>JARQOD010000001.1:804250940-804283407 GCA_033576555.1 Oophaga sylvatica
TTTCAGTCAACACTCTTAAACATTTTACAGGTTAGTTCCTTGAAGAAATGAAAAACAGTTTGGAGGTATATTATGTTGTGCTCTTCATACGCAGTGCTTTACTATTCACCAGTACACTGAGAAATGTATACTTTTCATTGTATTCTGTGCTGTTCTGTTGTCATTTGAATTTACTTGTTAAAAAGTCTCGCTTTATAGGGTATCTGTAAAACAGTACTGTGTGGATATGTTTGAACTGAAAGAATTTGTTTTAAAATTTTGGTTTTGGACACAGCAGTAGCCGGGAAACAATTATACTGATTTCAAAATGTATGAGAATATTTAAAATCTCCAGATTATCATAATCTGAGACATGTAAATGATGGTACTGTCACGGGCCAGTTGTAGAAATACAGGGGATGAGGAAGGGCCCTGTCTCTCCTTAACTTGGAGGTACACTTGGAGGTAGTGAGGCCCAAGTCACCGACCTGTCCCTGTCTCCTGTTTTAGCCCTGAGCTAAACCCACCAACCCCCTCCCCAGGAGGTGAGACAGGGAATAAAGTGAATTACACCAAAACAACAAAAAGGAAAGACAGACACCTAGGGGTTAAATAACTAAACAATAAACACTTAGCTTGCTCTGCTTCAATGCATCGAACAGCAGAGAAAGACACCAAATCAGGGAAACAGCAGAAGTACCACTGTGCTCAGCAAGCTCCTGACTTCAGCTTGGTTCGTCTCCAAAAGGTAGCAATATCACCAACAGTCAGCTGACGCCTCAGGTCACCTTATAAAGGATGGTGGGAGTGGTCACCACCTTCCCCTGACAAGTCAGCAGCAATGTAATTCACACCAGTTAACCCCTGATGGCCTGAAAGGAAAAAGGTTTTAATATGCAAAGAGAGATCTTCCACAGATCCAAAAGTGGATAGTGACAGGTACTAGCTGGTCAATTTATAAACTAGCGAAAGTAGATGTGGAGGTGGTGCCTATCACAAGCAGCCAAATTGCAGCTTTAATTTCTTCAAAGAAAAGTGAGTTGGGAAATCTACTTGTTAAGGAGGAAGACTCACCATTTACATCACCTAGTCATTTTAATACTCTCTCGCTTTGCTTGCCGTACTATGTTATTGCTACTATACATTACACTACATCCCGCCTAATCCGTACTATAATTTTATTTGTATATATGACTTTAAGCTTACTTACTGTATTTGTCAGTCTTAACAAGATTTTCTAGCTATTCCAATTTGCATAATTTAATTAATCTGGAATTATTAAAAATGTATCACACAAAGGGAAGAGATGAAGTGCTAATTAACTATAGTAATGCTTTCAAAATATAATTTAACAGATATGTAGAAAACTGTGAAACGTCTGCTAATGGAACCTCTGTTACTGTTAACGTGTCTGAATTAGTAATCTAGTAAAACATATACATTGGAAGGTCTTTGATAGTACTTAAAATTCTGTATTATAAGTACTTGATAATATGTGGGCAAGTATTTGATAATATTCTCTATGTGTCAGAATAATTAAAACTTGCATTTCGTATGCCAGTCTAAATGAAGGGGCGTGCAGGAGTAAGATGCGCATAAACCATTAAGAGGTGCACACCTCTTAATTAGGTGTATCTTATCATTAGACTGGAGTGACAATTCATTAGAAGGTGGTGCTAGAAGCTGTGGGGCAGCACTGGTGTCCCTCACAAGTTCAATCTCCAGCTCCTGACAACATCATCTTTCACAGAAGTTACGGCGGTGACAGATATAAAAGCAGAAAGGCAGCACTGCACTCGCATCTCCCACAGCGTTCATCCGCCGGGATACAGGATGTCTTCAGAAGTGGCAACGATGCAATAAACTAGAGAGTAACTGCAGTGCTGCGCCCTGTGATGTCCTGTTTCAGGAAGGCCAATGGACACTGCGGGGAGTGAGTGCAGCCCCAGCCTCCTGTGACGTCATGTTTGAGACTCCTTTCAAACAAAGGGTCACAGGAATTACAGGGAAAAACACATTTAGGGATTAGCTAGATAGGTAAAGGTGTAGGGAATTGTGTAATAAAGCAAATTCCAAAAGTGGTTTAGGTGTTAGGATAAATATTTAGAAAAAGTGCAGGGGACCACCCTTTTACTACACCTGAGAATACAGAATGCGGTTACCTCCTTAAAGGAGTTTTCTATAATTACCATTTTTATTGTATGCAGTTAGGGAGGCTAAAAATAACAAAATTACCTATACTCACCCATGGCTGCTCCAGTAAGGCCTCTCCATCGCTGTCCCCAGTCTTAGTTGACAAGCTGTAGTATAGTTATGATATCATTGCTGCAACCTGTTGACAAAGATTTGGGGTAGTGACAGAGAGACATTGCCGGATTATCAAAGGGTGAGTAAGGCTAACTGTGTTATTATTAACCTTCATAAGCCCATAGAATACGAATGTCCTAATAAAAAACCTCTTTCATTACACCTTCTGTTCCCATTACCTGTAACCGATATTTGCCAACTTTGCCGGATGGTGACCAGAAGATCATTACTAATAAGTCTTCTGAAGCATCAGAAACTTTCTGCTGTAACCATGTTCTTTTAGCACTCCTTCTTCATGAGTCTTCATCCATCTACATCTCTGTCCATGCCTTTATGTGACATGAGACCCAAGAAGCCTTCTGTAATTGCTGATTTCTAGGAGGTATTTGTAGGTCTCAGGTGCCACTTCTAGGAGTGAGTACAGGATGTCTACCCTACATACCTTATAGTCTCTTGGAGATTTCAAGAGAATTTGCAAGTATTCCTCAAATTCCTTTAAAATTTGATACCTGAACTCCACCCTAAATGGGAATTGCAAATTTTCCTTGAACTTATTTTTGGTACCTGTATTGCTTATCCTAATGCTCGAAAGAGTTTCTTCATTAAAATAAATATAGAATGAGAAGAAATAGCATTGACCATTTGTTCTTTTGCTTCATAAGTGATTATTAAATACTAGAGTGCTAGAAATATCTTATGTTAAATTTTGTAAAACCTTTGTGATTAAAATTCATTCTTTACTATTAGCCTGCTTATGCAAGCCCTGCCAATCACAGCTCTCCATTCTCCTCACTTGCTGTGCCAATAAGCACAGATTTATAATTATCTATAGGCACTGTAATAAGAAATGTGGCTCTATTTATAGAGGTTCCCAATCACAGTGCATTGAGTGATTGCGATTCTAGTGTGATCGTGTTCAGCATCTGGTAGGAATTTATCTTCAGCTGCTTCATAAGTAAAACATAAAGATGTAGTTATTCAGAATAATTGCATAGCCACCATTATTGATTTACGACTTGTAGAATAGTCAGTTGGAATTTGGTAGTGTGCCCAATATCATAGGCATAGCAAAGTGCTTGCTTAAAAATCAGTCACATCCTGTCAAAAGAGGTAATATTCTGAAGATTTATTTGCATCAGAATAACAATGATGTACAGTTGTGCTCAAAAGTTTACATACCCCGGCAGAATTTTTGCTTTCTTGACCTTTTTTCAGATTATGAATAACACCAAAAAGTTTTCTCCACTCATGGTTAGTGGTTGGGTGAGGCCATTTATTGTCACACTAATGTTAAATCATAATGACAACCCAAAACATCCAAATGACCCTGATCAAAACTTCACATTTCCTGATGATTTTGGTCTGATAACATGCACAGAAGTTGACACAAATGGGTTTGAATGGCTACTAAAGATCCTCACCGGTGACCTGTGACAAATGCCAGGAAAATTGCTTACTAAGAGTAGCCATCTCCATATATAACAAATAAAGTTGAAAGAAAATTGGAAACATTGAGAATATTTAAATACATTTCCTAATTCAGGTGTACCCTGCAGCCACGATAAGACGATTCTCTTTGCTGGAACCTGCCTAATGTGAATCCTTTCTTTAGGCTGAAGCCTACATTTCTATGGGAAAGTAGGATCCTACTGTAATTAAAAACACCTGAGGCTGAGGGTGGAGTGCTCAGTCAGAGAGCCTGTGCATACAAATATCAAAAGACTGACCATCACTTAATAACAGAAAACAGGTGTGTACAGGTGCTTTCTAACACTGGAATCTTAACAAGCAGGAAGTAGCACACAACTGTCAGATAATGAGACGGAAGAGAGCCCCAATCTCAGTCTCTCTTTCTTAAAGGGCCATAGTTATTATTGCTAAATTTGTCAGGAATTTTTAATTTTTTTTAGTTTTACTGTAGATAAAACTGTAATTTTTATATATGAAGGGGTTTATGTTATTTGCATGCTGAATGCAGTTTACTAGGAACAAATGTAAGATGGTTTCCTGTGTGTTGTGAAGAAGCAGAAGGACAAGGCTAGGTAAAACAACAGAAATTTTGTTTCCGCTTCTTCTTAATGTGCATTGGCTGCCTTTGTGTGTACAGTATGTAGCTAGACACTCAGAGGAACCCTTTTCAGGCAGGTAATTCCTTCTTTGCAGATTTACCCTTTACAATTGGCAATGTTTTATAAACATCTGTATCTTCCTCTATTATCAGAGCTTCATTATACACTGGGGACCTCTTACTACATGACTCATAAATACCATATATACTCGAGTATAAGCCAACCGAATATAAGCCGAGGCACCTAATTTTAGCACAAAAACTGTGAAAACGTATTGACTTGAGTATAAGCCTGTTATACATTGTCCCCTCATCCCCATCCTGGTATGCATGGCCCCCTCATCCCTAGCCTGGTATGCATGGCACCCTTATCCCTATCCTGGTATGCAAGCCCCCGTATCCCTATCCTGGTGTGCATGGCCCCCTCATCCCCATCTGGTATGCATGGCTCTTCATCAGTATCATTTTCTGCATGGCATGAATGACAGCTTGATGTCTTTTGTGGTAGTTGTGGATGAGGTTCTTTATTTTCTCCGATGATAAAGCTGCCCACTCTTCTTGGGAAAAAGCCTCCAGTTCCTGTAAATTCCTAGACTGTCTAGCATGAACTGCGTGCTTGAAATCTCCCCAGAGTGGCTTAATGATATTGAGGTCAGGAGACTGAGATGGCCACTCCAGAACCTTCACTTTGTTCTGCTGTAGCCAATAACAAGTCGACTTGGCCTTATGTTTTGGATCGTTGTCATGTTGGAACGTCCAAGTACATCCCATGTGCAGCTTCCAGGCTGATGATTGCAAATTTGTCTCCAGTATTTGCTGGTAATGTGCTGTATTCATCTTTCCTTTAACTTTGACCAAGTTTCCTGTGCCTTTGTAGCTCACACATCCCCAAAACATCAGTGATTCACCTCCGTGCTTTACAGTAAGAAAGGTGTTCCTTTCATCATAGGCCTTGTTGACCTCTCCCCAAATGTAATGTTTATGGCTGTGGCCAAAAATTCAATTTTGGTCTCATCACTCCAAATTACCTTGTTCCAGAAGTTTTGAGGCTTGTCTCTGTGCTGTTTTGCGTATTGTAGGTGAGATACTTTGTGGCATTTTTCTCAGTAATGGTTTTCTTCTGGCAACTCAACCATGCAGCCCATTTTTCTTCAAGTGCCTCCTTTGTGCATCTTGAAACAACCATGCCGCTAGTTTTCAGAGAGTCCAGTATTTCAGCTGATGTTATTTGTGGGTTTTCTTTGCATCTCAAACAATTTTCCTGGCAGTTGTGGACAAAACTTTTGTTGGTCTACCTGACCGTGGTTTTATTTTCACAGAGCCCCAGATTTTCCTTTTGTTAATCACAATTTGAATGCTGCTGACTGGCATTATCAATTCCTTGTATATCTTTTTGTATCCCTTTCTGTTTTATACAGTTCAGCTACATTTTCCCGTAGATCAGTTGACAATTCTTTTGCTTTCCCCATGACTCACAATCCAGAAATGTCAGTGGCTGGATGAAAGATGCAGGAATCTGTCTGGATCCCAGAAACTCACTCAGCTTTTATTCACACACACTGATTACAAGCAAACAGGTTACAGGTGATGTTATTACCTTTAGTAACCATTCGAACCCATTTGTGTTAACTTCTGTGCATGTTATCAGGCCAAAATCACCAGGGAATGTAAACTTTTGATCAGGGTCATTTGGATGTTTTAGTTGTCATTATGATTTAAAAAGAGAAAATGCAGTAGTTTGACAATAAATGGCATCACCCAGCCACTAACCATGAGTGGAGAAAAAGTTTTAGTGTTATTCATATTCTCTGAAAAAAGGCTAAGAAAGCAAAAATTCTGCTGGGGTATGTAAACTTTTGAGCACAACCGTACATTTCTCTTTAGCAGTGGGCACAGGCTTTAGCCACTGCAGCCATCTCCTGCCTCCTGTGACCCTCTTCTCTGCCACTGCCTCTCCCCCTCCATCTTCTGGGACCCTCACTCGAGTATAAGCTGAAGGTGGCTTTTTCAGCACAAAAACATGCAGAAAAACCCGGCTTATTCTCGAGTATATACTGTAAACAATACTCTGAAGCAGAAAAAATAGATTAATTTTCCCTTTCTATTCTATGTAACAGTAAGTTAACAAAATGGCAAAGGAGGTCAAATGCTGACAGTCCTGACACTACGCTTTCTTCTAACGATCAGATACTTTATAGAATCAGCTCACATACCACAAATAACACTTCCCAGTTTAGAGATTCTTACCAGATTTTGTAACCACCCTGGTACAGTGCAAGTATAACTTGCATCCTTGTAATAGTGAGGGAAATCATCTGACTTTCTATTGACATATTTGAGAAAAGTCTTATAATTTCATATACCACCATTTTGCACATTTTTTCTCATAACTTATAGGTCCTCTTTAAGTCTAACATCACAAGGGAAGAGAACAAATATATAAGATGTCTGTTTATCTTTTTGAAATTGATTTAAAAAGTGACAACCCATTTTTAAAGTTGAATCTTCAAGAAGAGCTTGAGCGTACAAAAGTTAATATTCAGAAAAACTGCTTTACCGCAGTTTTTTTTTTATTACCGGCTGAATTGCAATCAGAATCTGCAGTGGGAATTAAAATTACTGTACTTTTTTCTTTCCTGAAATTCGCCAATTTTGTACAGGCGCTTTTGTGATTTATTCTCACACATTCTGAATTCAGTGTTGATTTTTTTCTATGAATGATGGATCAGAAATCTGCACTGAATATTTCTGAATGCAAGTGAGTGAGATTTAAAAGAAAAGTAAGCATTTGCCTGTTGATGTGAAAAAATGTAGTACAGATTTTCAGATTTTTAAATTCTGAGGATTGTGCACAAATATTTTAATAATATTTCATCCCATGTATATTTCCAAAATGTGGATTTTGGTTTTCTGTTATGTAAATCTCGGGAGGGTGCCAAAGAGGTTTGCGCTTTCACTCATTCAACATGACGTTCTTGATCTTCCCACATGTGCAGTTTCTTTAACATAACAGATGTTAACGTAGTGCACATTGTGCAGTGTATATCCCGTAATAGTCCCTGCTGAGGACTCTGTCGGTGCCACCCGTCATGCTTTGTTACTCTTGTTTAATCCCGTACTGTACATTCGGCTGCTTACAAGTCTCGCTGCTCAAATGTTTTCCATTTAAATCTTTTGCCTCGCTGACTCTAATGTCTTTGCATTTTATCCTTTTGCATTTGCGTCTGCCGTTTTGAATCCAACTAAATTAAAACCCCTGTTAGAATCTAACATTTGTGGTTACTCATTTTATCTAAAAGTATAACATCCTGAAGACCATGGATACTGACTTTGAAGGTGACATCTAATACAGTTTTTATTTTACAGTAAAATATGTCACAGTCAACTCCTTGGTGGCTTATAATAAAGATTTGCTTGGTGATTTCTAATACAGTTTTTAACTGCAAATAGATTTAGGGTCACTGAATGTAAAAGTGCTGTTGCAATGCTTGCATTACAGCCTCTATGCCTCCTCCATATAAAGTATATGGACAGCAATAAACAGCTTTGATATTTTACTGATAGCTTCAGGGGGTCACTATTGAGGAATTTTGGATATATTCCATACTGTGCAAAAGATTTAGGCAAGTGTGGAAAACATGCAGCCATTGAGCTGACAATCTCCAATGATTATTGCAGCCTGCTTACCCACAATTTTTTTCTGTATCTCCCTTTTTCCCTTTTTCGTGAATCATGGGTATTGTTACATATTCTTTTGTTATTTAGGATGGTCTGTATCCGTAATAGAATAATTAATGTTATTGCTTGATCTAACATACAATTATTAGTGGGTTTTCAACTAACTTATTATCATTGCCCACTTATTTGAGTCTATCATATTCTTGATACTGACAATAGTATAGGTGCAGAGGTATTTTCTCTGTTTATATTATTTTTTGTATTTTTTGTGTAGTTTTCACCAGCTCAGTATTTTTGTTTGCTTTTCACGGGTAACAGGGTGTATTGGGACATTTTTTCCATGATAGGGATTAATAGGGACATCAGGGAGAGCTGTCGAGTTGTGGGGTCGCCATACTGCAGAAACTAAGGGTTCCAACCTCCACTGTCAGGCAGAGTTCAGTATAGTGACCTAACAGGGTCTACTAGGATACAGTGTATTTTTTATTTCTCCCTGATAAATGCCCATTTCCCATATACATTTCCTTTACTTGTCTGCAATTTGGAACATGATTTTAGCTTTAACTAATTAAAAGTTATATTTTAGGGGTCCTTGTTTTCAATGTTTTTTTTGTTTCTCGTCTAGGATCCATACATTATTTATATTGGTTTTCTTTAAAATATTGAAGTATTTAATAAATTTATAAATAAAGTGAGCAAACAAAAATTAATTGTAAATCATATCACTATTTGTTGTGACCAACTTTTGCCTTCAAAACAACAGCAATTCCTCTGGGCACACTTGCACACAGTTCTCAAAAGAACTCGACAGCACACGATCCTTCTGGCGGCAGCGGGTTTTGCCTGCTGAGTCCCTAGTTCATATTTCTGTAAGAGAGTAGAGCTCTCCACAAGATTCCTCTCAGCATGGGTCTCCTTGAACAGCCGCCTTGACCTTAAGGGCTGCGCTGCAATGCTTTACCCGCCGTGCGCCTCTTTGGATATCAGCCGACACCCGGATGTTCCTACTGCAATGCTCTGTCGATCAGAAGAGTAAGGCTATGTGCCCACCTTGCAGAAATGCTGCGGAATTGTTCAAGAGTTTAAATGGCAAACAGTCCTGCCAAGGTCTTACAGAAAGGAGCCAGGAATTAACCCCATGGCTCCCTGACTACGTAGCACCAACAGACCCAGAAATTAAACAGTACTGTCAAGCCACATTACGTTGCCTGCAATAAAGGCACTGTGCCTTTCAGTGACCGATGTGGAAACAAAGGGCACAGGCAATGGTTTGGATATTGCAGAACATCTATAACTTTTGCGCATTCACAACAAGGTGATTTATAAAATACTCAATTACCATGTTTTGTTTTTTTTACTGCTCTTGGACATATTAGCTACATTTTTTTAAAGCAGGGCATGGAGTGTGTATGAGAATCCAAACTTAAAAGGTTTGTGGCAATAAATGCCCAATACAACTCTTTGTAATAATAGTGCATTTGCTATAATAGATTTTCTTTATTCACAAAGAGAGATTAAATTGACAAAGAAAAACCCTGTTGCTATGAAAAAAAATCAGTGTAGGTTATTGCATGCATAAGTTTTGGAGTAAAAATTCAATTAATTGGTATATTAAGCCAAACATTAATGGTTGCATTATAAGAACCGGCATAGAAATAAAAGGAAGAAATTAAAAAAAAGTTGTGCTTTAGGCCTCTGTGTAAAAACGGATGTAAAACGGATCAGTTTTCTGACGGATCCGCCAAGAAGTTTTAACAAATGATGAAATTTTCGTTCCGGAAATGTAAGTCCGGACCGAGGAGAGAGAGAGAGAGACCCCGGACAGTGTTGTCTGCATTTTCAATGATTTTCAATGGAGGTGACGGATCCACGGGCGGATTCCGTCAAAAACAGATGCCAGCGGATCCGCCGCCTATAGGCGGCCATTATACAAAATGGCGGATGCGGCGGATCCGCCGTAGTCCGCCATTTTGGCGGACCAAAAAAACGTTGCATTGGACGTTTTTCTGAAATGACGGACGCCAATTTTTTGGCAGATCCGTCAAAAAACTGACCTAACGGATGACCATCCGTCAAAATCCGTCACTAATGCAAGTCAATGGGAAAAAATGGATCCGCCAAAAAAAAATGGCGGATCCGTTTTTTTTTCACATTTTGACGGATTTTGACTGACGTCGCACGACTGAAGTGTGAAAGAGGCCTTAGTAGGCAAAAGAGTGAAAATAGTAGTTTTAGGCTCACCCTAAAATGCCATGATAGGTAATTGTTAGGAGATCCCTTTGTAATTCTTAAGTGTGGTGGGGGGAGAGTTTTTTAAACTAGTTTATACTAGAGTAAGTTGCACCAGATTTATAAAAGGGACATAAACCACTTAAAGTGTTACTGTCGTATCAGAAAAACTCTCAGCAGAATGTCTGTGCCTGCCTCTAGCTCCTCTTCGCCTCTCCATAGAACTTCCCGATCACCATATCTACAGTTTAGTCTATAATTAGAGTGACAAGCTGCATTCACAATTCTGCAAGCTTCAGAGCTGAAATCCCTGGACAGCACAGTCTCCACACTTGCCTTTGTACGTTATTATGATACAAGGCATACATTGACCACTTCATTACAGGAGCTCAGATGCAATGTTACAGATGGATTTGTTGAGAAGCTTTCTGACTTTTTCTAATATCAAACAGAATAATTGTAAATGCTTTTTAACCCCTTAGTGACAGAGCCAATTTGCAGCTTAATGACCGGGCCAATGTTTACAATTCTGACCACTGTCACTTTATAAGGTTTTATCTCTGGAACGCTTTAACGAATCTCGCTGATTCTGAGATTGTTTTTTCGTGACATATTGTACTTCACGTTAGTGGTAAAAAATTTTTATATGACTTGCGTTTATTTATGAAAAAAACGGAAATATGGTGAAAATTTGGAAAATTTTGCAATTTTCAAAACTTTAAATTTTTATGCCCTTAAATCAGAGAGATGTGTCACACAAATTTCTTAATAAATAACATTTCCCACATGTCTACTTTACATCAGCACAATTTTGGAAACAAAATTTTTTTCTGTTATGAAGTTATAAGAGTTAAAAGTTGACCAGCGATTTCTCAGTTTTACAACACCATTCTTTTTTTAGGGACCACATCACATTTGAAGTCACTTTGAGGGGTCTATATGATAGAAAATACCCAATACCATTCTAAAAACTGCACCCCTCAAGGTGCTCAAAACCACATTCAAGAAGTTTAGTTACCCTTTACTTGCTTCACTGGAACTGAAGCAATGTGGAAGGAAAAAATTAACATTTAACTTTTTTTAAAAAAAATTTAGTTCAGAACCAATTTTTTTTATTTTCACATGTGTTAAAAGAGAAAATGAACCACAAAATTTGTTGTCCAATTTCTCCTGAATACAACGATACACCATATGTGGGGGTGAACCACTTTTTGGGCGCACTGCAGAGGTCGCAAGGGGAGTAGCACCGTTTAACACAGAATTGGCTGGACGCCATGTCGCGTTTGGAGAGCCCCTGATGTGCCTAAACAGTGGAAACCCCCAACAAGTGAACCCATTTTGGAAACTAGACCCCCCAAAGAGCTTATCTAGATGTGTGGTGAGCACTTTGAACCTCAAAGTGCTTCACAGAAGTTTATAACGTAGAGCCGTGAAAATAAAAAATCATTTTTTTCCTCAAAAATGATTTTTAGCTAGCTATTTTTTATTTTCCCAGGGGTAACAGGAGAAATTAGAGCACCAAAATTGGTGTGCAATTTGTCCTGAGTACGCTGATACCCCATATGTTGGGGTAAACCACTGTTTGGACGCACGGCAGGGCTCGGAAGGGAGGGAGCACCATTTGACTTTTTGAACGCCATGTTGTGTTTGGAGACCCCCCTGATGAGCCTAAATAGTGGAAACCCCTCAATTGCGATCGCCGTTATATGGTTAATAACGGCGATCGCAAAAGCGGGGTCGGTAAAAACCGACCCGAATCATGTTCTCTGGGGTTTCGGCTACCCCTAGCCGAGACCCCAGAGAAAATCCGACTCTGGGGGGCACTATATACGTTCTCCACAGCGCCGTGAATTACCGGCGTTGTAGTTTAAGTACCCTTAACTACCGCCGTTAAAAGGCGTATCGGCTGTCGTTAAGGGGTTAAGACTGTAATTCAGGACCATTGCAATATAAGTAATGTAAGTAATGTGTCCATATGTAAATGATAAAGTCATGGATGCATGTTTTCTAAATGGGAAGTAAGCCGCTGCCAAATGCCTCTGGTGATACCTTATTAGGCCATGTTCACACTATCAATATTTGGTCAGTATTTCAAATCAGTATTTATAAGCCAAAACAAGGAGAGGAACAAAGAAAAAGTATAAAAGAAACACGTCACCACGTATGCATTTATCACCCACTCCTTAGTTTGACTTACAAATACTGATGTGAAATACTGACTAGTGTTGAGCGATACTGCTCGATATCTAAAAATATCGGATCGGAATGGTATCACCGATATCACTAAATATCGTCGATATCCGATTCCGATACCGGAAGTCCCATGTAAGTCTATGGGAACAAAATATCGCAACTAAAAAAACACTTTCTTTCGTTGTAAACACAAAATATACACACATAGAATACATATATATATATAATATACACATGTCATTGTGACATATATATATACATATATTTATAGTTTATACACTTCTACATAGTAAAATAGACTCTGATTCAATTGCCGGGTAAAGCCGTGACATACCCCATAGAAGTCGACGGGCTCGGTGCCGAGTACCCCCAAAACCTCTGGCTCTGTGCGACTCAACTTGGGCTTCACGAACAGGATTCTGTAGCTCGCTATAAGCGAGTCCTGTGTGCCTGAATTGAACTGGTTTTGTGCTTGAGAATTGCTAAAATCATCAGAGAATGTATTTGCCATTTTTCCGCCATATCTGCATCACGACGAGGCACTGGTGAAGAAGAAGGGCGTGCTCTTCGTGGGTGTACACTCACTCAGTGGCGCAAAAACGATGGCCGACCACTCTAAATGGTACTGCAATGTAAGATCGTGCCCCACAGCTCTTGAGTTCCGCCTCCTCATCCTCCTCAGTGTGCGGAAACTAACACGAAGGTCCCGCCTCACTACAAAAGAGGGGCCCTTTCCAGATGCTAATGACACATGTGACTTGGCAGAGATGGCTAATGGACACGAGCAGAAGTGTGAAGGGATGGAGCAGTCAGAGCTCTCCCCCCACGGAAGCGACCCGATCGCCACGGAACCACCTTTGGGCACCCGGCCTGGAAACCCTCCTACGCTGCAAGAAGCGGAGGATACTCTAAGAGGCCTGGCCCGGCACCGGGAGGAGGTCGCCAGGATGGAAGCCAGCTGGCGTGCCCTAAAACTAAACTTGGAGCGGCATCAATCCCTCTTACCTGAAGTGTCTGTACCGGATGGTGAGGCACCCGTTCTAGTAGAGGAGTCCGTGCGGGCATCCCAGCCCTTGCAATGTGATCCGGTTGACGTTGTCGCAGTGGAGGCACCCGTTCCTGCAAAAACCGCTGCACCGGCAGCACCCCAGATCCCGCTGTCTGCCCCCGTCGCTGAGACAGAAGAAGCGACACCCGTCCTCATGGAGGAGGCCGCGCAGGCACCAGAGGTCTACCTGTCTGTACCGGAGCCCCGACTGTCATCTGTTCCAGAGCCGGCTGCTTCCTCCGCAGGTGAGCGCCGCCAGGACTGTCGGGCGCCAGGAGAGCTGCCGCAAACCGGACATCGTAAGCTGCAGTTTGATGGTGGAGACATGGAGATGCTGGTGGAGGAGAATTACAACCGGCGTCAGGAGGAAGAGTGGAGACGTCGGGAGAGAGAAGCCGAGCGACAAAGGGAGCAGCGCGAATCCCAGAAGCTTCGCCAACGTCACATCGAGAAGGACCGGGCAGATAAGGACCGGATGAGAAAAGATAAAGGAACCCTGATGGAGCCGCGGCGTAAGGGTGCAGTACGGAGCTTTAAATTGAAAGCTGGTTGGGGCTTCATCCAGGAGCCTGGACTTTATTTAGAAGTGTTTGTGACCCGGCGGGACGTGGAGACTCACCTCCCAGAAGGACACCCGGGGAGGGACCTGTTGCCAGGAGACTTGGTAACTTACACCCGACACTGGGGTTACAATGGATGGTATGCCCTAAATGTCACCAGGTGCGACCCCTGGTCCCCAGAGTGTCAGGAACCTGTGAGACCCTCGGAGCCTTCAGCCTCCCACATCCAGGCCTCTGCACAAGTGCCCACCCCACGCCGTAAATCTCCCCAGCCTCCCTCAGTGGTCTCCTCAGCAGCCCAGCTATGGACATGATAATATACTGGCCCGTACCCGGCGCCTGTTAGGCCCCTGGGGTTCGTTCAGTCCGGTGACATAGGGCTCCAGACCCGGAGGGAGATGAAAGAGGTGGCCACACAGACACAGATAGCGGGTCACGACTTGACTGTACAGGCCACACGACGTCATCAGGTCCTGGTGGTCCTTGGTGTCTCGGATGTTTGGCAAGCATCAGAAGAGTACCAGGTGGTACCTGGAACACCCTGCCAAAGAATTATAAATAACCCGGACAGGGTCCCTGTATGTAAATAGTTAAATTGTTGATGTACCCGGACGGGTGAATGTTCATAAAAAAGTTTTTTAATTTAATAAAAAAAAAAAACACAGTTTTCATTACTTTTATTACAGTCTCATCCTGCGACGCCATCGATCTCCTGTAAAAAATGACAAAAAAAAACGAGTATACACCTGTAGAGCAGTCAAAGTAACGATGAGTCCAGATGACCAGTTGCACAATCAGGACTCTCGAGCGCACCGACCGCAGCACATATGCCGATGATCAGAGAATATCGTACTCGCGACGCGAATATATCGCCGATATCCATATCAGTACGTACGCCAACACGTACCCATTGAAGCAACACTGTGCGACGAAGGAATAAATATGGTCAAATAGTATCGCTTACTGCAATAAGGATGCATACAGTCACACATTGAACCCTGACTGATTCATAATGATCATATTATCATGAATTGTGGATGATATATATGACATATGTGATTGTCATATATGTTGAATTACACATACATGTAAAATACCTCATGATTCATGCTAAGTCACATGGATCTTTTCTACAAATACTGAATAATTATACAAATTTTCATCGACATGGAAATATCACAATGAATCTTACTATAAGGTATAATACATGTCATTGTCATTTTTTAAATCATATGTTATTACCTCACAAACATTAATGCAGCGTTCTGGATCGATGCACAATGACATGATGCAAATGTCTGTAGGTTCAATCTAGAAATGTAACATCTGGGCTCCACTGTTAAAAAGGAAATTCTTTAAAATTGCTACGAATTTACACCTTAATTAACCTACAGGTGTGAAATTTTGCACACTTACACTCATGTAATTGTTTGTGCAAATCAGATATCAAACTACATGAAAAGACATGGTTAACTCTATGTAAACCAAGTGTCATTTCATGTCGGGTTCTGCATTTTCACAAAAGCCGGCAATTGAATTAGCGGCTATTATACTATGTAGAAGTGTATGAACTAATATAAATATAAATATATATATATGTGTCACAAATTTAATGACATGTATATATATATATATGAGGTGTAAAATTGCTGAAAAAAAATGCGTGGGCTCCCGCCCTATTTTCGCAACCAGACAGACAAAGCCAGTGAGTGGGGGCAGATAATAATAGCCCAGAGAGGGACCATTATTTTTGCCCCCCCCGGCTACTAAACATCTGCCCCCAGACACCCCAGAAAGGCAAATCTCTAATTAGATTTGCCCTTTCTGGCACTTTGCCCGTCTATTCCCATTGCCCTGTAGCGGTGGCGAATGGGTTAATAAGGGGTTAAAATGACCTTGCAATTGAAAGGTCACTTTAAGCCAGGTTAATAATTGAGAGCTGTCAATTAGACAACTATCAATTATTAATCCTATTGTATGAAAGAAAATCAAACACACACACTTTAATAAAAAAGAAGTTTAATGAAATAATCACACAGTTTTTGACCATATTTTATTTCCTGCTAAAACCATTTCCTGTAATAAAAATAAAATAATAAAGCAAAATTATTCTTACCAATCCGATGTACAGTCAGGTCCCACGGTGTAATCCTTCAGAAAGGGTTAATGTTTACTGCAGGGACCGCAGCTAATGCTGCAGCCTCACAGTAAACCCCCAAATGAATGAGTTCCTCTCCTGGCTGACAGGAGAGGAAGTGGAAAGCTTAATTGATTGCTTTCCACTTTCACTTCAGGTCAGCCAGGGACACAATCAGTGACGTCAGAGGGAACTGGTTAACAAAAATAGGGGATTCCCTCGAAAAAAAATGGCGTGGGGTCCCCCCTATTTTTGTTAACCAGCCAGATGAAGCAGACCGCTGAGGCCTGGATTTTCAGGCTGTTAAGGAGCCAAGATCCATGGACCTTGCCAGCCTGATAATACCAGGCCACAGCAGTCTGCATATCTTGGCTGATTAACAAAAATAGGGGATCCCCTCGAAAAAAATTGGCGTGGGGTCCCCCCTATTTTTGTTAACCAGCCAGATGAAGCAGACCGCTGAGGCCTGGTTTTTCAGGCTGGTAAGGATCCAATATCCATGGACCTTGCAAGCCTGATAATACCAGGCCACAGCAGTCTGCTTAGCTTGGCTGGTTAACAAAAATAGGGGATCCCTCGAAAAAAAAAACGGCGTAGGGGTCCCCCTATTTTTGTTAACCAGCCAAGTAAAATGCAGACTGCTGCGGCCTGGTATTAAAAGACTGTCAAGGCCCATGGATTTTGGCCCTCAACAGCCTGATAATACCAGGCTACAGCAGCCCCACATTTGGCGCATCAAAAGATGTGCCAATTGTGGCACTTTACCCGGCTCTTCCCACTTGCCCTGTAGCGGTGGCAAGCGGGGTAATAAGGGGTTAATGTCACCGTTGATTGCACGGTGACAATAAGCCCGGTTAATAATGGAGAGGCGTCAATAAGACACCGATCCATTATTAATCCCAAAGTTATTAAATGCATAAAAAAAAGACAAAGCAAGAAAAAAGTATTTTAATGAAATAAAAGAGACAACACAGTTTTCATTTCTTTTATTGTACTCTCATTCCTGCGACGCCATCGATCTCCTGTAAAAAAGAAAAAAAACAAACCAACAGTATACCACCTGTCCGACGCAGTCCATAGTAACGACAGTCCCACGACGATCCAGCTCTGCTACATCGCAATGACAGGCAGAGCCTGTCATCGCGACGCAGCACAGCTGATTACCTGCTTCCCCGGCGGTGACGTCATCGGACTGACTGCTTTACGGCCGGGATTACCCAGCAGTCACTGCAGTTATCGCGAGAAACTGCATGTGACCGCCGGGGAGAAGAGGATGGCGGCCATGAAGCAGTCCAGGACGTGACCGCCGGAGATCTTCTGCCAGGTAAGTGCCGCTGACTCCTGATAGACCCGACCGATGGACACTGACAGTGACAGACCCGACCGACGGACACAGACAGTGACAGTGACAAATCCGATTACGGTATTCGATAAGACGAAAATATCGAAACGAATTACACTATGTAACACAATTTTTGTTCCTGGCTTCCAAGTGTAATATTTCAACTGCTTATGTTTAAAGACTATGGAAAAACTACTACATTCAGCACAAACTTTGATTTTATGACCACAGGCCAGAAAATTTTGTATTTATTGTGTCAAAAAAAGGAAATTATTATATTTTCGTTCATGCGGTCTAATAAAAAACAACACTTGCATGGTAAATAGATAAAGACAATCAAAACTCACTCAAAAAGGTTCAGAAATGAGTAGTTTTTCTAGATTTGTGAGTGTACAGCAAATCGCTTAATCGAAGAAGCCCCAAATGTAGTCCCCATCATGTTTTCGTTATACTGTCCTTGGTAATGACGTTCAAAGTCCAATATATCTTGATGAAAGCGCTCGCCTTGCTCCTCTGAGTAAGAGCCTATGTTCTCCTTGAACTTGTCAAGATGAGCGTCAAGGATATGGACTTTGAGAGACATTCTGCATCCCATTATGGCGTAATTCTTTATGAGAGTCTGAACCAACTGCGCATAGTTTTCAGCCTAGTGATTACCTAGGAAGCCATGAACCACTGCAACGAAACTATTCCAAGCTGTTTTCTCGGTCCTGTTCAGCAGCCTGGCGAACTCGTCACATTCTATGATCTTCTTGATCTGTGGTCCGAGGGAGATACCAGCCTTGACCTTTGCCTCGAACAGCTTTGGAAAGAGATCTTGGAGGTACTTGAAAGCAGCTGACTCCTTGTCAGGAGCCGTGACAAATTGCTTGATGAGGCCTAACTTGATATGCAGTGGTGGCATCAGCACCTTCAGAGGTTTTTCCATCAATATGGCCATGTGAGGGCTTACTTTTTGCGGGACGAGTTGTAATTTTGAAAGACTCAATTAGTTTTAGCATGTCTTGTACTCGAAAACAGGAAAAAAATTTCAAGTGCAGTGAAATTTCAAAAAAAGTGCAATCCTACACTTGTTTTTTTGTTTGGCTTTTTTGCTAAGTTCACTAAATGCTAAAACTGACCTGCCATTATGATTCTCCAGGTCATTATAAGTTCATAGACAAAAAAAAAACCTGACTGGCACATCCAGACTAATGTGAACTAGGTGCAAACCAAGGGAAGCTACCCCCATGTAAAACATACAAAAAAAGGCTGCACTCAAGCATACTAAGGCATGACAATATGGAATACATGAAATTTAGAATAGCAATATGGCTTTGGAATATAAGGAAAAATTTGAGACGCTTAGTATAAACATTTGGCCAAACATTTTAAAGCCCACCAACCATCGTCAAGGTGGTCTCAATACTGGTGAGTCCCTGACCTAATGTGAACATACCTCTATTAGGCTGATATCTGAATTTCTGGGTGAATATGCACCTCTGTCAGCAATGCCTGCATTTATGGGTAAAGTAGGGACCTGGTGTAATTAAAATCACCACCTGGTGGGGGCGGAGTGCTCGGTCAGCAAGCTAACATTCAATAGACAAAAAAAAACCTGTATTCCATATTGTCATGCCTTAGTATGCTTGAGTGCAGCCTTTTTTTGTATGTATATATTATAAGTTCATAGACACCAAACATGTCTAGGTTCTCCTTTATCTAAGTTTGCTAAAAAAAATTGCGTGATCTCCGGTTAGGTGAGAGCTTATTTTTTCCGTGCCCAGCTGACGTTTTTAATGACACGACTTTTGTGCAGATACGTTCTTTTGATTGCCCATTATTGCATTTTAACGCAATGTCGCAGCGACCAAAAAAAGGTAATTCTGGCGTTTTGACTTTTTTTGTCGCAACGCCGTTTAGCAATTAGGTTAATCCTTTTTTTATTGATAGATCAGCCGATTCTGAACGCGGTGATATCAAATATGTGTATGTTTGATTTTTTTTATTGTTTTATTTTGAATGGGGCGAAAAAATGGGGTGATTTGAACTTTTTTTTTTTAAAACATTTGTTTTTACTTTTAGTATGCTTCAATAGTCCCCATGGGAGTCTAGAAGATGCCATAGCTCGATCGCCTCTGCTACATAGAGGTGATGCTCAGATCACCTTTATGTAGCAGAATTACTGCATTGCTATGAGCGCAGACAACAGGGTTGTGCTCATAGCAATCCGGCATAACAGCCATAGAGGGAGACCTCTGATTGTTATGCCGATGCACCGATGACCCCCGATCACATGACGGGGTCAGCGGTGTGCGTATTTTCGGCCGGAAGAACTTGTTAAATGCCACTGTCAGTGTTTAACAGCGGCATTTACCTACTTAATAGGCGCGAGTGGATCGCGATTCCACTCGTGCCTATTGCGGGCATATGTCAGCTGACATGTCCCGGCTTTGATGCGGGCTCACTGCCGGAGCCCTCATCAAATCGGGGGGATACTGGCTACGGATGTACTATTCCGTCCGAGGGCAGTAAGGGGTTAAACTGTACTCAATCTAAATCATTGAAATTCTACAAAATAAAGCACTGCCATGTAAACGAGCAGCAATTATTCACCTTACCTTCAAGAGTTTTCTTGCAATATTCGCATGTGAAATGAGGTGCCCAGGACTTGTTTTGATCCCTGACAGGCATGCCGAAATATGCCTTGTAGGCCTCGCACATCATACGACATGTTTTCACTGAATACTTTCTCACTCGTCTTTAGAAATTGTCCACACACGTTGTAAAATGTGTCTTCTGGGCGCAAACAACATCTTGATGCCATCTTAAACAAATAATTGCTCTTTAACTATGATTCGTTATTCTCTTACTCAGCAATAACATAAACCGAAATGTTGGATCGAGTCACCTGTGCTTTCATACTTGCATGACTACTATTGAACAGTCCGAGAACGTTCTAGAAAGTTCTAAAAGTTTCTAGACACTTCCAGATAATTCTGGAAAATTGTAGAAACTTCTGCACAATTCTAGCAGTTAAACAATAATCTAGAAGACTACTTCGTATTGAATAAGAATCGAGAATTTTCCCGAAAACAGACATATTTTAAAATTTCATTGTCCTGATCACAAAAGCAAAGTTTTTGTGGAACAACAACTATTTTCTATTTGTTTTAGGCATAACGGGTTAGGAAAACACACTTTGGACCCAGGAACAAAAAATAAATAAAAATTTGTTACATAGTGTTATCGAAAGGCCGATAGAGCTAATATCGGCCGATAGCCGATATTTGCATTATCTTATCGCTCAACACTACCGCTGACTCCTGACAGACCCGACCGACGGACACTCACAGTGACAGTGACAAATCTGATTCCGGTATCCGATATGACGAAAATATCGGTACTCGGAATCGAAAGCCCGATACAGCTAATATCGGCCGATACCCGATATTTGCAGTATCGTATCGCTCAACACTAATACTGACCAAATACTGATGGTGTGACCGTAGCCTTAGGCTGGAGTCACACAGAACGATTAAAAAAACGGTCCGATTTTGTACGGCGATAATCGCACAACAGTCCTCCGTATGTTGATCCGTATGTAATCCGTTTTCAATGCGATGATGCGATTTCCTCGCATGTCAGGATCCGTGTGACATCCGTATGGCGTCCGTATGGCTTTATTTTATCGCAGTAATGCAAAATGAGCATACTATGAATTTCGTAGCTGAAAGTAATTATGAAATAATGTTGAAGGCTATTTATTGGCTGAGAAACAATTCTCCTGTTCCTACTACTTTCCTGTTGTGTGTGTTTAGCTGACTTGTGTGCATCATGTCATGCAGGCTCACCTTTAACACCACAGAGCAGGTTCTTTTCCACTGGGTTTTTGTCTCAGCGTTTCGGAGAGCCTTACCCTGTCATTCTTGATCCGAGGAGGCGTAGAAGAATGTGGGTTCATCCACTTGTGAGACATTTTCACCGTCTTTATGCTTCACTACGCAGCCATCCCGACAAATTTTATCAATATTGTCGTATGAGCCTGGACACTTTTGACATTCTTCTCGAGACGGTCCGCCCTGGGATCACGTATAAGGATACGGTGATGCGCAAGTCGATTTCCGCGGAGGAGCGTCTTCTACTGACTTTACGGTATGTCATATACCTTAATGGTGTGTAATACAGAAAATGTTATGTGTTTATCCCTTAATATTTATTTTCCTTTTTGCCTCTAGGTTTCTGTCCACTGGCCTGTCATATGCAGCCCTACACCTTGAGTTTTTACTCGGCAAATCCACTATTTGTGGGATTGTCCGCTGTACCTGCCTTGAAATTTGGTCAAGACTACATAACTCGGTGATGCCTGTGCCCAAACAAGCAGATTGGGTGCGTATAGCCCGTGGATTTGAGGACACGTGCCAGTTTCCCAACTGTATAGGGGCACTAGATGGGAAGCACATTCGTGTACGTAAGTCCCCTAACTCTGGCTCACAATACTATAATTACAAAGAGTATTTTTCAGTTGTTCTGTTGGCCCTGGTAGACAGTGCTTACATGTTTACTTTAGTAGAAATTGGGGCCTATGGGCGAACAGGAGACTCCAGAGTGTTTAATACCTCAATAATGGGTCGGCGTATGCGGAGCAATCAGTTGGACCTCCCACCCCCACGTCAGCTTCCAGGGTCTCATCTGGAACCAGTGCCTTATGTGATGGTTGGTGATGAGGCATTTCAGCTAACCAGGAACCTGATGAGGCCCTATCCACGGCGAACCCTGGACAACCGGCGGCACATTTTTAATTTCCGCCTATCCCGTGCCCGACGCCTCGTCGAGTGTGCCTTTGGTATACTCACAGCCAAATGGCGGGTTCTGCAGTCTGCAATACAACTAAGCGAACAAAATGTGAATCAAGTAATAAAAGCATGTGTGGTACTACACAATTTTATTAGAAAATATGACTGTCTTGCAAATGAGGCTTATGTGTTATGATTTGGTAGCTGAGGAGTGCAGGTAAAAAAAAAGGCAATACACCAGAGCAGTTGGAAACTATGAGATTGCAGTACCCTGACTAACCACCACAACTAGAGGCAGCCGTGGAGCGTTCCTACGTTGGTCCTAGACGCCTCGTCACAGCCTGAGAAACTAACTACACCTAAAGATAGATATAGGAAAGCTATCTGCCCCGGAGCAGAACCCCAAAGACAATAGAAAGCCCCCAAACATGTAATGGCGGTTAGACAAGATGAAATACTGACACAGAAAGAAAATAGTATGAGCAAACGCTGGGGCCCAAACTAACTAAATAGAAAAGGATAGGAAGGGTACTTACTGCAATCCCAGAAAACCCTGAAAAGCACCAACACCACTAATTTCAAAAACACCTGAGATCACACGACCTCTACCACCTAAATTAGTTCTCTGGTGTAACAAAATCAAAACAGCAGCCACTGAAAAAACTGGAAAAAGCAAAAGTACATACATAAGTGGCTGAACTAAACTGAGAGGGCAAAAGCCCCCGGAGGGGACCCTGAAGGCCCCCACAGAAGTGCAGGACAAAAATGCAAAAATATAGCACAAAAACAAAAAGAAGAAAATGTCTTATCTGTTAGCAGGAGATGCAGACACGACACAGCAGGCTACAAGGGAAACAGGAATGAAGGATTCAGACCAGAACAATTGATCACCGGCAACCCTGATGGGAAGGTGACTCCCTTATATATGACCAGTCAGTAACACCTGATTCCCAGTCCTCACACTCTTCACTGGACAGACCATCACCGCTTGTAACCACCAGAGGAAGCCTCTGCTCAGAACTCATCTCAAACCCATTCACAACACTTATGATGTTGTAGATGCAAATAATGTGCTCCCAACTCCACATGGACATCAACCACGTCGCCCACCATCTGGACTTAAAGTTCGGGACGTGTTTACCAATTATTTTTTATCCCCAGAGGGATATACTCCTTGGCAAGAAAATGCATTGTCTATGTTATGATTTAATGTATGTGTGCGTGATAAGCTGAGACTAATTTTACATGTACCGTTTTTCAACTATGCAATATAATGTGTGAAATAACCCATTGATAGCATCAGTTACATGTAACAAAATGTGAACAATCCCAATTTGAGTTTGTTGTTTATATTAGTAACACTTTGTGGCCATAACATACCATATTTGCATCATATGGCAATGATGGCCTTTATTGGCAGCCACAAACCCACATTCAACAAAAACAAATTATCAGAACAACATGGAAAAATAAAAGATAAAAACGTAATATAAAAAAAAAAGTATTCACAAATTCTCATATGTATGTGGTGGAGAAGGAGGAGCATCAGGCTGAGTGGCTTGGTTACTTTGTTGCGCCAATTGGGCATGATGCTGAGTTGGGGCTGAGGTGCCATGAAGGACCATGGAAGGTAGTTGGGGTGCAACGTGTTGGTACTGTCCACTTTGGTAATGAGGGACATAATCAAGGTTATTCACAGGGCCCATGTGCGGATACATCCCAGAATGTCCATGTCGACCATACCCATGTAGTGGCCAATCTCCTCCACTGGGTATGGGCAAGTGGCCATACTGGTGATGTACTGCTGGCGGATATATCTGACCATGTTGTGGACGGTGTTGACTAACACCTTGAGGTTGCTGTGGGGATGGACTACGTGTGGAAGGGGGATCACTTTCAGGTCTTGGATTATCATCAGGTGGCACAGGCATTTGGAGACGGTTTGCCCGTGACAGTTGCCATCTTTCTAGATAAGCAAAGATCTGCGTTGGGTTATTGGGTGGGGTGCAAGCATCTATGACTATTTGAATGGCACCTCTGGCGCGCAGCCTTACTTCTCGGGGGATAGTGCGTGGATAGCGAGCCAGACTCCTTGCATAGGCCTCTTCCCCATCATCATTTGCCGTGCGGGACAGATAGTTTAATACCCCTGTATCCACTTGGCTTTTGGTCCCAGTGGTGTTGAGCTCCCTTCGGCGTCGTCCCCGTCGTGACACTACTGCAGCCTGTGGTGAGGTATCAAGGCGGAGGGTTGGGCTACTACTCTGGGCACGGTCGTCCTCTTCCTGTGCCTCCTGTCCTGCAGAAGGTCGTGCTGGTGGGGGTGGTTGTTGGCTGGAAACTGTTTGGGAAGATGGACCAGCCTCTTCTTCCGCATCAGCAACTGGGTCCACGTGGACCTCTGAGTCCGAGCCAGTCTCACGCTCGGTTTATTGGATTCCGTTCTATTTAGCATGTAAAAAATTAAGATTAAAATCATACCTTAAGGCAAGTAGACAAAGGTGTGCAGAGTTGAAGCATGAACTTACGGACGCAGATCCATAATTGGTGCCAGAAAGTTCAAGCGATCATAATAAATGTATTTGCGCTTTTGTGTTCTCTCTGACCCACTCCTGGCACGATTCTGCCGCTCTCTGCGGAACTGGTCACGGCAGCTCCGCCAGCGTCTAGTGACATCACCCACTACAAAGCAATGCAACAAATGTTTCACATTAGGATCACAGTATAAGCATTGTGACATGTATTGTTGAAATGCATGCTATTTCACAAGTGGCAAACATGCAGGCTACCAAGCAGATTATGACATAGGATCGTGTTTGCAACAATGCTGCAGTAAGGTTATCACTTACTCATTTCCTGCTGTACCTCAGGTGAACTTTCCGCATAGTTGGGAAAAATTTGGCGGCATATACGCTTCCAGGACGCATCTTTCCGCAAACGGTCTGCGTAATGTGCATCACGTACATCCCACAGTTCTGGGGTCTCCTGAACAAGAACAATGAGGAGCTCCACATTAATTTGTCTAGCCATCTTGCTGGACTCCGTGGAGGCGTGCTACTTCCTGGTTTAAGGCCTTCACAGGCTAATTAGCATGTCAAACCTTCATGATTTCATGGCTGAGGCAATTTCCTGTCACCTGCCCAATGCATGCGTATTTATCGCAATTCACACGCATGGTCCGTGTGCAATCCGTTTTTTTTGCGCTCCCATAGACTTGCATTGGCGACTCTCGGCCGACATACGAGTCCAATCGCAGCATGCTGCGATTTCACTCGCACGTACAACACTTGCGATAAAAAAACGGATGATGCGAGCTGCACCATAGATTAACAGGGGGACGAGCGCAATGCGATTTTTTATCGCCTCACGCTCGTCCGTATTAAACGGTAGTGTGACTCCGGCCTTACCCTGAGACTAAAAGGATTTGGTATGTTGAAATCTGACAGCCCGATCCTTCTTTCCCCAAAAAAATCCTAATGGGAGGAAAGTCAAGTCCTTGTCCCATCACAATTATTTATGCAAAAAAAATAATTTCAAGCACTGTGAGGTTTAGTTCACAGATTAGACATACTGATTGTGCTACCTTATTACAAGAGTTACTTAAGTTAAAGGGAATCTGTCACCAGGTTTTTACCATATCTGAGAGCAGCATAAATGTAGAGGAAGATACCCTGATTCCAGCAATGTGTCACTTACTGAGCTGCCTGCTGTCATTTTGATGAGATTACTCTTTTATCTGCTGCAAATCTAGCAGTTTTCTGCATGCTGAGCTCTGTGTAACCCCGCCCACATCGCTGATTGGCTGCCTTCTGCCCATGTACAGTGTACACAAAAAGCTTCCAATCAGTGGTGGGGGTAGGATTACACAGAGCTCATGAATATGAAGGACTAGATGGCAGCAGGTTTACTAGTCATTTAATTATAATCTGCTGCTTATAAAATGGGGATTTGATCAAAACTACAGCAAGCAACCCTGTAAGTGACACATTGCTGGAATCAGTGTTCCTGTCTCTACATTATGCTGCTCTCGGAAGCTGTTAACATTTTATTTTTTTTTATGAAGAATATGTTACATTATTTGTAATATTTCATTTTTGAACTATATATTTGTTTTTGTCACATGTCTATTGGTTTCGTATATTATTATTTTAGTGTATATACAATAATCATTACCATTATTGGAAAATTCCATTGAAAGTCATATATTCCTGATAAACCACATTAACCTTAATTTGAGATTGCAAGTAAATGCAAGATGAAGAAAAGCTGCTGCTGTACTCTCTTGAATTATCTCAGAAAACTTTTTAAGAGCAAACAACTAGGAGCCAAGATATTTTGCTTACATTGCAGTCTGTTCCTTGGACATATAACCTTTAAAGTAATTTAAGTGCTGACACCTAAATACTGTCTTATTATCAGCAGCCCTAATAGAATTATACCCTTCTCCTCACAAAGCGGGATGCACATTACTATTTCTCTCTATCAGTAGTCTTGATAAAGAATGATACAGCTGTAAATGTTAAGGTATTTGTTCAGAAAAGTACCGGAATTGTTTATTGTAGTAGCTCTAGAAGAAGGCAATGTTTGAGTAATGTTAATAGTATCATACAGTTGTGTTGCCATATACCTGGATCTTGAACATAGTTCATTGAAAAAGTAAATGTAGATACTCTATATTCCATCTAAGACAAAATGTCAAGGTGTAGAAGGAATCCGCGTTAACCTTATTATTAGGATCCACTTCTAACCAAAGTAAAAAATACAACTATCCTTTTAGTGTGATTATGTCATATAGACAAGGTCAATGAGGACCTGAGGAAGTCGAGGTGGTAACATGGCTGGTTTAACATAATATAGGCACATTTTTGCATCTATTTTACAGGTGCAAATCCCTGGCCGAATCAGGAATCAAATGTCCCAAATGAAGAATATATAGGTGCTTCTCACAAAATTATAATATCATCAAAAAGTTAATTTATTTCAATTCTTCAATAAAAAAAGTGAAACTCATATATTATATAGAGTCATTACAGACAGAGTGATCTATTTCAAGTGTTTATTTCTGTTAATGTTGATGATTATGGCTTACAGTCAATGAAAACCCAAAAGTCATTATCTCAGTAAATTAGAATACTTTATAACACCAGCTTGAAAAGTGATTTTAAATTTCAAAATGTTGGCCTACTGAAATGATGTTCAGTAAATGCACTCAATACTTGGTCGGGGCTCCTCTTGCATCAATTACTGCATCAATGAGGCATGGCATGGAGGCGATCAGCCTGTGGCACTGCTGAGGTGTTATGAAAGCCCAGGTTGCTTTGAAAGCAGCCTTCGGCGCCTCTGCATTGTTGGGTCTGGTGTCTCTCATCTTCCTCTTGACAATACCCCATAGATTCTATATGAGGTTAAGGTCAGGCGAGTTTGCTGGCCAATTGTCATGGTTTAGGACATGGTTAATGTCCTGTCCACTCAGGGTTAACTTTTGCTGGCCTCCTGTCAGGGTATAAGACATGGTTAATGTCCTGCTCTCTCAGGGTTAACTTTTGCTGGCTTCCCTTTGGATCTGGGAGGGATATTTATACTCACTCCAGAGGAAGATTCTCTGTCAGCTATACTGTTTTCACTGTGTGTCTGACCCCCCTGGTTTGCTTGTCTACTGCTCTGTTTGTTTGATTCCCGTATATGACATGGTCTGTCCACTCACTCTGCTCTCTGTCCCACGTTTTGCTACTATTGTCTTTTCCGGTTCTGACTTCCTGGCTTGGCTATTGATACTCCGTTACAGTTTTGTCCCTATTGTACCGTCTATTGCCCGTTCTGGTTTACTGATCTATTGCTACGTCCTGACTATCCGTTCTGTCTAATCCGTTGGTACTGTCGTGCTATCTCGTGATCTGATCTCGGCCTGTCCTGGTTTTTGTCTCTGTCTATGCCCCTCTGTAACTTTATCCCGTCGTTACCCTGCTAGGAGTTTTCCTTCAGCTCCTAGATCTCTGGAGCTTAGGCCATGCCCCCAGCAGTCACATGCTTCAGGTCCTGTTAGTCTGAAGTACACATCTTTCACCGCTGCTGCCTCGCTCCACAGGTATCTTTGAGCACAGTTTGTTTTACTCAGGACACTCGCACTGACTCAGTGAGCAAGTGCAGTGTGGTGCTCCTGACACCAATCAAACACAGTGGTAATGTTGTTTTAAACCAGGTATTGATACTTTTGGCAGGGTGGACAGGTGCCAAGTCCTGCTGGAGAATGAAATTTCCATCTCCAAAAAGCTTGGCAGAGGGAAGCATGAAGTGCTCTAAAATTTCCTGGTAGACGGCAGCGCTGACTTTGGTCTTGATAAAACACAGTGAACCTACACCATCAGATGACATGGCTCCCCAAACCATCATTGATTGTGGAAACTTCACACTAGACCTCAAGCAGCTTGGATTCTGTGCCTCTCCACTCTTCCTCCAGATTCTGGGACCTTGATTTCCAAATGAAATGCAAAATTTACTTTAATCTGAAAACAACACCTTGGACCACTGAGCAACAGTCCAGTTCTTTTTCTCCTTGGCCCAGGTAAGACGCTTCTGGCGTTGTCTATTGGTCATGAGTGGCTTGACACAAGGAATGTGACACTTGTAGGCCATGTCCTGGATACGTCTGTGTGTGGTGGCTGTTGAAGCAATGACTCCACCAGAAGTCCACTACTTGTGAATGTCCCCCAAATTTTTGAATGACCTTTTCTCAACAATCCTTTCAAGGCTGCATTTATCCTAGTTGCTTGTGCACGTTTTTCTACCACACTTTTTCCTTCCACTCAACCGTCCATTAATATGCTTGGACAGCCAGCTTCTTTAGCAATGACCTTTTGTTGCTTACCCTCCTTATGGTGTGTGTCAGTGACTGCCTTCTGGACATCTGTCAAGTCAGCAGTCTTCCCCATGATTGTGGAGCCTAATGAAACAGACTAAGGGAACTTTGTAACGCTTAGGAAGCCTATGCAGGTGTTTTTTGTTAATTATTCTAATTTACTGAGATAATGACTTTTGGGTTTTCATTGGCTGTAAATCATAATCATCAACATAAACAGAGATAAATACTTGAAATATTTCACTCTGTTTGTAATGACTCTATATAATATACAAGTTTCACTTTTTGTATTGAAGAACTGAAATAAATAAACTTTTTGATGATATTCTAATTTTGTGAGAAGCACCTGTAATTTTCATTGTTTGTATTGTGCAAATGGAATACTCACTTGGAACAGGAGTGTCTAAACTTCTTAAAGACTGGGTGATTTTTTTGTTGTTTTCACATTTGTTTTTCCTCCCCTTATTCCAAGATCAATAACTTTTTTTATTCTTTTGTTTGACATAGCCATATGAGGGCTTGTTATTTGTGGGACGAGTTGTATTTTTCAATGACACCATTTATTTTATCATGTGATGTACTGGAAAGCAGGGAAAAAATTCCAAGTGTTGCAAAATAGCAAAAAAAGAGCAATTTTGCAATGGTTTCTAATTTTTTTTATTTACAACATTCATTTTAAGTTAAAAATGACTTAGCAATATGATTCTCCAGGTCAGTATGATTAGGCAGATACCAAGGTACATTCCACTCACGGCTATTACAAGTAGATGATGTCTGATTACTACAGCCATCATCTGCGGCAAAGATGCGAGCTCAGCTTGAGAGCCCACAACAAAGGCAGGGAGGCGGCATATGACATACCTGTTGATCATATGTCGTTACGGGGTTAAGGAAGGGTTCACATTATGTTCTGCTTTACGTTGAACATTTGTTAGAGGATTCCCACTGAGCAGCCAAAAATTATATTCAGACATGTCCCTATCCAAGTGAATGAGGCAAACAGAGTCTAAAACATAAAATTATGGACTCCGTTTGACCTCACCTCCAACAGAGTCCATATATTTGCCGTACACAACAGTTTGGTAGACTATACTATTGTGTGCAGCAAAATAGATGGACTCTATTGTAAAGGAGGTCAGAGTGCAAAATTTTATATTCAGACTCATCCAAGTGAATGAATATGTGGAGGGCAGGTCTGCTTATTGTTTTTCTGCAACTCAGATGAAATACTCAATGAAGAGCATAGCATAATGCACTGACAGACACAGAAGGGGGCCCCCATGCAAGAGCAGTATATGATCCCTTTGCAGTCCAATAGCTCATGATAATTCACTATTCCATCTGCTTTGGGCGTTGAAATTAACCACTTACCTCTTGGGCCCATGTGCGGCTGAACAGGTTGCATAAATGATATGTCCGCCCTGACATAATGTGAATTCTCCCTTGAGAGAATCCCATAGTAAAAGCAAAATAATGTTTACCCATGTTAGATTGAGTTCACATTAAAAACTTGCTTTACACTGAAGATTTCATTGTGAGGAAGGGCGATGGGTGCCAACATTTTTGTGTCAGAAAGGAGGTCACAGAGAGTCCATGTGTGTATATACTTCTGGACATGCTCCTGATCAGACAATGGAATGTCTTGTGGAATCTTCAAGACCTAGACCTAGACCAGAGCTTGTGGCTTGGTCATGTTGAATGCACTGACATATAATGTGCCAGTCAATGGCATCAATGAATTCATCATCCAGCAACTGTCTACACAGTCTGAAAACATGAAACTCCGGCATTGTCTCTCATCAGGAAAAACCCAGTGCCCACTGCACGAGTATAAGGTCTGACAATGGCTCTATGGTTACTTAGTAGCAGTCACTGCATTTTTGGCTGTCAGGTGGAGGTTTGTGCAATCTTTCAGTGATATGTCTCTCAGACCTTTAATGACTCTGCTAAGCTGGTTATGCTGGGTGATGTTGCAGCATAATATGGACCACAGTGTCTTCCACTCTTTACATCTTTCACATGTACTCAATGTTAGCCTTCTCTCATCTGTTAAAAGAATTGGACACCAATGGTGGATCGTCAAATTCTGGTGTTCTCTTGTTATTTCTAATTGGGATTCAAGGTTCTTAGATCCACTACAGGATTTTGAGCCCTCATGCCATCCTCGTGAAGTTTGTTCCTAACCGTTTAGTCAGAAACATGCAAACCAGTAACCCACTGGGATCATTATGTAGGGTTTTGCCAGTGCTCCTCCTGTTTTTCATTGCACAAAAGAGCATATACTGATCCTGCTACTGAGCTGATTACCATCTAAGCCTTGTGTTCTTTAGACTGTGCCTGGAGACACAGCAACACTTCTTGTGATGACGTATGGATGTGCATCCTGGAGGAACTGGACTACCTGTGCAATCTGAATTGGTTACAGGTAACGACTCATGATACTATTGATGACAAAGATGCTAGTAAAATGCTGAACTAAAGAATCACTAAGGAAGTATAAAAAATAAATTCATTGTCTGTGGCCACCACCTGCAAAGCCATCTATCTATCTATATATCAATCTATCTATGTCACGGGTTTACCACAACAGAGAGGGGCCAAAAGACCGTGGTGTCTGTTTTCACATACTCCTCCACTAATTAGAAACATTTCACCATCATATTAAACAGTGCAGGCTTCCGCTAGCAGTGCATGGGGTTTATCTGTTCAGTTGAGAGCTCCTGGAGCTTTCCGCTTTGATGGTCTCAGTTGTTCAGTGTTGGCCACTCCACTCTGCTATATCTACTCGCCTTGGCACTCAGGAATTGCCAGTATTAGTTTTATACTGCCTGGTTCTGGAGTTGAAGATGTTGGTTGTTTGAGAAGGTGTTTGGAGTGTTGTTCAGAAGACTGATGCTTTTAAATTTGTCTGTGTGCATATCCTCATCCTCTGCTATTTGGATTTTCCTTCCTTTACCTCCCGGTGTTTCACTTTGTTGTTTGTGAGAGCATATTTGTATGACTGGTATTCTCATTTATCCCTGCACGTCTTCCCTTGTTAGTTTGGCTTCTGTATTCTTATACACTACTACTTCCCATTTCCCTGGGTGGGTGAGGGTACAGATAAGGGCTGATTTAGGAGCTCAGCAAGGTGCGTGACCCAGTGTCTTCATTATCATATGTAATTTGGGGATTAGGGATAGCTAGGGTACCCTAGCTTTAGGGATAGGGAAGCTGCCCCTAGCCCCCAAATATTCTGCGGCAGTGCCATGACAGTCTGTCTTTTTATCTAGCTATCTTATTTAAAGCAAAGAAA
>JARQOD010000001.1:804283507-804401636 GCA_033576555.1 Oophaga sylvatica
GGGGGGTCGTTACGGCCGGCGATCCCAAATATGGTACTTTTTTCTTTGTTTTTTTATTTACAGGAAGAAGTGTTTATTGGGGATTATATATTTTTTTTTTTTTTTGGTTTTTTTTTTAAACAGTTTATTTTTTTTTTTTAATTTTAAAAACTTTGTCCCAGGAGGGACCACAGTTTTTTCATATCGCTGGTGTGAAGTGTCCCACCCTTTGTCACACCAGCGACGCACGGGCATAGTGCGGCTTCTCTCCCTGCTCTCGGCAGGCCTGAGGTAGCCGCCTCCCTCCGGCCCCGGCGCCATTTTGGATCCGGGTCCGGGGAGGGGGGAAAGCCCTCAAAACGCGGCAATCGCGCTGCTCTGGGGTTCAGGGGGGCGCGCAGGGAGCCCCCCCCCGCGCGATCCCCCCCTGTCCCCCCAGTACACCGGATCTTTTTTGATGGGTGTGCAAGGGGTTTGTGCGGGGCGGTCCGTGACCGCCCTCCACAGTCAGGGTGTCGCTGTGTAATCAGCTGACCCGGGGCGTCCTGCCCCCCCCGGGGAGCGGCCCGATGCACGAGACGTACTACCCCGTCCAGGTAATACGGGCCCGGGTCCCTGGACGGGATGTCCCGAGGGCGAAAGGGGTAAAGTGAAACTTTCTTTTGTATTTAGGCAAAAAAAATTTTGTATTGTCTTTTTTACACTTTAAAAACTACAAAAACAAAAATAGACTTTGGGCACCCTTGGAGATTGTGTGCTCAGATAAGTTTGACCAATGTTTCAGACCTTAATTAACCTGTTAGGATTATGGCTTGTTCACTATTATCATTAGAAAAGGCCAGGTTATGTAAATTTCCCAGCCTTATAAAAACCCACCTCCTCTAACCTTGTGCACAGCCAGAGATTCTTCTAAGCAGCTGCCTAGCACTCTGAAAATGAAAATAATGGAGGCCCGCAAAGCAGGCAGGAGAAGGCTATAAGAAGATAGCAAGCATTTTCAAGTTGCCCTTTTCCTCAGTTCGAAATATAATTTAGAAATGACCATTAACAGGAACAGTGGAGGTCAAGTTAAGGTCATCAGAAGAAAACCTGTGTTGCTTCTCACCATAAAATTCAGTTAAGAAGTATGCAAAAGAACATCTAAACAAGTCCTGTGGACCAATGATGTTAATGTAGAACTCTTTGGCCACAATGATCAAAGGTAAGTGTGGAGAAGAAGGGTACAGAATTTCAGGAAAAGAACATCTTGTCAACCATTAAGCATATGGGTGGATCAATCAAGCTTTTGGGGTTCTGTTGCAGCCAATGGCATGGGGAACATTTCAGGTAGAATGAAGAATGGATTCAATGAAAATTTCAACAAATTCTTTAGGCAAACATAACACCATGTGTAAAAAAGTTGAAAAGAGGATGACTTCTACAATGGATAATGATCTAAAAATCCTAAATACCCGTTAAATCCACAACAGACTACCTCAAAGGCGCAAGCTATGATAAATATGATACACTTTATTGATCCCGAGGGAATTATGGTATCACAGCAGCGTTACAACAGCATTACAAACAAAGCATTAAAACAAACATTACATAGAGTAATTACTAGACACAGATCTTGCACATGATAACCCACAATACGTAACAAACAAAGTACACAAATCTCTAATCATTTTCATTAGTGCACCAGTCCTAGGTCGTAGCCATCTTTCACCCTTAGTGAATTGTTATACTTTCCCCCCAGCGGTAGGCACTAACGATTTCCTGAATTTCTCCTTCTTGCACCTTGGAAGGATTAGACGGCTGCTGAATGTGCTCTTCTGCTTCAAGAACAGCTCGTATAGTGGGTGTGTATTATTGTTTATTATAGCCCTGCACTTCTTTTGAATCCTATCCTCCCACTACTTTCTCAAAAGAGTCAAGATGGAGGCCAGCAGCCATGGCCTTCTTGATATAAGTTTTGTTGAGCTTTTTAGAGTCAGGCTACTCGCACACTACTGCCCCAGCAAATGATAGCAAAAAAAAGATGGCGCTTGCTACAACGGACTGGTAGAACATTTCCAGCATTTTGCTGCACAAAATTGAATGACCTGAGCTTCCGCAGAAAGTACAGTCTGCTCATTCCTTCTTGTGAACCTTCTCTGTATGACACCTCCAATCAAGTTTGCTGTCAAGGTGAACCCCCAAATATTTGTAGTCTCAACCATCTAAACCCAGCTGAAGGTTTTAAAATGACCCTCACAGTCGCCTGATCTGAACATCATGGAAAATCTGTGGGTTGACCTCAGAATAGTGGTGCATGCAAGATGACCCCCGGAATCTCACAGAACTGGGAAGAATTTTCCAAGGAAGAATGGATGAAAATCCTAAACAAGAATTGAAATACTCTTTCTAATACGAAAATCGTTTACTAGCTGTGATATTTTCAAAACGAGGTGCTACTAGCTTCTAACCATGCGGATGCCACATTTTTGCATTTTGGCTATTTTTTTTTTTGTAATTTTTAAAATGAAAAGATGAAAAAAAATTTTTTTTGCCTAAAAAAACAAAGGAAATGTGTCATCTTTAACTTTTTGATCTTTTAGAGATCATTCATGTTCGACTTGCTTAACTCTTCCAAAACATCATGACCAGGGGTGCCCAAACTTTTACATGCCACTGTATATCCCACATTAAAAGTGCAAGGTATATGTAGTTCAATGGTTTTGAATGAGTTTCCTGGTAACTCAGAAATTAAATATTTCCCCATTGAAATTGTTTAGCTTCTGATAGCCATATAAAAACCGGTACTACACTTCTGCCAAGGTTTTGTGGGCTAAAAATAAAATTGAGATTAAACCAAAGCAAAAACAGTTGTCTATAAATGCAATTGTGTAGTACCGGTATTTATATGGCTATCAGAAGCTAAACAATTTCAATGGGAAATATTTAATTTCTGAGTTACCAGGAAACTCATTCTAACCATTGAACTACATATACCTTGCACTTTTAAGTGTGGGATATACAGTGGCATGTAAAAGTTTGGGCACCCCTGGTCATGACTGTTATTGTGAAGAGTTAAGCAAGTCGAACATGAAATGATCTCTAAAAGATCTAAAAGTTAAAGATGACACATTTCCTTTGTATTTTAGGCAAAAAAAATATTTTCATCTTTTACATTTTAAAAATTACAAAAAAGAAAATAGGCCAATGCAAAAATGTGGGCATCCTGCATGGTTAGAAGCTAGTAGCACCTCGTTTTGAAAATATCACAGCTAGTAAACGATTTTCGTATCTAGAGAAGAGTATTTCAATTCTTGTTTGAGGGATTTTCATCCATTCTTCCTTGGAAAATTCTTCCAGTTCTGTGAGATTCCAGGGTCATCTTGCATGCACCACTATTCTGAGGTCAACCCACAGATTTTCCATGATGTTCAGATCAGGCGACTGTGAGGGTCATTTTAAAACCTTCAGCTGTGGTTTAGATGGTTGAGAGCTACAAATATTTGGGGGTTCACCTTGACAGCAAACTTGATTGGAGGTGTCATACAGAGAAGGTTCACAAGAAGGGAATGAGCAGACTGTACTTTCTGCGGAAGCTCAGGTCATTCAATGTGTGCAGCAAAATGCTGGAAATGTTCTACCAGTCCGTTGTAGCAAGCGCCATCTTTTTTGCTATCATTTGCTGGGGCAGTAGTGTGCGAGTAGCTGACGCTAATAAGCTCAACAAACTTATCAAGAAGGCAAGTGCAGCTGCTGGCCTCCATCTTGACTCTTTGAGAAAGTAGTGGAGGATAGGATTCAAAAGAAGTGCAGGGCTATAATGAACAATAATACACACCCACTATACGAGCTGTTCTTGAAGCAGAAGAGCACATTCAGCAGCCGTCTAATCCTTCCAAGGTGCAAGAAGGAGAAATTCAGGAAATCGTTAGTGCCTACCGCTATGGGGATGTATAACAATTCACTAAGGGTGAAAGATGGCTACGACCTAGGACTGGTGCACTAATGAAAATGATTAGAGATTTGTGTACCTTTGTTTGTTACGTATTGTGGTTAGTCATGTGCAAGATCTGTGTCTAGTAATTACTCTATGTAATGTTGTTTGTAATGCTTTGTTTGTAATGCTGTTGTAACGCTGCTGTGATACCATAATTTCCCTCGGGATCAATAAAGTGTATCATATTGTATCATAGCTTGCGCCTTTTGAGGTAGTCTGTTGTGGGATTTAACGGGTATTTAGGATTTTTAGATCATTATCCATTTGTAGAAGTCATCCTCTTTTCAACTTTTTTACACATGGTGTTATGTTTGCCTAAAGAATTTGTTGAAATTTCATTGAATCCATTCTTCATTCTACCTGTGAAATGTTCCCCATGCCATTGGCTGCAACAGAACCCCAAAAGCTTGATTGATCCACCCATATGCTTAATGGTTGACAAGATGTTCTTTTCCTGAAATTCTGTACCCTTCTTTCTCCACACTTACCTTTGATCATTGTGGCCAAAGAGTTCTACATTAACATCATTGGTCCACAGGACTTGTTTAGATGTTCTTTTGCATACTTCTTAAACTGAATTTTATGGTGAGAAGGCAACACAGGTTTTCTTCTGATGACCTTATCTTGACCTCCACTGTTCCTGTTAATGGTCATTTCTAAATTATATTTCGAACTGAGGAAAAGGGCAACTTGAAAATGCTTTGCTATCTTCTTATAGCCTTCTCCTGCCTGCTTTGCGGGCCTCCATTATTTTCATTTTCAGAGTGCTAGGCAGCTGCTTAGAAGAATCTCTGGCTGTGCACAAGGTTAGAGGAGGATGGGTTTTTATAAGGCTGGGAAATTTACATAACCTGGCCTTTTCTAATGATAATAGTGAACAAGCCATAATCCTAACAGGTTAATTAAGGTCTGAAACATTGGTCAAACTTATCTGAGCACACAAATCTCCAAGGGTGCCCAAAGTCTATTTTTGTTTTTGTAGTTTTTAAAGTGTAAAAAATGACAATACATATATATTTTTTTGCCTAAAATACAAAAGAAATGTGTCATCTTTAACCCCTTACTGCCATCGGACGTACTATCCCGTCCATGGTACCTGGGCCCGTATGACCATGGACGGGATAGTACGTCTCGTGCGATCGGACGCGCTCCCGGGGGAGCGCAGCTGATCGCCGCCGGGTGTCAGCTGATTATCACAGCTGACACCCGTGACTGTGTGTCAGGAGCGGTCACGGACCGCTCCCGGCACATTAACCCCTTGCACACCGCGATCAAACATGATCGCGGTGTACTGGGGGCACAGGGGAGGATCGCGCAGGGTGGGGGCTCCCTGCGCGCCCCCCTGAGACCCTCAGAGCAGCGCGATGTGATCGCGCTGTTCTGAGGGCTTCCTCCCTCCCAGGACCCGGATCCAAGATGGCGCCGGGGTCCTGGAGGGAGGCGGCTACCTCAGTGCCTGCCGAGAGCAGGCACTGAGAAGCCTGCATCTATGCCTGTGCGATCGCTGGTGTGACAGAGTGCTGTGCACACTGTCACACCAGCGATATGATAAAATACTGTGATGTCCCATCCTGGGACAAAGTTAAAAAGTTAAAAAAATAAAAATAAACGTGTTATAAAAAAAAATCCAAAATAAATAAAAAAAATATATATATTCCCCAATAAATTCACTTCTTCCTGTAAATAAAAAAAACAAAGCAATAAAAGTACACATATTTGGTATCGCCGCGTCCGTAACGACCCCCCCTATAAAATTGTCCCACTAGTTAACCCCTTTAGTGAACCCCTTAAAAAAAAAAAAAAAAACGAAGCAAAAAATCAATGCTTTATCATCATACCGCCGAACAAAAAGTGGAATAACACGCGATCAAAAAGACCGATATAAAAAAACATGGTACTGCTGAAAACGTCATCTTGTCCCGCAAAACACGAGCCGTAATACAGCATCATCAGCGAAAAAATAAAAAAGTTATAGCTCGCAGAATAAAGCGATGCAAAAATAATTATTTTTTATATAAAATTGTTTTTATTCTATAAAAGCGCCAAAACATGAAAAAATTATATAAATGAAGTATCGCCATAATCGTACTGACCTGAAGAATAAAACTGCTTTATCAATTTTACCACACGCGGAACGGTATAAACGCCTCCCCCAAAAGAAATTCATGAATTGCTGATTTTTGTTCATTCTAACCTCCCAAAAATCGAAATAAAAAGCGATCAAAAAATGTCACGTGCTCAAAAATGGTACCAATAAAAACGTCAACTCGTCCCGCAAAAAATAAGACCTCACATGACTCTGTGGGCCAAAATATGCAAAAATTATAGCTCTCAAAATGTGATGATGCAAAAACTATTTTTGCAATAAAAAGCGTCTTTTAGCGTGACAGCTGCCAATCATAAAAACCCGCTATAAATAGTAAATCAAACCCCCCTTTATCACCCCCTTAGTAAGGGAAAAATAATAAAATTTAAAAAAAGAATTTATTTCCATTTTCCCATTAGGGTTAGGGTTAGGGTTGCGGCTAAAGTTAGGGTTAGGGTTGGCGCTAAAGTTAGGATTAGGGTTAGGGTTGGGATTAGGGGTGTGTTAGGGTTAGGTTTGTGGTTAGGGTTGGGACTAGGGTTAGGGGTGTGTTGGGGTTAGGGTTGGAGTTAGAATTGGGGGGTTTCCGCTGTTTAGGCAAATCAGGGGCTCTCCAAATGTGACATGGCATCTGATCTCAATTCCAGCCAATTCTGCGTTGAAAAAGTCAAACGGTGCTCCTTCACTTCTCAGCTCTGCCATGCGTCCAAACAGTAGTTTATCCCCACATATGGGGTATCAGCGTACTCTGGACCCCAAGAGTTATTGTGCAATTTGTCCTATTTCTTCTGCTACCCTTGGGAAAATAAAAAACTGGGGGCGAAAATATCATTTTTGTACAAAAAAAAATATTTTTTTGTTTTTACGGCTGTACATTATAAACTTCTGTGAAGCACTTGGGGCTTCATAGCGCTCACCACACATCTAGATAAGTTCCTTGTGGGGTCTATTTTCCAAAATGGGGTCACTTGTTGGGGATTTCCACTGTTTAGGCGCATCAGGGGCTCTCCAAATGCGACATGACGCCCCCAGACCATTCCATCAAAGTCTGCAATCCAAAACGTCACTACTTCCCTTCCGAGCCCCAACGTGTACCCATACAGTAGTTTTCTCCCACATATTGGATATCAGCGTACTCAGGACAAATTGGACAACAACTTTTGGGGTCCAATTTCTCCTGTTACCCTTGTAAAAATAAAATATTGGGGCAAAAAAATCATTTTTGCAAAAAAAAAAGGATTTTTTATTTTTACGGCTGTGCGTTATAAACTTCTGTGAAGCACTTCGGGGTTCAAAGTGCTCACCACACATCTAGATAAGTTCCTTGTGGGTCTATTTGCCAAAATGGGGTCACTTGTGGGGGGTTTCCACTGTATAGGTGCATCAGGGGCTCTCCAAATGTGACATGACGCCCCAGACCATTCCATCAAAGTCTGCAATCCAAAACGTCACTACTTCCCTTCCGAGCCCTGACGTGCGCCCATACAGTAGTTTTCTCCCACATATTGGGTATCAGCGTACTCAGGACAAATTGGACAACAACTTTTGGGTTCCAATTTCTTCTGTTACCCTTGTGAAAATAAAATATTGGGGACGAAAAAATCATTTTTGTAAAAAAAAAAAGGATTTTTTATTTTACGGCTGTACGTTATAAACTTTAGTGAAACACCTGGGGGTTAAAAGTTCTCACCACACATCTAGATAAGTTCCTTGAGGGGTCTAGTTTCCAAAATGGCGTCATTTATGGGGGTTTCCACTGTTTAGGCAGATCAGGAGCTCTCCAAACACGACATGGCGTCCAGCCAATTCTGCGTTGAAAAAGTCAGACGGCGCTCCTTCCCTTCCAAACTCTGCCATGCACCCAAACAGTGGTTTACCCCCACATATGGGGTATCAGCGCACTCAGGACAAATTGCACAATAACTTTTGGAGTCTTGTTACACTTGGAAAAATAAAAATTGGGGTGAAAAGATCATTTTTGTAGAAAAAATATGATTTTTAAATTTTACGGCTCTACGTTATAAACTTGTGTGAAGCACTTGGGGGTTCAAATTGCTCACCAAAGATCTAGAAAAGTTCCTTAGGGGGTCTAGTTTCCAAAATGGGGTCATTTGTGGGGGGTTTCCACTGTTTAGGCACATCAGGGGCTCTCCAAATGCAACATGGCATCCAATCTCAATTCCAGCCAATTTTGGTTGGAAAAAGTCAAATGGTGCTCCTTCCATTCCGAGCTCTGCCGTGCGCCCAAACAGTGGTTCCCACCCACATATGGGGTATCAGCGTACTCAGGACAAATTGGACAACAACTTATGTGGTCCAATTTCTCCTGTTACCCTTGAGAAAATAAAAAATTAGTGACTAAAAGATAATTTTTGTGGGAAAAAAATAGGATTTTTTATTTTCATGCCCGGGCATTATAAACTTGTGTGAAGCACTTGGGGGTTCAAAGTGCTCACCAAAGATCTAGATAAGTTCCTTAGGGGGTATAGTTTCCAAAATGGGGTCACTTGTGGGGGTTTCCACTGTTTAGGCTCATCTGGGGCACTGCAAACGGAACATGACCCCCATCAACGTCTGCGTTCCAAAACGTTACTACTTCCTTTCCAAGCCCTGCCGTGCACCAAACAGTTTCCCCCCCCCCACATATGGGGTATCAGCGTACTCAGGACAAATTGGACAACAACTTTTGGGGTCCAATTTCCTTGGGAAAATTCAAAAATTTGGGACTAAAAAATCATTTTTGTGGAAAATTGTTTTTTTTTTTTTTTTCACACCCAGGCATTATAAGCTTTTGTGAAACACTTGGGGGTTCAAAGTGCTCACAACAGATCTAGATAAGTACCTTAGGGGGTCTTTTCCAAAATGGTGTCACTTGTGGGGGTTTCCACTGTTTAGGCGCATCAGTGGCTCTCCAAACACGACATGGCGTCCAATCTCAATTCCAGCCAATTTTAGTTTGAAAAAGTCAAACGGCGCTCCTTCCCTTACGAGCTCTGCCGTGTGCCCAAACAGTGGTTTTCCCCCACATATTGGGTATTGGCGTACTCAGGAGAAATTGCATAACAACCTTATCTGTCCATTTCTCCTTTTACCCTTGTGAAAATAAAAAAAAAGTTTGTAAAAGATCATTTTTGTGGCTAAAAAGTTAAATATTCATTTTTTCCTTCCACGTTGCTTTAGTTCCTGTGAAGCACCTGAAGGGTTAATAATCTTCTTGAATGTGGTTTTGAGTACCTTGAGGGGTGCAGTTTTTAGAATGGTGTCACTTTTGGGTATTTTCTGCCATATAGACCCCTCAAAGTGACTTCAAATGTGAGGTGGTCCCTAAAAAAAATGGCTTTGTAAATTTTGTTGTAAAAATGAGAAATCGCTGGTCAACTTTTAACCCTTATAACTTCCTAACAAAAAAAAATTTTGGTTCCAAAATTGTGCTGATGTAAAGTAGACATGTGGGAAATGTTATTTCTTAACTATTTTGTGTGATATATTTCTCTGTTTTAAGGGAATAAAAATTCAAAGTTTGAAAATTGCAAAATTTTAAAAATTTTCGCCATATTTGCGTTTTTTTTCAAAAATAAACGCAAGTTATATCGAAGAAATTTTACTTCTAACGTGAAGTACAATATGTCACGAGAAAACAATCTCAGAATCGCGAAGATCCGTTGAAGCGTTCCAGAGTTATAACCTCATAAGAGACAGTGGTCAGAATTGTAAAAATTGGCCCGGTCATTAACGTGCAAACCACCCCTTGGGGGTGAAGGGGTTAACTTTAGACCTTTTAGAGATCATTTCATCATCAACTTAACTAACTTGTTCACAAGAACAGTCATTTTGACCAAGGGTGCCCAAACCTTTACATGCTACTTTAAGCTGTTACTACTACGTCTATAGCAGGAGGGCTCTCGTTCTGATAGACAAAGACATGTAAGATGGAGTATGCATTTAAATGAAACATTCTAAACATATAATTTGTGGCTGAATAAGAATATTACTTATACTAAAACATTAACGAAGATTCAAGTTGTGAATTATGCAATAATATTGTGTAGGACACAACTTGTACTGTTCCTGGTTGTCTACCTATAGGTGGAGCTCAAAGCTAAACATGAATATGCCCTTGTGTCAGGGTTTGGAAGCAGTCTCTATTTAAAAGCATGAGTAAGGTTACAGTCACATGTATTTGTGGTGTTAATTTTGCCATAATTACTTGTTGAGGTCCACTCATAGAAATATGTAGACCCACATACTGAATTTTTTTTTTGTTCAGTAGTTTCCTAATAAGCAACATTCTAAAAAGTCTTAATTTTTTTCTACCCTTCTGCTACTGTGAAATGTCTGTACGTCTTTTTCTAGCTGAGTGCTTCTATAAAAATGTTACAAATTCATCTTAGGTCCTGCTCCTCATGGCTCACTCGGCTCTCCCTCCCCATCTTTCTTAATTAGCAGGGCAGACAATTGTATGTTATGGATCCGTTTTTTCTAATGTGGAGAATTAGAGAAAAAAAAAGTTTCTCCATCTCTTCCATTCAGTCTGTCGGTGAAAATCGGAGAGCACTCGTATGTAATCTAAGTGCGATCAAATTTTTTTCCGCTGACCCATACAGTAGACATGAATAGGCGAGTACTATCCAATCATAATTAACATGTAGAATAATTATCGGAGGCCAATCGAGCATGTTTTGATTTTTTTTTTCCCTCAGACCACTTGGTCCAAAGAAAAAGTCAGACATATGCACGGCCACATACAATAACATTGGTCCAAGTACGATCTACTGTTTTGACGGATTGTACATGGACGAAACTATGGTCGTCTGCACATGCCATTAGAAATAGCAGAAAGGGATGGAGGAGGGATGCACAGAGATAGTGAGCCGCCCGCCAGGGCCGTGGAGTACTCGGCACCAAGCCCGTCGATTTCTAAGGGGATGTCACGGCAGCACAGCTCGGTCCGTGGCCCTGGGCGCTCACCAAAAATGGGGGTATTTACAGGGGATTATTGTTCGTATGATGATTCGTGACGCCACCTGTAGTACATGGTCAGGGTGACCAGCGCTGCTGTGCAGATCCTCTGGAAGGGATGGTGATTTGCAGCTAGATGATAAGCCTCCTACAGGTGAGGCTGTGTCCTTCCAGGGCAGGATAATGTAGTAGTGCAGGGATGGTGCTTGAGGATGTAGCATAGGGGAGTGTGCGTCGCTGGAATAATCAGGGAAACAGTTCTGTTGCAGTTTCAAGGTTTTACTCACAGTCTGTTGAGCGCTATACAGATATCAGCCGGACACTGTGTCCTCCAAGAGAGTGGTCCAGCAACCCTCAGGTAAGTTAGTCGCACTTCCAAAGACTCCCCTTTCAGTATGTTCCTTTCCGGCTTCTTCTCTCTCAATGCTAACTCTCCTTACTACCATGCACCACGCCACCACAGAGCCCTCGGACAAGGAGTATTGGGCCTTTTCAGTTCACAGATCAGTGCCAATGTTCTGCACGTACTTGACCCCTAAGCTGCCTTCCGGTGAGATTATGGTGGCTAGTGGCCCCGTGAAGTGACCACTGTTGTCGGTGTTACTAGCGGAGCCTGAGCTTTCCCGCTAATCTAGAGACCGTTCCCCGATGTTCGCCTGGTCCTTCCTTCTTCAGGATGGGGGCACAGCTCCAATTGCTGTCTTTGCCCTGGACCCTTTCACTCACTACAGCACGGTTCACTGAGGTGAACTCAGAGGAGCTGCAGTACAGGCCAGTAACCACACACTGCCTGACTGACACTAACTGTTCTCTAAAACTAACACGCAGCCCAAGTGCTGCCTAAGCTCCACCCATCAACTAGATACACCCTGTTCTAACCAGCCTGAGTCAGACCATCCTCCCGAAGGGTCCGTCTGTGCTCAGCCAGCATAGTGTATGTTGAATGCAGGTGTGGAGTCTAAGGGGTGCTTCCTCCTTACCTGAGAGTCAGGTGTCACACCTCTGAATGAGATGCAACATCTCCGTGGTGACTGGACCCTCAGGGCGCCACAATAGCACAGCTTGGAAAGGGGAGAAAGTATTTTAGGGAGGGCAGAGAAAGTAGGCTCTAGAAAAGGAAGAAAACACAAGAAAGGAAATAAGTGCAGCTTAAAAGATGTGATTATATCTTAACAGTGAATATAGCAATACCCTGTTCTGATTTATCTGACTGCTCCCATTGTACTAACATTAATTATTCCAGCATCACTACTGATTACAATATAATCAGGGTGTTAATCTCTTAATAAGAGAATAGTAAACTAACACTAAGAATTTCCCTTGAATCAGTTTCCACTTGAAAACTGGAATTAATTCCACAGGGAATGAAAATGAAAACCATCCCACATGAAATGTTCGATCTTGGGATCTGTTGTAATTGTTCTTCAATAATAAATTGAGTGAAATGAAACCTTTCCATGTTAGTGTGAATTTGACCTACGGGTTTGTAACAATCATATTAATATAAAATTCACTATTTAATTTTCACTTAACAGTGAAAGGTTGAACATATCCAATACTGGCAGAAGGCACATTATAAGAACTAATGCCCATCTCGAAACTTGATATGGCTGTTAAGCATTTTATTAAATTATTGAGGCCCATTTGACAATGCTAACAAACTCTTCACTGCTGCAGATTAGAACATTAACTTGCAATTCTCCCGAGTATTTGTTTGCCAGTTATGTGTTTAAGTGGGTAATAATATGCAGGTATTCGTGGAGTTTGTGCTCTGTGACAGCAGGAGTCTGGTCAGTCTGACAAATATAAATTATTCATTTAGATCAATTTACAACATCAAGACAGTTCCCAAGAGAGGAGTGCCTGAATTTTTCTAGCAGATGTGGAGAGTATTTAACTACAGAAACTTATAAATATCAGCGGCATTTTTCAGATGGGTTAAATATTTTAGTTGATTATATGAATAATGCAAATCCCCCAATGATAACTGTGACATGGAGGGATCTGTTTACACTTTTTCTCGTTATAATTTGTATGTATTTTGGGAGAGTTTCTCGACAAATGCACCCAACATACAGTTCCATATATTGTCCACTAGCCACCATAGTAAAAAGTACAGCTTGTAATTAAGTATCTGTTTTTCCAGCAGCTGATTATGTTATAAATCACAGCAAGTTACACTTTCCTATACATTAAAAAAGAAGCGATACCAACTAGAGATGAGAAAAATCAATTCGAATTGGAATCAAATTTTATTAAATTCAAACAATTTGCATTTTGATTTGTGCAAACAACAAAACAATGCCAACGACCTCTTTACACATTGCAGAAGGTTGCATCAGCCACAGAAGGATGGCATGACCTAAGGAGAGAACACACAAGATTCCACATAATGCCTTGCTGCTATCACATCACATGGTATGGCATAACTAATCAGGAGGGACTATTATCGCCTTTATAAATGTCAAGGCAGGGAACACAGAAGCAATTTTGTGGTGATTCAACCCCTTGATGACTAAGCTAATTTTGACCTTAACTCCTTTACGACCTTAGATATATCCATACATCCAGGTCTCCCGATATTTACCAACCGTGGACGTATGGATGCGTCAAGCCTGTGTGACCACAATCGCCACATGGTGTCAGCTGATTTGGAAATGTCGCGTTTGAGGAGCCCCTGATATGCATAAACAGTGGAAACCCTCCACAAATGTTACCATTTTGGAAACTAGACCCCTAAGGAACTTATCTAGTTGTGTGGTGAGCACTTTGAACCCTCAAGTGCTTCACAGAAGTTTATAACATAGAGCCATAAAAATAAAAAATCATATTATTTTTCACAAAAATTATTTTTTCACTCCCAATTTTTTATTTTCACAAGGGTAAAAGGAGAAATTGGACCACAAAAGTTGTAGTGCAATTTGTACTGAGTATGCCGATACTCTATATGAGGGGGTAAATCACTGTTTGGGTGCACAGCATAGCTTGGAAGGGAACGAGCGCCATTTGACTTTTTCAACGCAGAATTGGCTGGAATTTAAATCGGATGCCATGTCGCGTTTGGAGAGCCCCTGATGTGCCTAAACAGTGGAAACCCCCCTATTCTAACTCCAACCCTAACCCCAACACACCCCTAACCCTAATCCCAGCCATAACCCTAACCACAAACCACAAACCTAACCCTAACACACCCCTAACCCTAATCCCAACCCTAGCCCTAATCCCAACCCTAACCCTAATCCAAACCCTAATCCAAACCCTAACCCCAATTCTAGCCCCAACCCTAACTCTAACCCTAACTTTAGCCCCAAACCTAACCTAACTTTAGCCTCAACCCTAACCCTAACTTTAGCCTCAACCCTATCCCTAACCCTAATGGGAAAATGGAAATAAATACATTTTTTTTAATTTATTATTTTTCCCTAACTAAGGGGGTGATAAAAGGGGGTTTGATTTACTATTTATAGCGGGCTTTTATAGCGGGTTTTTATGTTTGCCAGCTGTCACACACATATTTTGGCCCACAGAGTCATGTGAGGTCTTGTTTTTTGCGGAACGAGTTGACGTTTTTATTGATACCATTTATGGGCAAAAAACATTTTTTGATCATTTTTTATTATGATTTTTTGGAGGCAGAATAAACAAAAACCAGCAATTCATGAATTTCTTTTGGGGGGGGGGTGTTTGTACCATTCCACGTGCGGTAAAAATTGATAAAGGGGTTTTATTCTTCGGGTTAGTACGATTACAGCGATTCCTCATTTATACCATTTTTTTATGTCTTGGCGCTTTTATACAATAAAAACTATTTTATATAAAAAAATAATTATTTTTGCACCGCTTTATTCTGAGAGCTATAACTTTTTTATTTTTTCGCTGATGACACTGTATGGTGGCTCATTTTTTGTGAGACAAGATGACATCTTCAGCAGTACCATGTTTATTTATATCCGTCTTTTTGATTGCGTGTTATTCCACTTTTGTTTGGCGATATGATGATAAAGCATTGTTTTTTTGCCTTGTTTTTCACTAAAGGGGTTAACTAGTCAGACAGTTTTATAGGTTTGGTCTCCACGGTGTGATACTAAATATGTGTACTTTTATTGTTTAGATTTTTTTTAAATTCAAATATTTATTTATTGATAGAATAAATATTGAAATTTTTTTATTTTTTTAAATATTTTTACAATTATTATTATTTTTTTAATTGATTTAATTCTTACTTTTACACTGTGTCCCACTATGGGACACTCATTTTGTGCAGGCTGATCGCTTATATGGCTTGCAGATCTGCATGCCATATAAGCTGTCAGCGCTGCAGGGATTTGTTACTAATCTCAGAGACTTCCTGACATGCACTGTGCATGACAGGAAGTCTCTGAGCTCTGGGAACCCGGATGTCATCATGACCATGAGTTACCATGGGAATGATCGGGACACCGCGTCATGCCGCAGGGTCTCCGATCCAAAGGCAAAGGGGCTGTCAGAGCTTTCAGCTCCTCTGCCTGCTCCGGAATGCTATGATCATGTTTGATCGCAGTGTTCCGGGGGTTAAAGTGCCGGGAATGGTCCTTGAGAATCAGCTGACACCTGGCCGCGATCGGCCGTGCTCCCCCCGTGAGCTCGGCCGATCGCCTATGACGCACTATTCCGTCCATGGGAATTAAGTCCCAGGGCACATAGACGGAATAGTACGTCAAATGGCAGAAAGGTGTTAAATCAAACACAAAATAGCTAATACATAACATTTCACATATGTCTACTTTATATCTGCATCATTTTTAAACAATTTTTTTTGCTATGAAGTTAGAAGGGTTCAAAGTTGATCAGCAATTTCTCATTTTTTCAACAAAATTTGCAAAACCATTTTTCTTAGGGACCACATCACATTTAAAGTGACTTTCAAGGGCCTATATTATAGAAAATACCCAAAAGTGACACCATTCTAAAAACTGCACTCCTCAAAACCACATTCAAGCAGTTTATAAATCCTTCAGGTGCTTCACAGGAATTAATGGAATGTGGAAGGAAAAAAATGAACATTTTACTTTTTTCACAAAAATTTTTACTTTAGCCCCACTTTTTTTTACTTTGACAAGAGTCACAAAATGAAATGAAGCCCCGAAAATTGCTGTGCAATTTCTCCTGAGTACACAGATACCCCATTTGTGGGAGAAAACTACTGTTTTTGCACACGGCAGGGCTATGAAGAGAAGGAGCACCTTTTGACTCTTTGAACAGCAGACGCCATGTTGCGTTTGGCGAGCCCCTGATGTGCCTAAACAGTGAAAACCCCCACAAGTGACCTTATTTTGGAAACTGCACTTCTCAAAGATTTTATCCAGGGGTATAGTGAGGAATTTGAACCCAAAGTTACTAGACAGAATTAGGTTGTCATACTGAATATGTCATTATTAGTGTTGAGTGCAAGGGCTCTACTCAAGCTTGCATCGGGTGTTCGGGTATGCAGCGAGTATAGCATGGATTACAGGCATCCCGCATGATTTTTTTGGCTGTGTAGCAACCGCGAATCATGCAAGGTGGAGACTCGAGCATGTCACTCGAGCACCTGTGATACTCGGTGCATACATGAACACCCCAATGCAAACTAGCCCTCAACACTAATCATATCATCATTTTTTTTTTACTTTTGAAAACATCCTAACCCTGACCGCAATCCTACCCCCAACCCTAAGCCTAACCCTAATAATAAGCCTAACCTTAACCCTAAACCCAACTTTCTTACACTTGCGGTGATGTCAGTGAAGTCAAAGGAGTTCATTGGATATGAACTCTGTTCAACTTTAGCATGTCACTATAAGGCACTGAGCAAATGCTGGATGGCAGGCTGTATAGTTGCGTCATGCAACAATGCAGCCTGCCATCTAGATGTAGCAGAGAAAGATGCATCGCGGGACAATTGGATTATTATCTTCTCGTCAGACAGGTGAGGAATATGGTTGCTTATTATTTTAATTATTTTACATGGGACATTGGCTTCAGTGGATTGGGCATAAGGTGAGTATAACGGTTTTTGGTTATTTTAGAGTTAATAAAGGAGTTTGTGTCATTTGTTCAAATAAATTAATTTATTCTGGGTGTTATTTCTTTGACTATTTAACTATGGGGTTAGTAATGGTGGCATCTTATAGATTTCTCTCCATTACTAACCTCTGGGCTTGAGGTCATCTGACAATACAACCCCTATACTATCACCCAACTTGCCACCGCACCAGAGCAAGTCAGAATAGTGAGGCTAAGTGCCAGATTTAGTGTATCTTATGAATGCACCATGATGTTTTTAGTCTGGGATGGAACAAATATCCATGGCCCCTTCCTAGGCTACTAACATCAGCCTACAGCTGTCTTTCTAGCCTTTGCTGGTCATTAATTATAGGGAGACCCTATGTCATTTTTTTTGGGGGGGTCCCCCATTTTAATAACCAGTAGAGGCTAAGAATAGAGATGTGAGCTAATATTAATAGCCTATGAAGCTATATTGGTATTAACCCCTTCTCAGGCTTTAAAAATCTGCCCCCAGCTGTCCTCTTTCCCTCTACTGATTAATAAAATTTCGTGGGATCCCATGAAATTTTTTTCAAAAAATAATTTATTGAGTAATAAAGTACATGTACAGTAAGCTATATAAGCACTGTACTATTTATATATGTCACTGACATCTTTTTATCTATCTATTCTATTCTTTTGGGTCACGCTGTGATTTTACTGTATGTGGCAGGTAAAATGTCGGGTTTTCAAGGACATGAGTGTACAAAACTCGGACGGCACTCACATGGTCCGAGTGACATGGGATTTTTTTTATCACACCCATTGACTTGCATTAGCAAGTTTCATCCGAGATATGAGGACGATGGCATCATGCTGCAGTTTTTTTTCTTAGTCATATTGCAGCTGAGAAAAAATATCGTAGATGAGCAAGGAATCATAGGTTAACATTGGTCGGAGTGCAATCCGATTTTTTTTATCGGATTGCACTCATCCATTGTCCTCGCAGATGAGTATGAGCCCTTAGAGTTCATATGCCTCCACTCTGTGCTTATGTACAAAATCAGAGCTACGATGAGATAAAGTAGGAGTCCACAGAATTTTGTGGGCACTATACTACTAAACCTTAGACTTGGGTAAAAAATACTGTATGGTCAAGAGTATTGGATCCCTAAATTGAAAATGGACTAAATACAGTATTTCTCAGTATAGCAGTTGTTGCCATTATTGTGTATTTATATTGTATCCCAGGCTGTCAATTAGAAAATAGATTAATATGAAGGCACAAGTTTCTAATTACTAAGTCCGCTTCTCTAAATTGATTTACATGGCTACTAATTAATTGAAATGATTTGAATTAATTTTTTAACCTCCTTTAATTTAAATAGTTATGCTTAATCATTCCATTATCAGAATCATCTAAATACGGAATGAATTCAGAAATCATTTTGACATTAACATGTTCCTAGGGGTTTTACATCCAAAAGCATATCTTCATTCCATAGAATTTTAGCACGAGAGCCACACAGTTTCAAATTTACAAAAGGCTTGTTATTAAAATCACTGCTTTACAAGGTAGAAATTACATATCCTAATGCCTTCCCTAAGGTATGGAATATACATACTATTTTGAAGAGCCAATACATAAGGTATGCTACATAAAAAAAGAGTAAATGAGCATCTTTTCATATGGGTCATTAAAATATTGATTGAAAATTCAGGATTGAGGTTTTCATCCTTGCAAAATCCGTATTTTATTTTTTATGCAAAGTTCTTGATATGCCTGAACATAAAGCTATAAATTGTGTCCCCTGCTAAATGGTCTAAAATCGGTTGAGGAATATTCACACAATTGCCCTTTATAGCATGAATCTTATCAGTTTTGCAGTGTAGGTTTTAAAAGGGGTTATCCGGGACTACATTTTGTTTACTATGTGCCCGAGAACTAACAGAAGGTAGTTACTAACCACATGCCTTCTGTGCCCAGAGCTGATCTCTACTGGCAAAGAGCAGTGACAGACCGCTCCTTCCGGCAACTCAGCAGCTTTCACTGATGTCATATGGACGGAGCAGTGACTTCTCATCTGCTCTGCTCTGTTGACAGAGATGACTGTCAACTTCACGCTTATTGACAGCTGGATCCTTGCAGTCTAATAACAGTAAGCTGTCTATCAATGAGCATGATGTTGGCAGTCATGCCCCGTTAGCAGAGCAGGCCAGAAGAGCTGCTGTGTTGACATAGAGCAGCTGAATCGCCAGCAGGAGCAGTCGGTGAACCGCTCGGTACAGTAGGCAGGTAGTTGCCTCTGTTACCAGTTACTGTTAGTTTTTAGGCCCATAGTAAAGATAAAAAAATGGAAAACCTTTTTAACCAAATCATTCATTTAGGCAAAAAAATACATGTGCTCAAAACTGTATTGATTCACAAAAGAGCATTATAATGTGATTTTTATCCTAGCAGTGACCAAATAATAGTTAATTCTTGGCTCCTGCTATGTGTCCGCTAAATAGTACTAGACTGATTTATATTTAAAGTGAATTCTTAAAATCGTTTCCTTTACAAGTAGGAAATTACATTTTCTGACCCAGTCCATTAGATTTGGATTTGTGGAATACAAATTCAATTTTCCACACACAGAAGTATTTTATAAAGTCAGTAAAGCAATGGACCTTTCTTTGAAAAATACAGGCACAATAGTCTAGATGTGACATCTTCAGAGCTTCAGTGTAAAATAAACCCAAAATAAACCTAAATATTTGATGAAGGCTATGATTATTTTCTAATAAAGCCGTAGTAGAATTGCAAGTATGTGATCTTAAATGTCCTTAATATGTTGCTCGCCTTTTTTTCCTCCATACACAGAGAATTATTTATCCTGTGTATTCAATGCCAGTTTCAGTGAAAATTATTCATTACGTAATGAAAAGTTAAGTTAAACAATTTGCCCAAGTGGCCATTTTTCGTGATTTTTAGGATCTCTGCTTGCTGTTTCAATAGAACTTTTCCATGCTTTACTTCTCGTGTGATGGATAGTTGTAGTGCAATTATCATTGATGTGTCTTATAATATGTTTCTATCACAAACACAGACATTTTTACCCTGGTGATAAAGAAATAATGTTACCAATTCATCAAGTGGTTTACACCAGTTTTCTGGCACAACAATTTTTGAAATGTTGCTAAATTTTGGTGCAATTCCTAAATGCACAATTTTTTGTCAAATTTTGCCATTATTAAACCTATCCTGACTTAGCTAACATTTTGAAAGAAAAAAACAGCAGAACTCAGCCAGGAGGAGGCATGGTTGAGTATGCCAGGCAAATTCATTATATTTTATGCTGCGAAAGTGGAGAAAAATATGATTAAAATGTACGCCATTCACTGACTTGCGCATATTTCTTGCGGTGGCACATGAAAGCTAAAATATGTGACCAAAACTATTGAACAACAGATTAGAGTTGAGCGAAACAGGTCGGACACCTCTAGAAATCGCCGACTTTTGCTAAAGTCGAGTTTCGCAGACCATAGCGTGAGGTCGGCCACGTGTTCGGCGACTTTATCGCGCCAGTCGGTTTCCCTGAATGCTAAAAGCGCCATATTTCAGCCAATAATGAAGGGCGCACACTGTGGGCAACGTGATGACGCACGCAGCCGCCACCACCATCTTATTGAAGGGCATTGCAGTGATTGGCTGGCTTTCTGTGGCGTCACAGGGCATATAAAACGCCCTCACCGCCGACCGCTATTTTACTTCAGCCGATCTTAGCGTAGGGAGAGGTTGTTGCCGCTTGTTCTCATGAGGGAGAGCGTTAGGAATGCTAAAAAAAGACAAATCTGTGCCTGTGCTGATAGCGATTGTGCTGCACAGTTAGGCTAAGTGCACACGATCAGGAATAATTGCGTTTTTTTCGCGGTTTTTCCGCGGTTTTCCGCGGTAAAAACGCGAAAAAAAACGCAAGCATTAAGCATCCTATACATGTTAATTGATTCTGCATGTTTTGGCCACATGTTGCGTTTTTTTCCGCGAAAAAAAACGCTTCGCGGAAAAAATAGCAACATGTTCATTAATTTTGCGGAATGTAAGCGGTTCATGTGCGGTGGTACCCAGGGTCTGGAGGAGAGGAGACTCTCCTCCAGGCCCTGGGTACCATATCCCTGGTAAAACAATAATTAAAATAAAAAATAATGATATTCTCACCTTCCGGCGGCCCCCGCAGCCTTCCCGCGGCCCCCGCAGCCTTCCCGCCTTCAGCGATGCTCCCGGCAACTCCCGGTCCCAGGAGTGCTTTGCGAGAATCACCCAGATGGCATAGCGGTCTCGCGAGATGCCACGTCATCGGTGTGATTTGTCGCAAAGCACTCCTGGGACCGGAGTTGCCGGGAGCGTCGCTGAAGGCGGGAAGGCTGCGGGGGCCGCCGGAAGGTGAGAATATCATTATTTATTATTTTTTTTATTATTTTTACATTAGATCTTTTTACTATTGATGCGGCATAGGCGGCATCAATAGTAAAAAGTTGGTCACACGAGTCAAACACTATGTTTGACTCGTGTGACCAACCTGTCAATCAGTTTTCCAACGATGCTACAGATCGCTAGGAAAACGCTAGCATTCTGCAAGCTAATTACGCTTGCAAAACGCTATTATTCTGGCGGGAATCAGCATACAAAAAACGTGCGTATTTCCTGCGGGAGAAGTGCGGGATTGCCGCGGAAATTTCCGCGGCAATTCCGCAACGTGTGAACTTAGCCTTAGTGTGCAGTCACAGTGGTGCTTTTTTGTGTGTGCAGCAGCACTGGTTCTTAGGCAGGCAGCCACTGACAGGGGAGGAATTGGTAGTGTGGAGCAGCAGTGCTGATTCTTACTGTGCACTCTGCTCTTTGCCATTGAGAGAGTAGACATTTTTTCAGTGCAGCAGCATATCCTCCAATTTGTAGGCTGCCTGCTAGCTGTATAGCTGTGTGGACACTGCTGTGCAGACTGCTTTTTTCAAAGCAGCTGCACAGCACAGCAGTAATACTGAAATAATAATTTTCTGCACAGTTACTGATCCTTCATTTTGACCCACACCGTATAGAGCTGTACGCTCCTCACACAGTACCGTGTACCGGCTGGTATCACGTAGAAAAGCCTGCTATCTGTGTGTGAGTCTGTAAAACCATACGTGTTTTTTTTTTTAAACAAAACTGTATACAACTGGTATCTTTTCATACAGTTGTGTTTTTCTGCCGTCTGTATTACGGTGCAAAATCAATACTGAGCGAGCGTCTTTGTGTGACTACGGAAATCTATACAGAGATTACCAAATACCCCAGCTTTGTATACAGCTGTGCTCTACTGCTATAGTACACTTATCCTGATTCCTGATCTTACTATTGTGGTGTACTCCATACTGCGGCTGTGAGCGTGTGTGTTATCCCAGAAATATTTAGGGAGATTTAAAATTACACCCACACTGATTCCAGCTGTACGCTACTTATATAGTACAGTTTTGCTAATTTTAAAATTCTGGTCTCCTCCATAGTGAGACTCTGTACCAAATATCTACGGATATTTCTAATTACACCAACACTGTTCTCAGCTGTACGCTAGTGATATACCACAGTTTTCCTCATTTTAAAATTGTGGCCTACTCCATTTTGAGACTCTGAGCACCTTTGACTCTGTACCAAATATCTACGCATATTTCTAATTACACCAACACTGTTCTCAGCTGTACGCTAGTGATATAGCACAGTTTTCCTCATTTTAAAATTGTGGCCTACTCCATTTTGAGACTCTGAGCACCTTTGACTCTGTACCAAATATCTACGGATATTTCTAATTACACCAACACTGCTCTCAGCTGTATGCTAGTGATATACTACAGTTTTCATAAAATTCAGATTGTGTTGTACTCCATACTGACCCTGTGAGCGCCTGTGTTACTCGACAAAGATATCCTCATTATCATTCACCTTATACAGCTGCACGCTTTTGATACAGTATCATATATCTGCTGTTATTTTGGGAACATTTTCACAAACATGAGTAGGTATGGTCTCAGACCCCATAAAGGTGGGCGGTGGGGGCCAGCTAGTACAGATGGTGGTGGTGGTGCATGTGCTGGTACTGCCAAAAGCACTATAGCTCCTAAGGCAGGAGGTCTTGAGCTGGCGGCATTGTCTGGGTCCACAAGCCCTCGAAGGCTATATTTTCTGGGAGTAGGTAAACCTCTTTTAAAGCTGGAGCAACAGGAAAAGGTTTTGTCTTACCTTGCTGAAGCAGGCTCCAGTTCTATGTCCTCCTCTTCTCAAGTTTCAAAAAGTAGAAGCACTCAGTCCTCATTTGGTGCTTCTGGTCAGGAACAACCCCTTTCCTTTTGTCCTTCACCCCCAAGTAAAGTGAAGGATGCGGCAGCCCGCAGTGCTGGTGATTACTCCATGGAGCTGTTTCACATCCCATGCCAGGGTTTTCAAGTCAAATCATGAATTCACCAGTCCGAGATGAATCTGACATGGAATGCACTGATGCACAGCCACTGATAGATGATTCTGCTGGTACATTCCCACAGAGCACTACATTGCCTTCGCAGTGTCCAGAGCCAGAAGCTGACCCTGATGAAACTCAGGTGCCCCTTCCCGCATACTATAGCACCGTACACGGTCACACAGAGGAAGGTGCAAATGAAATAGAAGAGGAGATGATGGATGACCCAGTGGTTGATCCAGATTGGCATCCAGTGGGGGAAGAAGTTGACGGTGGCAAATATAACTCACAAGCTGAGGAGGATCCGCAGCAGTTGTCGACATCGCAGCAGGGTTTATCTGTGAGTCCCGCAGCTGTAAAAAAACGTGTTATAAAACGACACCAAAAAGTGGCAGGACAGCTTGGACAGACGGTCCAAGTATCACAGCGTGCAAGCTCTGAAAATTTATACAATAGTAGGAAATGTGCAGTTTGGTACTTTTTTGAGCAAAATCCTATTGATGATGTCAAGGTCACATGTAAGAAGTGCAGAAGGAACCTTAGCAGAGGTAAAACTGTCAAAAATTTGAATACCAGTTGCATGCTTAGACATTTAAATACCATGCACTTTCAAGCGTGGACGGACTACAAAAGCTCAGTTAGCACATGTGCACCTGCTCCGACTGCAGTTAGCTACCAACGCTCCATCGCTTCCCCCACTGTAACACCACCGGTTGGCACACCAGCAGCAACAAGTGTTGAGGTGTCAGTGCAAGGCCAAAGCAGTCAGGGAATCAGTCGTTTTTTGCAACGAAAGAGTGCATGTAGGCCATCGCCATCACCACCAGCAACACCACTACCATCAACATCACCAACCCCCTCTCAGTCCGTCATGTCCACCGGTAGTTCCCGCATATGCAGCTCTCAAGTACAGCTCACCCTACCAGACACTATGAGTACCGTATTTTCCGGCGTATAAGACGACTGGGCGTATAAGACGACCCCCCCAACTTTTCCAGTCAAAATATAAAATCTTCTTAAAAGTGGGGGGGGTCTTCTTATACGCCTAGTGTCGTCTTATAGGGCGGTGCGGAGGAGTGTGGTCCCAATGACAAGGTGAGGGGGGCGTCCCACAGGGAAGGTGTATATGAAGTACCATTACCTCCTTGCAGTGTTCTGTGCTTGGAGGGGCGGCGGCGGCTCTTGATGAGCATTGGTGGCTCAGCCGGATGCTCCTTATGCATCGTGGGGGCTCGGCCGGCGGCTCCTTATGCATCGTGGGGGCTCGGCCGGCGGCTCCTTTTGCATCGTGGGGGCTCGCCCGGCGGCTCCTTATGCAGCGTTGGGGGTCTCTGCCGGCATTTCCTCAGAGCCCGGAGGACCCCGCAGCTCCATTGCTACGATGCGGTGGCCTCCGGCAAAATGGCCGCTGGTGGGCGGCGCATGCTCAGATACAGATCTCGGCAACGAGATCTCGTCTTGAGATCTCGTCTCCCGAGCTCTCGGAACGAGATCTGAATCTGAGCACCAGCGGCCATTTTGCCGGAGGCCACCGCATCGTAGCAATGGAGCTGCGGTGGCCTCCGGGCTCTGAGGAAATTCCAGCGGAGACCCCCAACGATGCAAAAGGAGCCACCGGCTGAGCCACCAATGCTCATCAAGAGCCGCCGTCGCTCCTCCAAGCATAGACAGCCGCACAGAACACTGCAAGGAGGTAATGGCACTTCATATACACCTTCCCTGTGGGACGCCCCCTCACCTCGTCATTGGGACCACTCCTCCGTACCTCCCTATAAGACCATGAGATTGGAGCTCACCACCATCCAGCAGCTGAAGTAGCTCATCGCATCTGAGCAGTTTTTGTGGAATTGAGGATGTCCAGCAGTATCTCAGTGACGGGAAGCCAAAGGGGGCCTCTGCAACTGCGACACTTGCCGATGAGTAGTTCAACAACAGGACTCCAGAGGCTAAGAAACCAGCCAGCTGGAGAGGGAGTAAGACAAATGCGTTGCCTACTGTCCCTGCCCCCAAGCCCAAGGGGGCACCTGCCCATGTTTCCCTCTTTAAGTCAGAGGGTGAATTTCAACTACTTCATCCCTTCAAACAGCCGGGACACTTCAAAGCCATATGTCCTCAGCGCCAGAAGGGCCCATTCCTGTCCCAGAAACCATCCACTGTTTTGTGTGTGTGTGGGGATGCTGAAAGGTCCCTTGACAACTTTCAGCCCGTCACCATAGGATAGACCATGGCCATGGGACTACGGGACACCGGCGCTGAGATGACTCTTGTGCAGTCTGAGCTGGTGTCTCCACAGGATTTAGTACCCGGTAAAATCCTTGCCATCTCTGGGATTGGAGAAGTCGAACCGGCGCTGCCCATCGCGATGGTATAATTGGACTGTGGCGCCGGAAAGGGAGTGCAGGAGGTGGGGATAACTTTGAATATACCTGCAAGTGTTTTTCTTAGGACAGACTTGTGGCAAGGCTTGATCATCCAGACAAGAATGGAATGTCCACCCCTGTTGATGTCAATGTGATTAACATGCCTGCTGATGGGGATGTGGCAGTGGGTGATTTTCTGTGTCCCTGTTCCCTCGGGTGGGGGGAGGAGATCAGTCAAGTAAGCTGTAAAAATTCATTAGAGTGTGGCCAGCCGGCATGCTGGAACCAGTTTTCCTGTGAGTTTGTCACAGAGGAGACAGACTGGGGGGAAGACAGCTGCGGAGGGGGAGAATGCAATTGAGGTTGGGGCTATCTCAGGAGAGGTAGGGCTCCCAGGTAAGGCCTAATTGCAGGGTTCCTTCATAATCGGGATGTCAGAAGGCCAGGTTAGTCACTCTGGACACTCGACTGGCTCAGAAGCAGATGAGAAGCGTGCACTACTGGCGGTTGCAGCAGCCATGGCTGCTGTCACACATAGTGGTATTGCCAGGGGCCCTTCAGGCATCCGACACCTTACCCCCTTCCAACCAAGCGGCGGCTGGTTCAGATGGAAGCTAGGAGACAGGTCCCGGGGAACAGACAGAAGACGTGGCAGTCTCATCTCATCCAGTCAGGGATTTCAGATGGCATTGGAAACTGACAACAGCCTGAAAGCTCTCAAGGAGCAGGCGGCACAGCCTCCCTTAGACTCAGAACTTGAGAGAGTAGTCTGGGACCAAGGATGGCTGTATCGGGTAATGGTCCAGCAAGGTTCACCATAGGTGTGGCCTAGAGACTGATAGTTAGTGGTACCCTATCCGTTCAGTGCGAAGTTGTTTCGGATTGCAGATGAGATTCTGATGGCCAGACATCTACACAGCTAGACTAACACAAAGGCTAGGCTAGCCCAGCATTTCTACTGGTCAAGGATGGGGACCAATGTGGATGCCTACTGCTGTTTGTGCGACACCTGTCAGAAGGTGGGGAAGGCGGGGGGTCCCAAAGCCCCACTGGTAAATATGCCCATTATTGAAGAGCCTTTCAGGAGAGTGGCTGTGGATCTGATTGGACTGATGGCTATAACCATCAGCTCCAGGAAATGCTTCGCACTGACGTTAGTATACTATGCCACCTGTTACCTGGAAGCGGTAGCCTTGGCATCCATTCGGGCTGACAAGGTAGCCACCGCCCTACTGGAGTTTATCTCTTGAGTAGGTGTTCCCCAGGAAATGCTCACTGAACAGGGAAACCAGTTCATGTCGTAGCTGATGGATTCCCTCTGTAGGCAGATACAGGTGCAATATCCGGTGACTAGGCCGTGCCACCCATAAACTAATGACTATGCTTAAGATGTTGGTCAACTCTCACAGGCATGACTGGGAGCGATACCTCCCACATCTGCTATTTGCCTATCGGGAGGCTTCAAAGGCCTCAATGGGGTTTTCCCCCTTTGAGCTCCTGTACAGGCGACGTGTGCGGGGCCCCCTGGCTCTGGTGAAAGGGTTCTGGGAAGGAGACACAGCCACCAATAGAGTGTTGTCATTCGTCGAGTATGTCGTGCGCTTCCCTGACGAGATGCAGACCTTGGCACAGCTAGTGCACAATAATATGACATGAGCCCAGGCCAACCAGAAGTGATGGTACAAACAAAATCCCTGTAAGAGAACGTACCAAGTGGGTCAAAAGGTGTGGATACAGGTCCCCGTAACCCAGGACAAGCTTCAGGTGGTCTGGGAAGGCCTGTACCTCGTACATCAGCAGATTAATGCCGTAACGTACCTATTACCCTGGACTACGCCCGAGGAAAGCCGGAAGGCATTCCACATGAACATAATGAAGGCACATCATGAGTAGAACACCTGTGCCCTCTCCATATGAAACCTGGCAGAAGAAGGAGAGGCAGACCACCTCACTGATATGCTCACCCAGGCGTAGGTGAGTGGGATCATCGAGGATGTGGAGGTTTGTCACCAGCTCTTGTTGGACCAACAGTCCCAGCTGTGGGCAACCCCACACCCTGGAGTTGTTCAGCAACAAGTCCGGAAGGACATAGTCAGCCATCCATCACGTGGACACCGGGGATCACCACGCAATCCGAAGTTCAGCACATCAGGTCTCCCTGGAGGCGCAGCAGCACATGTGCCAAGAGCTTGGGAAAATCCTGAAGCTGGGGGTTAGTCATACATCCAGCAGTGCTTGAGCCTCGCCTGTAGCCTCGTCCGAAAGAAGGAGTGGACAACCCTGTTCTGCATGGTCTACAGGGGGCTCAACGCTGTCATGGTCACTGATGAGTACTCAATGCCACGTATCGATGACCTGCTCGACCATCATGCATCTGAGCCGGCGATATTGGTACATTCCCCTGAACCGCGAGGCTCGGGAACGCTCTGCCTATATCACCACACTCGGACTGCATGAGTCGACAATGATGCCATTCAGCACGAAGAATGCCCCTGCCACTTTTCAGTGGATGGTCAACAAGCTGCTCGAGGTACTTAAAGGGTACATGACTGTGTACCTGGATGACATTGCCATCTTTAGTACCACCTGTGAGGATCACCTATAGCATCTGGCTCAGGTGCTTGGGCGGATCCCCGGGCAGGCTTGGCCGTTTAGCCGGAAAAGTATCAGCTGGGCATGAGTGAGGTCCACTAGCTGGGAAACCGGGTAGGATGGGGGCATTAAAGCCAGACCCAAGAAGGTGGATGCTATTGCATCCTGCTACACCTCTAAGACCAAGAAACAGGTGATGTCCTTCTTGGGCACCACCGGGTACTGTAGGAGGTTCATACTTCACTGTAGTAGCCTGACGAAGCTCCTGATGGACCTCACCAAGAAGAAGCTGCCCTCCGCAGTTGACTGGAGAAACGACTGTGAGACGGCCTTCCAGTCACTAAAGACCGCTGTTCCCAACTTCTCAGTGCTACAAGCAGATGATTTTATAAAGCATGTTGCATAACAGACCGGTGCCAGTGACTTTGGCCTCGGTGCTGTGCTCTGCCAGGTACACTGTACGAGCCAAGAACACCCTGTTTTGTACCTGAGCCAGAAGTTCCTGCCGACAGAGGTAGCCTACTGCACGATGGAGAATGGAATGTCTGGCATTGCGCTTCAGCAGTACTCTTTCACCATTTGCCATAAGAAGGGCCCTGAACATGGGACTGCCGACGTGTTATCCCGATGAGGGGAGGTTGCGGAACACCGGAAAGTGCTGCCCTCTAAGGGGGAGCTTTTAAGGATGGGGGGATTTAATGGTACCTTATAATCCTCCTGAAAGCATGTGTAGCTGTAACAGGACACCTGGCTCAGAAGGCATAGCCTTCTTAGCTTAAAAGAAGATTTTCACACCTCCCACCAGCTTAGCTAATATCCAAACTTCTACAAGAAGACCTCTTGCGGAGCCCATGCCATGTAACCGCTTTGCTCAAACAGCTAGGATTTCATAAGTAGAATATGGACTTATCAACCATCCTAGCCAGAGACCAGTTACATCGAACGCCTTCTTGGGTCTCGATCCCTCTTAGCACTCCAGCAGTTGGGAGAAGCATAGTGACTAGTAGGAGCCAGGTAGCAAAGCTGTGTTTGGCCCAGCCAGATCCAATGATGCTAAAACCGCCTCCATAGGACCATCCATTAAACAGTTAGAACCTATCTTAGGTTTCAGAGTTTTTAGCTGCTAGATGCAAGGGGAGAGGATTTAGGTCCAGCCGAGGGGGCAGGAGTCACCCCAAGAGTTCTTGTTCTTGTAAAGCATGGCCAAGAGCTTTTTCTCTGGGGAGATTGCAACAACATATCGTGTTGGGGAGAAGTCAAGGAACAAAGGGGACCACCAGCCTCCCATGCGGCAGCCCCTCCCCAGCATGTCAAACCTTTCATTTGACTGGTAACTGACTCTTGTATTCTGCATACTTTTGTATTACCACTATTTGTATTTGCATATATATATATAACCATTGTGCATATAGTGTTTTGTCTAGTGTGCCCCTAAGGCGATTAAATATATAATTTAACCTTGGGCTGCTCTTTTATTTGGATCCACAAATCGACACGTCTGTGTTCTCGGCTGAACGTTCCTTTCTACCGGGGCTGGTTTCTGGCCAGATATATTCCCGTTAACGGAACAGGCTTATATCTAATGAGGAACTGGTGGCAGTCCTACCAGGCTGGCAGCACTCTGTTTCACTGGTGCAGGTGAAAGGGTCCTGTCAGCCTGTCCAAGTTGAGAGCGAGTGTGGTGTTAAGTCAGTGACTGCGTGCACCACATCCTCTCACTCCCTGTGTCTCCCAGGGCCTGTGTGGAAAGGGCGTGTCTGTGTAAAACTGTGCCAAGCTGACCTTACGTGTCCCCAGAAGGTGTGGAACGTCACACTGGTGCAAGTAAGGAGAGCGTACCACATGATCCCTCGGATGTAATAGTGATGTCAGGCAGGGTGGCAAGGTGCGGGTTCTTCACATGTGGTGGCAGCGGTAGGATTCTGTGATCTCTCTGGTTCCATCCTTCACAGCCTCTAAGTCTGGAGTATTACCTAGTCATAGTTGCAACTGCATTAGCCACTGTCACATTGCAAAAACACATCTCACTGACAGCTCTTTATTTTTAACAGTTCAGATGTTTTTAAGAGCTTCATGAAAACATCGTCCCTCATAATTATAGTGGTTCTGTATTATTTCTTTAAAATTGTGCCTCTTAGCTGTTTTGTACAGAGGTAAGCTGAATATTTATTTTATTGTACGCACCTCCACAAAATCCAGTGATTGATACGCTCTTAACAGGGCATGTCCTTTCCAACTGCTGATCTTGGAACTGTTTTCATCATACTATAACATTGCTTGACTAGACCCAACAATATTTTCTTTCCTATTCCAAAATACGTTACCGGAAGCTATGGCATGTCAAGCATCAATAATGAGGGCATTTTGAATACCAGCTTTGCCAAATATCTTGCCCAAAGTTTGTGATGAGGGTACAGGGCCAGGCTGGAATTCATTACATTAAATTAGAGTAGGATATTTGATCTTTTTCAAAAAGAACCAAACACCCCAGAGGTTTTTTGCTTTAGGCAAGGGGTTAATCCCACAGCCATTCATACATGGCAGTATTAAGCATTGTCAAATGACAGCCTATTATCTGAAAGAAATGTAAATTGTTCTTGGCCGTCAAATACTTCTTTGTTTGCAATTATTTACAACCCCTAATAGCAAGTGGAAATGAGAACATTGTGTTCCTCAAGTACTTGTTAAGAAAAAATAAATTACATCTGTCATAACATTTCTTATGCTCACTACGAATCTGCAGTGACAGAGGATAACAGGTTTCTATAGTACAACAGGACCTGGATCATTACAGTGAGAAAAGATTATTTGTCCTAACTCTCCGTTCCACACACCATAGGTCAGAACAACTTGTACTCATAATGAATCTGCACAAAAAGCATACAAAACTGCAGGTTGTATTAAGTTGAGATGCCTTTATCAGTTTTGTTCCTAGGATTTGCATTCAAAAACAGCAGTTTTGCTGGATTACAAGCAATAAAAAATCTTATAAAACTGCAAAAACAATGTTTCACTACATTGCAAGGAGCAGTGACTTTTGCAATTAACCAAAGGATAAAGTTCAAAAAACAGAAGCAAAACGTCTTATCTCTATCTTATTAGTCAGAATTGCTCTGGTTTAATTTTTTTTCTGCCTACTTCTGGCTAATTGTTCAATTGAAGAAGGATTCACATGGCCTTTTTCTAATATCTATCGGTAACTTCAGCCTTTATACAAAAAAATTGACCAAAAGAAACAACAACCTCAATTAAAAAGTGTTGAGACCCTGTATAAAATGTATAGAAATCAAGAATGCAATGTTTTGAAAATAACGTATAGCCATATTTTATTCACAACCGAACCTAGAACACAGATCAGGAGATGAAAGTTAGACATTTTTCCATTTAATTTGAAGTCATTTAGAAATGGATGGTGGCAACTAGTGTTGAGCATTCCGATACTGCAAATATCGGGTATCGGCCGATATTGGCTGTATCGGAATTCCGATTCCGAGTACCGATATTTTCGTCATATCGGATACCGGAATCGGAATGTCACTGTCACTGTCAGTGTCCGTCGGACGGGTCTGTCAGGAGTCAGCGGCACTTACCCGGCAGAAGATCTCCGGCGGTCACATCCCGGACTGCTTAATGGCCGCCATCCTCTTCTCCCTGGCGGTCACATGCAGTTTCTCGCGATAACTGCAGTGACTGCTGAGTAATCGCGGCCGTAAAGCAGTCCGATGACGTCACCGCCGGGGAAGCAGGTAATCAGCTGTGCTGCGCCGGGATGTCAGGCTCTGCCTGTCATTCCGATGTAGCAGAGCTGGATCGTCGTGGGACAGTCGTTACTATGGACTGCGTCGGACAGGTGGTATACTGTTGGTTTGTTTTTTTTATTTTTTTACAGGAGATCGATGGCGTCGCAGGAATGAGTGTATAATAAAATTAATGAAAACTGTGTTGTCTCTTTTATTTCATTAAAAGACTTTTTTCTTGCTGTGTCTTTTTTTTAAACATTTAAAAACTTTGGGATTAATAATGGATCGGTGTCTTATTGACGCCTCTCCATTATTAACCGGGCTTATTGTCACCATGCAATCAACGGTGACATTAACCCCTTATTACCCCGCTTGCCACCGCTACAGGGCAAGTGGGAAGAGCCGGGTAAAGTGCCACAATTGGCACATCTTTTGATGCGCCAAATGTGGGGCTGCTGTAGCCTGGTATTATCAGGCTGTTGAGGGCCAAAATCCATGGGCCTTGACAGTCTTTTAATACCAGGCCGCAGCAGTCTGCATTTTACTTGGCTGGTTAACAAAAATAGGGGGACCCCTACGCCGTTTTTTTTTTCGAGGGTATCCCCTATTTTTGTTAACCAGCCAAGCTAAGCAGACTGCTGTGGCCTGGTATTATCAGGCTGGCAAGGTCCATGGATATTGGATCCTTACCAGCCTGAAAAACCAGGCCTCAGCGGTCTGCTTCATCTGGCTGGTTAACAAAAATAGGGGGGACCCCACGCCAATTTTTTTCGAGGGGATCCCCTATTTTTGTTATTCAGCCAAGATATGCAGACTGCTGTGGCCTGGTATTATCAGGCTGGCAAGGTCCATGGATCTTGGCTCCTTAACAGCCTGAAAATCCAGGCCTCAGCGGTCTGCTTCATCTGGCTGGTTAACAAAAATAGGGGGGACCCCACGCCATTTTTTTTTCGAAGGGAACCCCTATTTTTGTTAATCAGTTCCCTCTGACGTCACTGATTGTGTCCCTGGCTGACCTGAAGTGAAAGTGGAAAGCAATCAAGCTTTCCACTTAAGGGCCCGTCTCACATAGCGATATTGCTACCGAGATCGCTGCTGAGTCACTAGTTTTGTGACGCAGCAGCGAGCTCACCAGCGATATCGCTGTGTGTGACATTCAGCGACGATCAGCCCCCTTGCCGGGTATCGCTGATCGTCACTGAAATGTCAGGACCTTTTTTTGATCGCTGGTTTCCCGCTGACAGGCACGCATCGCTGCGTGTGACAGGCGGGAGACCAGCGATCCGCTGGTAACCAAGGTACACAGCGGGTTTCCAGGCGCGGGGCTGTGCCTAGAAACCCGCTGTGTACCTTGGATACCAGCGCCCTGATGCAGGGAGCTGGTATCCAAGGTACACAGCGGGTTTCCAGGCACCGCGCAGCGCTTGGAAACCCGCTGTGTACCTTAGTTACCAGCTCCCTGCATCAGGGCACTGGTATCCAACGTACACTGCGGGTAACTAAAGGCTGGGTCTCACATAACGATACACCAGCGATCCCGACAACGATATGCACTTGTCAGGATCGCTGGTGTATCGCTACATGATCGCTGCTGAGCTGCCAAACAGGCAGCTCAGGCAGCGATCTGGGACAGCGACACTGCGGGTAACATCGCTTAGTTACCCGCAGTGTACCTTGGATACCAGCGCCCTGATGCAGGGAGCTGGTATCCAAGGTACACAGCGGGTTTCCAAGCGCTGCGCGATGCCTGGAAACCTGCTGTGTACCTTGGATACCAGCTCCCCTGCATCAGGGCGCTGGTATCCAAGGTACACAGCGGGTTTCTAGGCACAGCCCCGCGCCTGGAAACCCACTGTGTACCTTGGTTACCAGCGGATCGCTGGTCTCCCGCCTGTCACACGCAGCGATGCGTGCCTGTCAGCGGGAAACCAGCGATCAAAAAAAGGTCCTGACATTTCAGCGACGATCAGCGATACCCGGCAGGGGGGCTGATCGTCGCTGAATGTCACACACAGCGATATCGCTGGTGAGCTCGCTGCTGCGTCACAAAACTAGTGACTCAGCAGCGATCTCGGTAGCGATATCGCTATGTGAGACGGGCCCTTAAGCGATGTTACCCGCAGTGTCGCTGTCCCAGATCGCTGCCTGAGCTGCCTGTTTGGCAGCTCAGCAGCGATCATGTAGCGATACACCAGCGATCCTGACAAGTGCATATCGTTGTCGGGATCGCTGGTGTATCGTTATGTGAGACCCAGCCTTTACTCTCCTGTCAGCCAGGAGAGGAACTTATTCATTTTGGGGTTTACTGTGAGGCTGCAGCATTAGCTGCGGTCCCTGCAGTAAACATTAACCCTTTCTGAAGGATTACACCGTGGGACCTGACTGTGCATGGGATAGGTAAGAATAATTTTGCTTTTTTATTTTATTTTTATTACAGGAAATGGTTTTTGCAGTAAAATAAAACATGGTCAAAAACATGTGTCTTTATTTCATTAAAATGATTTTTAATTAAAGTGTGTGTGTTTTATTTTTATTTCATGTAATAGGATTAATAATTGATAGTTGTCTAATTGACAGCTCTCAATTATTAACCTGGCTTAAGGTCACCTTTCAATAGCAAGGTGGCTTTAACCCCATATTAACCCATTCGCCACCGCTACAGGGCAATGGGAATAGACGGGCAAAGTGCCAGAAAGGGCGAATCTAATTATAGATTTGTCTTTCCTGGGGTGTCTGGGGGAAGATGTTAGTAGCCAGGGGGGGGGCAAAAATAATGGTCCCTCTCTGGGCTATTATTATCTGCCCCCACTCACTGGCTTTGTCTGTCTGGTTGCGAAAATAGGGCGGGAGCCCACGCATTTTTTTTCAGCAATTTTACACCTCACATATATATATACATGTCATTGAATTTGTGACACATATATATATATTTATATTTATAGTTCATACACTTCTACATAGTATAATAGCCGCTAATTCAATTGCCGGCTTTTGTGAAAATGCAGAACCCGACATGAAATGACACTTGGTGTACATAGGGTTAACCATGTCCTTTGCTATCTGATTTGCACAAACAATTACATCAGTCTATATGTGCAAAATTTCACACCTGTAGGGGTTAATTAAAGGTGTAAATTCGTAGCAAAAAAGTCCGTTTTTTTACAACGAATTTACACCTTTAATTAACCCCTACAGGTGTGCAATTTTGCACACATAGACTGATGTAATTGTTTGTGCAAATCAGATAGCAAACGACATGAAAAGACATGGTTAACCCTATGTACACCAAGTGTCATTTCATGTCGGGTGCTTCTGTCTTTTCACAGAAGCCGGCTTTACCCGGCAATTTAATCAGAGGCTATTTTACTATGTAGAAGTGTATAAACTATACATATATGTATATATATATGTCACAATGACATGTATATATATATATATATATATATATGTATTCTATGTGTGTATATTTAGTGTTTACAAGGAAAGAATGGGGTTTTTTAGTTACGATATTTTGTTCCCATAGACTTACATTGGATTTCCGGTATCGGGTATCGCCGATATTTTAATGGTATCGGCGATAACATTCCGATTCCGATACTTTTGGATATCGGAAAGTATCGCTCAACTCTAGTGGCAACGCATCTCAAAAAAGTTGAGACAAAATTATCAAAGGCTGGAAAAGTAAGTGGCACTAATGAAAAACAGCTGAAGCGTTAGTTTTCAACTAAGTGACGTGATTGTGTATGAAAGATTATGTTAGAGAGGCAGAGTCTATCAAGAGCAAAGATGATCAGAGGTTGACCAATCTTTGAACAACAGTGTCTAAAACTTGAGGAACTGGTTCAGAGAAATGCACTTCAATGTACAATTGCAAAGAGTTTGAATATTCCACTATCTACAGTAAAAATAACATCAAAAGATTCAAAGATTTTGGAGAAATTCATGTGCACAAGCGACAAGACTGATAGTCAATTTTGGATTCTCATGATCTATGGGCCCTAAGGCAGCACTGCATTAATAACATAACTTGGTTATGTATATCATTGCATGGGCTCAGAAATACTTCCAAAAATCATCTGTCAACACAGTTTGCCGTGCAATCCACAAATCCAGGTTAAAGATCTATCACACAAAACAAGAAACTAAATATCAACCCAATCCAGAAACATTGCTGTCTTCTCTGGGCTAAAGATCACTCAAAATGGACTGAGGCAAAATAGAAAACTAATCTATGGTCAGATGAATAAAAATTTAAAATTCTTTAAGGAAATCAGAGACACCATCTCCTGTGTACTCAAGAGGAGAGGAACCATCCAGCTTGTTATCAGTGTAAAGTTCTAAGCTTGCACCTCTGATGGTATAGGGCTGCACTAGTACCTATGGGCAGCATACACATTTTAGAAGGTTCTATCAATACTGAGCATTACATGGAGGTTTTAGACCAACATATGCTCCCATCTAAACAATGTCATGGAAAGCAAGACAATGCTAAATTACATACTGCATCCATCATGGCATGGTTTTGACTCATGAGTTGGCCATACATCTGCAGTCTATCACAAATAGAAAACATTCTAAAACAAAAAATCCGAAAAAGAAGACCCAGGGGTGTGGAGCTGCTAGAAAACTAAATCAGTCAAAATGGGACAATATTATTTTGCTAAAACTCCAGCAATTGGTCTTATCACTTCTCAGATGGTTACAGATTGCTGTAAAAAAAAGAGGGGATGCAACACAATGGTAGACATGGTCCTGGTCCAACTTTTTTGAGATGTGTTGCTCAGAGGTGTATCTAGGTTTTCCAGCACCCGAGGCAAGAATTCAGTTGCCTCCCCCAAGCACATATACGATTTGAACACGAAGGCCGGAGTCGCGAGAAATACAGACGAGTGCTATGTGAGAAAAAATTGCATAGCACTCGGACCAATGTTAATCTATGGGGCAGCTTCCATCATCCGATTTTTTATCGGCCGTATTATACGTGCGAGTGAAATTTTAATTAATGTTGTGTGTGTGTGTGTGTGTCTTTTTTAACCCTTTACTACTATAGGATTAATAATTGATAGTTGTCTTATTGACAATTCTCCATTATTAACCCAGATTAATGTCACCTTTCAATAGCAATGTGACATTAACCCCTTATTAACACATGAGCCACCGCTAAAGGCAATGGGAATAGAGAGGCTAAGTGGCAGAAAAGGCGCATCTTATAGATGTGCCTTTTCTGGGGTGGCTGGGGCCAGATGATTGTAGCCAGGGGGGCCCAAAAACCATGGTCCCTCTCTAGGCTATTAATATCTGTCCTCAGTCACTTGCTTTCCCTCTCTGGTGGAGAAAATACCGCGGGAGCCCACGCAATTTTTTTCAACGAATTTACCCATTAATTTAACACCTACATGTCCCAAATTTTACACACTAATCTAATTATTAGTCAAAAACATATATAAAACTAAATGAAATGAAATGGTTTACTGTATGTAAACCATGTGTCATTTCATGTCGGGTTCTGTAATGATTTTACAGAAGCCAACAATTGATTTAGTGGCTATTATGCTATGTAGAACTCTATGAATTATAAATATATATATATATATGTCTCATTTACATGTATATATTGTAAGCTTTTCAGGGGATATAGCTCTGGGATCGCCGTCCGGGTAGACGGAGTGGCACGGAAACAGTTCATTCACAGACAGCAGTTCTGGCAAAAGCTGGCCGCAACCAGTTTTATTAAAGTCCACAGCAAACAGAACATAAGCAAAACCAAATCATAAACATAAGCCCTGGGCTTGTCCAGCCACTTACTACACTTAGATAGATTTCCCTCTCTATCCGGGACCAGACTCTAACAGCCTGTCCCCAAAACAACACATATGTTCAGCATTTACCAGCATGGAGTTTCACAGAGTCTCCTCCTTGTGTCTGAAGGCATATCCAACGTCCAGACTTGAGAGAGCTCCCCTCCTATTCAGCAGCGATCCGCATGGATTCTCACAGAGACTACTCCTGTGTCCGGGGTACATCGAGCACCCAGACTGAGACAGCTCATACTCCTGGAGACTCCTTCTTGTGCCTGGACTCCTTGTCCAGACTAAGCGAGCTCTCTGTCTGTGTTCGCAGACACCTACTTCTGGTCTCCTAATTAACAGCTGAGTGGTTTCAGGCCTGAGCTGCAAGTGTGTACTGAATGTAAGGTGTAGTGACCTTTCTCTACCACTAGGTTTACAAAGCCATACATTTCCCTTATACCAGTCAGCAAAGTATCTAGGTGAAATGTACACCCCATTCAACACACATACTCTCACTGTCTCACATACCCCCCCCCTCTTCTCCAGACCGGAGGGCTGGTCATCCAGACCGGAGGGCTGGTCAACAATCCAAAAGAGACAGTGAACTCTGGACCAGTCATGGCCCTCATCAGCTTCATCTTCACTACTGTCATCTGTATCTTCACCTGAGCCATAGCCAACATCAGCTTTCTCTTCATCTGAAGCATCCGCACTACCCTGTACCCTCCCAAGCCTATGCTCTCTGCGGGCCTCGGGTATCCTGCACAGTTTCATCTTGACCTTAGGGCCGGGCTCAGTTTCGATATAGTGCCTGGCCAGAGAAGTACGACCCGGCACATCAGAACACTTCTGCTGACTCTTCCTCAGAAACTCACGTACCTCCTGTCCCTGGTGCACTGACCATGTGTCACCAACTATCACAGAAGGTATAGGGGGTTTTTCACTTTTCTCTAGTTCCCCTTGAACCCTCTTTAGCACATCTATTTTCTTGAATATCGGTTGACTCATAAAGTCTATTTCACAGACCTTAAGCTCCTCTGCCATGGTCTCTGACCATTTTAAGCTACACTGTTCAAATGATTGGGACTGTAGAAGGAGCTGATCGTTTTTCTTTGCAGTACACATAATTCATCCGCTAAGTCTCCAGCTGAATTGTAATGTTCTACCGTAACAACAGCATTCTTATATAGAGCCTTGGACTTATTGAGCAGCATTTGCTCTTGCAACGAAGAGATTCCCTGTATCCTTCCTTTTACTTCATTGACCTTCTCACGAAGATGCTCATGGCTTTCATCACACTCCTTCATCACAGTTTGGAGTTTTTTCTGAGAAGTCATCAATTCATCTGGTACCTGTTGGACGTCTTTTATATCTTCGGCCCCTTCTTCAGGCTCTTCTGGTAGAACATGCTCAGAAGCCCTACCGTCAGTCTTACATTCTACATCTTCAGTCACATCATTATGGTCTCCAATATTTCCATTTATTCCGGCTTTCAAGTTCTCCTTGATAGCTGCATCTGTATACTCAGAACCCGCCGGATTCTTCTCTTCCACCACGTTCTGCATCCCATCTGAGCTCCCGTGTGTCTGCAGCGGCAACGGAGAGTGACACATCGCTTTTCCCATTTGTTGGGACGTGGCTCCGATGTAGACTCCATGAAAGTGCGCTTGAGCTCACCAACGCCAGCCTGATGTCTCAAAATCTCATCTTGTGACTTATCCAGATCCTTGGTGTCACTCGGGAACACCGCTGGGGCTCCGGGCGCCGAACTTCCAGCCTGAGCTTCACGAGTTGCAGCTACTGATCCGAACCGCAACCCGTCCACGCCGCTGTCTTCGGCAGAAACAGATTCCTGGACAGAGTCAGTCCCCATATCTTCAGTCTTGTTCCTCACAGCTTCACTTGAGACCTCAGCTTCTGATGAGGCATCTGGCTTGGTGACTACCACTTCTATGGCTTTTTCCACCTCTGCAGCATCTCCCTCAGAGTCCTTGGCACGATACAGATCTACACCACACCTTGGTAACTTCACATTTCCAACAGCATCTACTTGGGCTGTGTTCAGTTTCAGAGTCCTGCCTTTAAAGCTCAGCTCTCCTCCTTTCACCTTAGTCTTCGCCAGGGAACCGGCCAACTGTAAAACATCTTCAGATGCCATCTTCTGTCCGACTGCAAGGTCAGCATCAGCCTTCCTCTCAGGACTCTCAACCTCCTCTGCTACCATGCCTTCCTCATTTGCACTGGTTGCTTGATTGTCATCAGATGATTCACTATCACTACCACTATCCCTGTCTGACCCCTTTTCTCAGCCACATCTGGCTCACTTTCAGGGTTATACACTTCATTTTCATTCACATCCTGCTCACTGTCAGGGTTATATAATTCATTCTCATTCACATCCTGCTCACTTTCAGGGTTATACACTTCATTTTCATTCACATCCTGCTCACTGTCAGGGTTATACAATTCATTCTCATTCACATCTTGATCTGGAACCTTAGTTAACATGTCATCCACAACATTAACTTCACCATCTGATCCCTGGTTTCCCTCAGGTGGTCCCTCAAGTATGTGACTATGTGACAACCCCAGCACTATACTTCCATATAGCTCAGGTACTAGGAGCTGGCTCACGACCTCTCCCTGGACTTCAGTGTCCCTATACAACAGGTGAGTGTTTATGGCAACATGAGGAAACCTCTCCTCAGAGCCAGGCTCTTGGGAAACCTCATTTAGAACATTTATATTTTCCTGGGCCGTTTTAAGAGAGGGGTCTCGCCACTGCTCACTCTCAAAATTGTCACAGGACACAGGTAAGTCAGGGACACTCGGTTCCCGAGAACGACCATCCTCGTCTCCCAACATCACCTGCAAAGGAATTTCATCACTATCACAGTCATCATTATTATCAATATCATTATCATGATTATGATCAGTATCATCATCACTATCATGATCATCATCATTATCATGGTCATCATCATTATCATGATCATCATCATCATCATCATTATCACATAAGTTTAACGGCCCACTAGCATTGTGTTCCGCCCCTCGGGACTGCGCACCCTCAATAGGAGCTTCATCACACTGTCCATCAGAAACATTTTTCCCCCAGAGATCCTTAGACCGGGGAAAGTCATTACCCAATATGACGGGGGGCACCAGGTTCTTCACTACCCCCACTTCACATGAAACCTCCCCGCGTTTGGGGATCAAGTCCACGACAGTCTCTGGGTAGACTTTGGTGTCTCCATGGACGCACACCACACTCAGGTGTTTATCAGGGATAAAGTCCCTATCAATCAGGCTGTCCCATACGGAAGTCACTGGACTCTCTGAGTCCAAGAGGGCCTGTGCTGGGCAGTCATTTACAACCACCGGGGACCCCTGTGGTCCAGTCTCTTCGGCTGAGGTGGACACACACACAGGCTCTGCGCAGGGAGAGAGGGATCCGCCAACATCACAACACATAGGCTCCCCTCTATTGGACAGTTGGCTGCAATTTCACGACATCTCCAACACTGTCCATCACACTCTCCCACCCACACGACCCCAACAGCTGGAACGCTCTTACCGGGAGAGTTCGGCGTCCAGGAACTCTGAAGTGACGACCTCTCAGACGGCTGGTCACGGAGGCAGTCTTTGGTGGCGAAGGCCCTCTCCATCAGGCTGACCAGACGATTGGCGTCCTGGTGGTCTCCTTGTCCGACCTCTGGCTGTACCTCAGGAGGATGTGCTTGGGTGTAGCGGTCCACTATCACCTTTTCAACTCCATAATCAGGTTTGCTGACTGCAGACTCCCAACTGCATCTCCAGTCATGAACTCCCCTGGCACGGGCTGTCACCGTAACACCCAGCCGGGTAAGAATCTCCGCTTTCAGCTTGGCATAGTCTTGGCTGTCCTGCTCGCTCAGGTCAGCATAGGCCCTTTGGGGTTCTCCAATCAGATAGGGTGCGACCATCATGGCCCATTCAGATAGGGGCAGATTCTCCTTCTCTGCCAGTCCCTCAAACCTAGTGAGATATACCTCCACATTGTCACGAGGTGTCATCTTTTTCAGGGACCGTCTTACCGCCTTCTTTACAGCGGACAATGCAGGTGACTTTGCAACATTACTTTGGGACGATGCGCTGCAAGTCTTTTGTAGTGCTGCAACCTGCTCAAAAAACAACCGGTTATTCTCCTGCTGCTGCTGCAGGAATTGCTGCTGGGCCTGCTGCATGCGCTGCTGGTGCTGCAGGCGCTGCCGCTCCATGCTCTGCTGCATGCTCCGCTGGGCCTGGACCAGGTACTCAACGAGCTCCTCCATACTGCCGGACTTATTTGTCTCAACCACGGCAGTCTTATGTTGCACATTAACTTGCGCCATTTGTTCAAACAGCGCCTCCATGCTGTCATCCATGCTGTCAGACTTCTCTGTCTCAACAACGGCAGTCTTCACTCAAGACATACACACTCCACAGTCTTTTCCACAGAAAATTCAGCCTTGCTGTGCAGACACTTTTTTTTTTTTTTTTCTTTGCAAAGTCTATTAGGGCTACTGTCTCTTTAAGACTGCTCCAATCAGACGTTTTTTGCTGACACACTTTTTTTTTCTCTGCTGCTTCAACAGACTTCTCTCCTTTATTGCTGTCTCTAAGCCACTGTGCTGCCCGCATTCTCCACCAATTGTAAGCTTTTCAGGGGATATAGCTCTGGGATCGCCGTCCGGGTAGACGGAGTGGCACGGAAACAGTTCATTCACAGACAGCAGTTCTGGCAAAAGCTGGCCGCAACCAGTTTTATTAAAGTCCACAGCAAACAGAACATAAGCAAAACCAAATCATAAACATAAGCCCTGGGCTTGTCCAGCCACTTACTACACTTAGATAGATTTCCCTCTCTATCCGGGACCAGACTCTAACAGCCTGTCCCCAAAACAACACATATGTTCAGCATTTACCAGCATGGAGTTTCACAGAGTCTCCTCCTTGTGTCTGAAGGCATATCCAACGTCCAGACTTGAGAGAGCTCCCCTCCTATTCAGCAGCGATCCGCATGGATTCTCACAGAGACTACTCCTGTGTCCGGGGTACATCGAGCACCCAGACTGAGACAGCTCATACTCCTGGAGACTCCTTCTTGTGCCTGGACTCCTTGTCCAGACTAAGCGAGCTCTCTGTCTGTGTTCGCAGACACCTACTTCTGGTCTCCTAATTAACAGCTGAGTGGTTTCAGGCCTGAGCTGCAAGTGTGTACTGAATGTAAGGTGTAGTGACCTTTCTCTACCACTAGGTTTACAAAGCCATACATTTCCCTTAGGCTGGTTTCACACATCCGTTTTTCCCCTTGCGGCGCCCCCGGCATTTTTTAGCAGCGCCGCATCACAAAACCGTATGCGCCGCATGCGGTTTTTTTTTCCATTGACTTGTATTAGCGCCGCATGGCGCCGCATGTCACTGCGGCGCGTCCGGTTGGTGCCGGATGCGGTGTCTGGTCACCGTACGGTGTCTGGAAAAAACGTTGCATGTAACGTTTTTTGTCTGCGGCGAAAAAGCCGCATGCGCCGGATGCGGCGCATGCGGTTCTTTTTTACAATGAAAGTCTATGGACGCCGCAATGCGCCGCATCGCGGCGTCCGCCGCATCCGGTAGCCGCATCCGGTTTGTTAATTGATATACCAGACCACAGCAAACAGATACCACCTCCCAGGTCCAACCAACTACCCAGTACCAACCACCTCCCCAGGTCCAACCACCTCCCCAGTACCAACAACCTACCCACTACCAGCCACCTACCCCCTACCACACTTCTACCTACCAATCTACTTCCCCTTCCAAATACCTACTATGTCACCTGTTCCTCATGCACAACCCTCCACTCCACCACCACCCACCTGTTCTGCCTTGTCTTCCCATTCTTTTGGTCTTTCCACCCCTTCACCTCTTCCTGTTCCTTCCCCACCACCATCCGTTCGTCCCTCCACACTCTCCACACTCCCACGGTCGAAGTGTCCCGCAGCCCCTCCAGCAGTATTTCCACCCCACACTACACTGACCTGTAGTTAATGTTACAATTTTTTTCATAAATTTATTTAAAAAAATAAAGTTGAAAACCAAAAAAATGTATTTAAAACAATAAAGTTTACTAAAAAAAATAATAAAGTTGAATAAAATATAAAGGTTATTTAAATGTGAAGAATTGGGCCACAAGGCCTACTTTAATAACAATTATATTAAAAAATATTTTTTTAAATAAATTGTTCATTGGTTTAACATTGTTGTCTGTCTTTTATTTATAGGATGTTAAGTTTTAAATTTGGTATACAGGTACACCTAACTTTGGCTAAAAGGTTCATAAATGTAACCTTTTTGGCAAAGTTATGTCCCGGGTTGTGTAGTATGCAAAGTGTATTCTTTTTTTAATAAAAATGTGTACACCCCAGTTTTCCCCTACTCCAGGCCCACCAAAAACATATCATGTTTTCAGTATTTCCTTTGTATTGCACAGGTGAGGCAATTATCACCTGAGCAATACAAAGGAAAGACAGAAAACTTTACATGTTGGTGGACCTTGAGGACTGGAGTAGGGGAAACATAATGTACACTTTTTGTAGGACAAATGGTGAAATACTTTTGTTAATACAATTTCACCTTTTGTCCTAAAAAGGGTACATTGTAGGCCATGTGTCACCAAATCCAGTCATCAAGGCCTAACAACAGGTATTGTTTGCAGTATTTCCTTTGTATTGCACAGGTGAGGCAATTATCACCTGAGCAATGCAAAGTAAAGACTGAAAAATTTACATGTTGGTGGGCCTTGAGGACTGCAGTTGGGGAAACATGGCCTACAATGTACACTTTTTTGGACAAAAGGTGACAGCCATGGACACAACAATGGCAAGAAGGTTATAGTAGAAAACACACAAGAAGGTAGACAAGTAAACTATTAAAGGTTTATTGTGGGTAAAGAAAATTATTAAAAGAAACAATACATTTATCACACTCTGTCATCCTGCCAGTCAACACTACCTTCCGGTGACACAAAGTATTGAGCAAACTGGTCCCTCATTCTAGAAACTGCAACTGTACTGCGAGTGGTAATGTTGGTGTAGTTGTGCAAAGTTGTTTCTTGATTGTGGTCCTCCAGAGAAATTGGTTCCTTGGTTAGGACAAAATTATGGAGGACCACGCACGCTTTCACTACATCATCAACAGTCTCGGTCTTCAAGTTTATTGCAGTCAAAAGGACACGCTATTTTGCTGTCATAATGCCAAAGGCACACTCCACCATCCGTCTGGCTCTTGTGAGGCGGTAGTTAAATATCCGCTTTGTATGTGTTAATCCTCTGCTGGCATACGACTTCAAGAGGTGTTGGGACAGCTGGAATGCCTCATCACCTACACAAACGAATGGCATTGGTGGGCCTGAGGTTTGAGGCAGTGGCCTAGGGGGGGGAAACTGAAAACTGTTTCCATACAATTTACGTCCCATAGCAGATATTTTAAACACTTGGGAGTCATTAGACCGTCCATAAGACCCAATGTCCACCGCGATAAACTTGTAGTGCGCATCTGCAATAGCCATCAGGACGATAGAGAAATATTTCTTATAGTTAAAGAATTCAGATCCAGTTCCTTTTGGCTTTTGAATGCGGATGTGCTTTCCATCAACGGCCCCCAGGCAATTGGGGAACTGGCAGATGAGTAGAAACTGGTCCGCTATTTCAAGCCACCGCTGTGTTGTTGGCTCTGGAATAAATTCTCCAACCAAAGTATCCCACAGAGCACGACAAGTATACTTTATTATGCCGGATAGTGTGGAGATTCCAATCCGATACTGAAAATGGAGCGATGATAGAGTTTCGCCAGTTGCCAGAAATCTGAAAACAAATTAGAAAATACTAATTATTTCAGAAACGCAGCATTACATACCAGAACTCAGCTACGACTATTGGAGATACCAAAAATAATAATATCTAGGAGAAAGACTGTTTTATAACTAGATTTGGGGCTACTCATGTGGTTTCCTAGTTGGCCTGTGATGTTCAATTAATGATAAAATTACAAGTGCGCTCAAGCAAACAGAACCAATACATATAGCTTACCTTATAGTCACCATGAGACGCTCCGCCGGAGATATCGAGAACCGACAGTAGGTGTCCGATTTTTTAATTTTGTCTCCAACACGCTCCAGCAAATCATCAAAGTTTTCTATATTCATCCGCAGATAGGCAAAAAACTTCTCTGGATTTTGTCGCAGCTCCATGTTCAGTGTGGAATAGACACCACGAGTTAATCTCTGTGACGTGATGGGGTGGATCCACATACGTCGTCTTCGCAGGCGCTGACGCCGCTGCTCCTCAAACTTTAGCTCCTTCTCCAGAACGATAAACCTCAATCGATTCATCTCCGCAGTAAAATCAACAAGATTCCTGAAGATATTGCCGATAATGGGTTCCATGTTCGCCAATCACTTTCTACTTGCTCTTCTCTCCAAACTGCACTTTCTCCTCTACAACCTGTCAAAGAAGGGATGTAGGAGCAGTGTATATATAGGATTACAGTAGCCAATCATATTTGGAACCCCAAAAAGGGCCCCAAAATGGGCGTGCTTAAAAGCCGGATCCGGCGCAATACGGCGTCAACGTATGCCAACCGGATACACCGGATGAGACGTATGCGGTTTTTTTTGCCGCATTCGTGAACCGGATGCGGCGAAAAACAAGATGCGGCACATCCGGTGTTCAGAGAAAATACCGCATGCGGCGCTGCGGCTAAATGCCGGGGGCGCCGTTTAAGCGCCCGCCGGATGTGTGAAAGAGGCCTTATACCAGTCAGCAAAGTATCTAGGTGAAATGTACACCCCATTCAACACACATACTCTCACTGTCTCACAATATATATATATATATATGTATTCTTTGTGTATATTTCTATTCTTTCATTTGTGTTTTAAAACCTGTCATTGGGATCCATTATATGTCCATTTTGCAAGCCGGCGAGAAAATCTCGCCATACGGATGCAAAACGGATGTCACACGGATGCTTAGATGCGAGAAAATCGCTTCCTCGCATTACAATCGGATAACATACGGATCACTGTTCATGAAACATTTGTGCGATTCTGGTCCATGAAAAATGGACCGTATTTTTATACGTTGTGTGCGACTCCAGCCTTATTCACATGCTAACTAGCTACTCTCCCTAATTCTCTCAATGTTCAGTGAAAAATTGAGAGAAGCAGGAAGAAAAACTAGTTGTCACGTGACCGTAAGTATGAAAATCGCATATGAGTGAAGTGGCCATGTGATGACTGCTGGAACCTGGAAGCAGAACTGAATCCTGACAGTGATTATATTATACGCTGTTAGAATTGGCATGCTACAGGGCTTCATTTTATAATTAATGGGCTTGTCCAGGTTCGTGATGAAAGTCTGCAGTCACTCTTGCAGACTTCTGAATTCTCAAAGTATAACAGCAACACAAGGCAGCATGATAATAACAGAGGCTAAAGCACTAAATAGCGCCAAAAAATCCCAAAAACTGGAAAAACTACAGGCTCCATATAGGATATGAAGGAGGAGAAAGAGGAGCACATATGTAAAATGCAAATTTTTATTAATACTATATCAAAAAAGTTATAACAATCTCAATAAAGTGCAGTAGCAGACAATACACGATACAGAAAAAGGGAAAGACAAATGGAGGGAAACACCCAATGTCCCCTGCCAGCAAAAAGTAATAATGCCCAGGCAAAGAGTTGCTACCACTGTAAGGTGAGAAGGTACACCACACAATATGAATTGCCGCAGCAACAGTAAAAATGGAGTGGGGCAACGCTTACCAAAGTAGGGAGCAGGCACGGGACACCGGGTATGGACCCAAAGAGAACCCCCATCGCGTGTTTCGCTTTAGATGTAACTGCTTTCTCAAGGGGATAATTCTCAAAGTGCTTGAACTGCACACTTTTAGGATTCTCCCTTTCCAATGGCAAGAGACGACGGTCATGTGAGTGTAAGTATGCGATTTGTATACGTCTGACCACATTCCGACAAGAGATGTCCAGCCTCACTTAATTCATTTTTATTGAGTGAGGCCACGCATGTCTAGTTGCCACGTGACCGCATATATGTAAATTGCATACTTGCAATTTCGTGACTTCACACTCTCACTGCCAGCATCAGAGAATCCTAACAGCAGTGCGTGCTGTGAGAATTCAGAAGTCTGCATTCACATAGAATGACTTCAGTCACATTTGAATGACTGCAAACTCATCACAGACTTGGACAACCCCTTCAATGCTCCTAACAAATAAAAACATAGTAACCCTTAACTTGACAGATGGCACAACACTTCTTTAACATAGCCATGTATCACGTAATCTTACAAGCTATGGATTGTTTCAGAATCAGAACCAATAACAGCACAAGAATCCATCACCAGAACCACCAGCAGTACAGAAATACATCACTAGAACCACCATCAGTACATAAACACAGCATCACAATCCTCATCAGTATAGAAAGACATCATGAGAACAAATACCAGTACAGAAATACATCACCAAAACCACAAGCAGTACAGAAATTCATCATCAGAACCACCAGCAGCACAGAAATACATCTGTCTAACCCCCATCAGTACGATAACACAGCATCAAAACCCTAATCAGTACATAAACATATCAAATGAACCACCTTCAGTACAGGAATATATCATCAGGACCACCATCAGTACGTGAATACATTGGTAGGACCACCATCAGTACATGGTACAATTGTACGTTCAGTTCAGACCCATATGTACACATTTGCACAGCATAAACCTACAACTTCCAGTACGCTCTTAACAATGGTAAGGAGACACTGGGAGTTGTTTCTATCAGTCATCATCAGACTGCAGACCATACAGGAACTACAGTACTGATGAGAATTAGTCAGTATCACAAAAAATTACATCCAGGTACCATATAAACTGTGTTGTCTCTGATTGGAGTTGTTCTCTTTTTTTTCTTCATCTTTTCCACTATGATGACGTTTCACAGCCACAGCTCGTCTCTGCAGACTTCCATCTCCTCTGGTCAGGTGCAGCACATTCCTACTTGATACCCTTAAAAATAGTAGTGTCATTATAATGCTCCTGAATAAAAATATCTTCACACTGACCTCTCACAATGGGTCCCCCCTATAGGGCCTAATCTCTGTACTTTGCCCCCTCAACACACTCTCCCTCCTTGGCATACTGTCCCCCCATGCTACCCCCCCACACTACTCAGTCTCTATTCTGTGTCCACTCACACTTTTCTCCCCCATACTGTTTCGTCACACTATTCCCCATAATAGTCTTCTCACACATTTCCCTCTCCCTCCTCATACTGCCTCCTCAACATCCCCACTGACTCCCCATTCTGTGCCTGCACGAATTCGATCATCCTCACTCATAAACTGTGTCCACATACATTCTCCCCTCGCTACTCATACAGTGTGTCTAGCCATCCCCCACTCACCATACTGTGTCTGTACCCATCCCCTCCCTCGCTCCCCATTCTGTGTCCGCATATATTGCCCACTCGCGCCTCATATAGTGTCCACACCCATCACACCCACTCACAATTCTGTGTCTGCACCCATTCCCCCCTCATGCTGTTTCCTCATATACGACCCCATCTCTACCCTTGATCCTCACACTGTATCCTCAAATTTCTCACTCTTCCACATTCCCCTTATTGTGTCTGCAGCTATCACTTCCTCTGTCCCCATACTGTGGCTTCAAAACTTATTTCCCTCCTCATATTGTATCTGCACCCATCCCTTCCTCTTTTCCCATATTGTGCCCTTATATCTTACTCCCCCATATTGTGACTGCAGCCATACTTTTCTCTTTCCCCATACTGTGGCCTTATATCTTATTCCCTCATATTGTGACTGCACCAATCCCTTTCTCCTACCCCATACTATGGCCTCATATGTTACTCATCCCACCCCATATTGTGGCTGCACCCATCCCTTCCTCTATTCCCATATTGTGGCCTCAAATCTAACCAACAAATACCCCTTCACCATTACAATAAATCTTCTGTGTTTTCAGCTCCACTGGAGCACTTACCACCAATGTGCGTCTGTCTGCTGCGCCGACGAGTGACGAATGACTTGATCACGCTGCTGACATCACCCTGACCCGGTGGTCAGAGCTTCTGAAACATGTGAGTACAATTGATCACAGGGAGCTAGCAGGCTGCACCTTCTCTGAGCTGGCTGTCAGTTTGACAGCCGACATGGAGAACAGCTGACTCCCAGACCGGGGAGGTGGCAAAATGCATTTGCCGGGAGACACTTCGAACCGCCGGTCGGTCCGACAGCACCCCTTACCAGCTGCGCCCGGGTGTCAGATACCTCAGTTGCACCCCCTAGATACAGCTCTGATTTTGCTTCCAATAATTTCTAAGTGACTTAATTTTTTCAAAGGAAATCTGATCTGTGTTCTATCTTCCATTGTGAATAAAATATGTCCACAATAGATTTCCAAATCATTGCATTCTTGTTTTCTTTTATCGAGTCCCAACTTTTTTGCAATTGGAGTTGTAATAGGAACATGTGAAATGTTATCAGGCAAATGAGTAAATCAAGTATATATATAAGCAGTTTTAAGTTTGACATACCAGGGAGAAAACTGGACAAATAAAATAATGGTGTATCCAAATCATAAGCTTTGCTTCCAGCAAATGTTGAAACAATAGATTCTGTACCGAAACAAATGTGAACCATAATTTGCAATTAAAATTAAGCAGCAGGTGTCTAAATGGCAAAATCTCATCTGCAATGTTGCTCTTGTGTATTAAAATTGCAGAGAAAGAGAAATCAGTTTCAATTTAATCCAACAGGTTGTTCCATATCTGAAGTATTCATAGAAAGACGTAGAAAAGTGATAAAAGTACAACTATAATTGCTGGCAATGGTGTTTATTTTCATTAGTTGTTAATGAGAAAAATTTATTTTTGCCAATAAAGACAAAACAACAGACAATCAATTAAGTGTTTGTAATAACTGCAAAATGTTCTCTATATTACTTCCAGAATTCACATACAGTACATTCTTCTAAAAATAATTTCCCTAATTTGTTCACACATACTCATTTTCCACTTCAGGTTTTGCCGCAGATATGCAGAAAATCCGAATCCAAATCCGTGACAAAATCCTTGTTAGAGCATTTTTTGCAGATTTTGATGTCAAGGGTCAAAATCTGCAGAGAAAATTGACCTGCAGTGTGAATGTTAAATGCCAGTTTATGCCAAATTTTCTACAGCATTAGTATGAGATTTGATAAAATCCTATCAACAAGTTAAAATTTTATAATTTCATAGCTTTGAAGATTGAAGGTAGACATAAGACGATTGAGTTCAACCTATAGAACAACATATTGATCCAGAAGAAGGCGAAAACCCCAGGGGCAGACACTAAGAGCTCCATATTAAGGGAAAAATTCCTTCCCAACTACACATATGGCAATCATACTGTTCCCTGGCTCAACGTACCATTACAGAACCTAGCACCCATAACCTGTAATATTATATTTTTCAAGAAAGGCATCCAGGCCCTCCTTGAATTTTACTAGTGAATCAACCATTACAATACCATGTGGCAGAGTTCCATAGTCTCATTGCTCTTCCAGTAAAGACTCTGCATCTGTGAATATGGTTTATCCTTCTTTCCTCTAGGCGTAGAGCATGTCCACTTTTCCCCGTTACAAGCCTAAGTCTAAATAGATAATTACAAAGATCTTTGTACTTTCTCCTCACATATTTGTGCACTGTAATAATATCGCCCCTAAGCCTTTGTTTTTAAGAACTGAATAACCCCAAGCTTGATAACCTGTCTTGGTATTGCAGTCCACCCACTCCATAATAATCTTGGTTGCTCTTCTCTGCACCCGCTCTAGTTCAGCTATGTCCATCTTATACACCGGAGACCAAAATTCTACATAGTATTCTAAGTATGGACGTACTAGTGACTTGTATAAAGCAAAGTTATCTTCTTGTCCTGAGCGTCTATGCCTTGTTTAATGCATTCCATAATTTAGTTTGACTTGGCAGCAGCTGCCTGACACTGTTCACTGAAGTGGAGTTTGCTGTCCACCTGTACAACCAAGTCTTTCTCAGTGATAGTTTTACCCAGCATTTTACAATTTTGTGCATAATTATACATTTTATTTCCTCTGCCCGAGTGCGATTTTGGGCTCTAATTTCTGATATATAATTTCTGAGCTCCAATTTGAGATGATAGTGAGGTTACTGAACCAGCTGAGCACCACAGTTCTTAGACAATAGATGCCATTGTTATAAATCACAATAAGCCTGGTTATTAATAACATACTCTATACTTACAATATCATACTATCTACAGTAGCAGAGATGTCATGACCTCATCATTTATTTTCATGAATAATGTAGCTATTGTGGTGATTAGCTGAATAGTTATTACATCATTGATACAAAGTATGCGCCATTTTACCTTAGCAGATCCTGTTTTAATAAAATCTCCTCTTACAAGTTGAATCTATTTTAATAAATTAAAAACTTGATGGGTTAAGTCCAATCCCTGCTTGTATGGTTACGTTTATGTATATCTGTTACATCAGGATCTGTTTTTTGAGGCTGATGCTGGCTTTTTTATCATATATCCCCAGTTGATGGTGCAGGGCTGAATCCTACTGTTACATGAAACATTGTGATCAGGCCACCAGACTGATGCAAAAACTGATTGGTGAGACATGTTTGAATCATCCCATTGCAAACAACAGGATCAGTTCCTCCATCAATTTCCATCCAACAGTTTGGTTAAATGCTAGATGGAAATTATGCTGCAGAGCTGGACTTATGTGGACCTAGCCCTTTGAGGGTTTTCTTGACAATAGGCTAATCACAAAGTGTCCCCCCGCTTGAACCACCAGAAACCAGTTGTAATCTGTACGGAAAGTTAGAAATAAGTATTACAATTCTCTACAGAGCCACCAAAAGGGATAATTAATTGCTGCATATTGACCAATCAGGACTACGGGTTGGGAATGTAATGTTTGCAGAAAGGGTCATCCAAACAGAGACGCCCTTTCTGATAACTCTCTACAAAGCCTGAAATAAGAGAATCCTAAACAGAATTCAATAGAAAGGGTTAAAAAAAGATATTTTTTCAAACATTTTTTACTATGCTTTTTTACTATGTTAGACTTGTCACGTGCGTGTGTCATATCATGCTACTTCTACCTATGCCTTGTTTGCTAGTTGGCACCGCACAAATGCTGCAGATGCTACTGGAACAGCAGCATGTGGCTCTTAAACTTTACGATTGCTGGGACTAATTTTCCCCCTCCAGGTCACCTGTGTTTTGCTGCAGTGTGCCAGTTATCTGATGTAAATATCTTTTTGCTGAGAGCCATCTCTGGCTGTCTGCTACAGATATTTTTTTAACTGGTCCACAAATCTGTCATCTGCTTTTTGTAATTCTTTTGTTTATTCTGTTTCTGACCTCGGACCAATTACTGACTATTCTTTTGACTGACAAATTTGTCTCTTATCTTTACCTCGTGGTTCTGACCAGCTACCTGACGTTTAAGCAAGCCTGCTCCATTGGGCAACAGCTATTCGAATAACACAACCAAGGATCCATGTGTAAGTCCAAATCTCTGTACAGGGGCTAAAAGATGAAGAATAGGGCTTGCCAAAAACCTGACAACATTTTAGTCAGAAAAATGTAATTATTGTCACGGGTTTACCATGACTGAGAGGAGCCAGAAGACCGCAGCATCTGATTATTCCTACACCTGCACGGATTAGAAGCACTTCACCTTATTAAACGGAGTAAATTTTTTTTGACTCTGCAGGGGTTAATCTGCTTTGTTGAGAGCTCCTGGAGCCTTTAGGGTCTCAGCTGTGCACTGCTAGCCACTCCCATCTCCTATATAAACTGTGCCCTGGCTAGCACTCATTGTCAGAGCAAGCTTATGCTGCATGGCTGGAGGTTGTTGGTGGTTGTTATTGAAGAAGGCGGTTGGTGGGTTTATCTGTGACTGTTGCTAGGTTTTGAGTGTGTGATAATTACATTTTCTTCTCATACTTTGGTTTAACCCCATCCTCCATGCCCCAATGAATTTCTCTGTTATATCTGGAGTATATTTGTATGTTTGATATTTCTCATTACCCCTGTTCATATTATCTTGTTAGTCTGGTTGGTGTATTAGGCTGCGTGCACACGTTGCAGATTTATTGCGGATCCGCTGCAGATTTTCCGCTTTGTACTGCAATAAATCCGCAAGTGTGTATCAACAATGTTAACCTATGGAAAAATTTGCTGTGGGCATGCTGCAGAAAAAAAGGTGCAGATTCGCAGCGTTTTATTTTCCACAGCATGTCAATTCTTTGTGCGGATCTGCAGCGTTTCTGCACCCATTGACTTGGATTGAGTCAGGCACATTTGCAGCAAAACAGCAGATCTGCGGATTTGCTGTGGATGAAACGCTGCGGACTGGGAGGAGGGAAGTGTGTGGGCGGAGTGTGGGCGGTGACTGTGTACGCGTATGGTGTGTGCAGGGCACTGCGTGTAATGTGTGTGCCGATGTCTGCGTGATCTGTGTACGTGCTGGGGTCTGCGGGGCTGTGTGGGGGTCTGCGGGCATGTGTGTGTCTGTGTGTGTGTGTGCAGGCATTGTCCAATGGGACTACTAGTCCCATCCGGCTACGCCTGCTACATTGAGACCATTAGCCAATGATGGGACAGTAGTAGTCCCATCATCCGGGTAATGTGTGAATGTAAAAAAAAAACAAAAAACACATACACACATATATATAGTCCATACTCACCTGAAAAAAAATTAAAAAAACAAACAACAAATCTACTCCGTGTCCAATGTAATCCTATTAATAACGGTTGTCCCACGACGATCTCCCGTGGAGAGCTGTCACATCAGCAGATGCGACCGCTCTCCAGGGGCTCCAGTGATACAGTGACGGAGATAATCCTCTGCACTGTATCACTCCGCCGCCGACAGGTTGCCAAAGTTCACCTGTCATTTGCGGCACTACAGCAGTGAGAATTTTTCAGGGCTGTATCCGTAAAGTGAACTCCGATGATACACTGCGGGAGGGTTATCTCCGGTCAGTGTGTTATTGGAGGCCTATAGAGCGGTCACATCTGCTCTATAGGGGAGGGACTCTGCTAATGTGAAATGCCACCTGCAAACCATTCTAGTGAAATCTTCACTCCAATATGATACTCCTTCCCTCATGATATTTGCACTTGCCTGAAAATCATGGGGCACTGACATACTCTGGAGAAATTGCAAAAACCATTATAAATGTCTATTATCAAATTTTACCCTTGAGAAAATTAAAAAATTGAGGCCAAAGCAACAATTTAGTAAGAAAAATGAACATGTTCCATTTTTTTCCAGCTTACATGAATTCTTGTACTTGAATGGTTCACAAACTTTCTAAATATGGATTCTAATACTTTGAAGTGTGCAGTTTTTAAAATTGGGTCTTGTATGTGGGTTTTCTGACATATAGGCCCTGAACGTCAAGTCAACATGAAGTGTTCTCTAGATATATAGGTATTTTAATTTTAGTGAAAGAAAAAAATAAATATTGCTGCTAATTTTTTAACCCATCGGTTCAAAAATGATGCTGAAGTAAAGTAGAGATGTGTCAAATGTTGTTTATTAACTATTTTGTGTAGTATGACTAACTGTTTTAAGGGCATAAAAATTAAAATTTCGAAAACTGACAATTTTTCAAAAATGTTTGGAAAATTTTAATTTTTTTCAGAAATAAATGCAAATCATAATGAACCTAAATTTTCCACTGTAAATGTACAATGTAAGAAGAATAAACATTCTTGGAATCACTGGGATACGTGGAAGCATTCCTGAGTTATAACAACATGAAGTGAAACATTTCAGATTTGAAAAAATTGTCCTGGTCAGGAAGGTGAAAGCTGGCTTTGTAAGTAAGAGGTTAATAGATATTAATGCGGGAATGGAGAAGATTTTCAACGAAAAAAAATATATTTATTATGCATTTTGACAATTTTTCTGATTCAGAGAGATCAATAGTAGCTGCATGCAGACTTACCGTATATTCTTGTTCCAATTGTACCTGAATAAGGGAAAAAAAAGCTGCTGGGAGAGAGGGGTATTGATGGCTTTCATGGGATATACAGATTGAATCTGTCTAAAATTTGGCAGCACTGTACGAAAATTAAAGTCTGCCTGATGTCAACATATTCTGATCATGCAGGGGGCTTACTGTAAAAAAGGAGTGAGGATGTTTTAAAAAGTCAACAGAATATATGGAAATGTATTCTGGGTGCAATAGGGACAGACAGCAGTGAGCAGCTTATAAGAAGAGAATAGTGAAGGAATACTAATCTGAGAATACACAGGACAATGATCCATGAATATATGAATATGTGTACTATGAAACCTTTCCATCTCTTTATTTAGCAGTCATTCTCAGCCAGCATTTCAAACAGTTGGGTTTACTAACAACAGATCTGGTACGTACCGCTGATCCCTATATTTCCAACTGTAGGAATCCTTAAATCGATTCAGTTTATTTGATATTTATCAGAGTTAGAAGTTCCATTCCTCACAGACATTACGTTAAATGCTAATATCATAAAACTTTTAAAGGCAATTTATTATATAACTAGATGGTGGCCCGATTCTAACGCATCGGGTATTCTAGAATATGTATGTAGTTTATTTATGAAGATTTAAGAATAATGCAATGAATACACAGGATGATGCTGGGGTATATGTGGAGGCTGCTGCTGGGGTATATGTGGAGGCTGCTGCTGCTGGGGTATATGTGGAGGCTGCTGCTGGGGTATATGTGGAGGCTGCTGCTGCTGGGGTATATGTGGAGGCTGCTTCTGCTGGGGTATATGTGGAGGCTGCTGCTGCTGGGGTATATGTGGAGGCTGCTGCTGCTGGGGTAATATGTGGAGGCTGCTGCTGCTGGGGTATATGTGGAGGCTGCTGCTGCTGGGGTATATGTGGAGGCTGCTGCTGCTGGGGCATATAGAGGCTGCTGCTGCTGGGGTTTACGTGGAGGCCGCCGGTCGGGGTTCTTCCGCTGCGAGCAGCAGGAGAAGACCGCTTCCATGCGGCAGGAGATGCAGCAGGAGATGATCCGCTGATCTCCCGACGATAGCGGTGGCGTGCGTGGTTCAAATCCTGCGCCAATCCGCGGCCGGACCGCGCCTGTCGCTGATTGGTCGTGTCCGGCAGGGCACGACCTATCAGCGACACTGGATTTCCGTTACAGACAGACAGAATTAGACGATTATATAGTAGATTTTCAACATTAATAAAACTGAAATAGTATTGCTTATAATAAAACCCTGGGAAGGTTTTGTAATTTTGTATCATTTTGTTGTAAATGCAAAATATATTTTAGTTTTTTTAAAGACATTGCCCATGATAAATTGGATGGGGTATACACACACAAAAATATTTAAACTATATGATCTGAATTGTCCATTTCTGTCTTCTGCTCTTGATATACAGTAGGTGATGTTGGATTAAGTCCAGGGAATAAAAATGAGAGGAAGGTGTTCTTGGTTGCACCATGATGAAGCTTACACCATGATGAAACACCTAGCATGTTGCAATTCACATGGAAAGACACATGGGAAAGAAATTTGTAATCACATACAGTATAGTAAAGAAAAATGTTTTTATGGGACTCCTGTTGGATTCCTGTTATTTTATGACTGTTTTTATTGATAGATGTTGGATTAAGGGTACACACACAAGAGGCCGATATACTGTGAATTTTCCATCTAAAAAAAATCAACAGTATATGACAAACATCAAAGTAGATGTGTCTGGAATTCAGACAGAAATTGACATCTTGTATAGTGTTTGAAATGTAGTTCTATTGTGGATTTGTTGCATATTTTCCCCAATATGTTCAAATGAGAAGTCGAAATCTGCATAAAAGCCTATTTATTGCAGAATTTGCTGCATTGCTGCAGAATATTTGTGGAGCCCCAGCAAATTCTGCATCATATGAAAAAAAACTATATAATGTTTAAAAAAATTGTATAATTTCCTATCTGCCATTTTCATGGCTCTCTTTTATTCTCTGTATTACTTGGTATCCTTAGATGATATCCTGTCCTATGTAACTGCTGCAGCCAATCACCTTATCTGCAGTGGCAAATTTGCAAACAAATCTACATTTAGGGCTCGCTCACATGCATAGTTCTCGGACCAGTGTTGGGGCAGCTCAGATCTGCGATTATTTTCTCATGCTGATTCTCATGAATTCAAGAATCAGATCGCACTCACCCAAACAAGTCTATGGGTGCCTGTGAAACATTAGACTGCACTTAGATATCATCCAAGCGCACTCAGGGACGCTGGCAATGGAGGAGATAGAGAAATTAATTTCTTCGTCTCCTCCACACCTGTGCTGCGATTCTCTCATGTGATTGGATGGGAGCACTCTGATCTGAGTTTGAGCCGAGTGTAAGTTGCATAATCGGCCCCAATTATGTCGCATGAGACAACATACGCTCATGTGACTCCAGCATAAATCTGTCTTATTTGTTGCGGATTTTCTGCTATGCATGTCCATGTGGTTTTTTGCAAAATTGCTGCAGAGATAGTTATTCCACTCAATACTAAATAGTATATAAAAGAGCAAATATCATAAATTTCATACTGTGCTGGTGTTTCATAAAGACTCCATGTACTAGAAAAGTCACATCTTCAATGAATTTCTTATGTAATGGCTGGGCAAAAAAACCCTCAAAAATAAAAGATGGGATGAAATACAGTAAGTGATGCACAAAATTTGTACTCAGGTGTTCAGCACAAATGACAGAACACCTGACACTGACCTTCAATAAGTCTATAACTACTCCCTGTCTTATTATGGGAATACACATGAAACAAAAGGTTATATCAACTTATACCTCTCTCATCACATTGTCCAAAACTGTTTCTCCCTGTTTTTTTCAAACGTGTTCAGTAGAGATGAGAGAACCCAAACTTCAAAGTTCAGGGTTCGGACTGGACAGTTAGTGTCCAATGCAAACACGGACTTGTCTCGAATGTCTATTACAATGTTCAAAGTACCTGAGAAGTCAGTTGCAGACAGAGAGAGAGAGTGGGATAGAGAGAATGAGAATTTTTCAACTCAAAAGTTTTGGGTCATCAATGTTTCAATGTGGTTCAGGTTCTAGTTGAAGTTCAGGTAAAGTTCTGGTACCACAACCGAACTTTGAAATAAAGTTTGGGTAAGGTACCAGCAGGGCCGGCGTCAGCACCCGCACACCCGGGCAAGTGCCAGGGTCCTGAGCAGGCGGGGGGGCCCACTCGCCGTCTGGCACCCCCGTGCCCGTTAGCGGAGGAGAGCGGTGTCAGCGCCGCCACTGGGCCCCCCCCCCGCTTGCTCAGGGCCCCGGCATCAGCTGGCACAATACTTACCTTTCCCGTGCCTCCGCTGCCGCAGCTCCGGGCTCCAGGGGGCGCCGGCGCTTCCTCTCACAGCAGCGCCGCTGAATGACATCATCATTCAGCGGCTGGCTGTGGCAGAGAGCGCGGACGCTGAACAGGTGAGACGTGTGTGTCTGTGTCTCTGTGTGTGTCTGTGAGTATGTAGTGCGGTGCTTTGTGTGTGTGTGTGTGTGTATGTATGTGAGAGAGTGCTTGTGTGCTGTAGTGCTGTCTGTGTGTGATGATGGGCAGGCATTGCTGATAATGGGGAGGCATTGATGATAAAGGCCAGGCATTGATGATGGGGAGAAGATGATGATAATGGTCAGGCATTGATGATAATGGGCAGGCATTGATGATGGGGAGAAGATGATGATGGGCAGGCATTGATGATAATGGGGAGGCATTGATGATGATGGGGAGGCGATAATGATGATGGGGAAGCGATGATGATGATGGGCAGGCATTGATGATAATGGGGAGGCATTGATGATAATGGGGAGGCATTGATGATGATGGGGAGGCGATAATTATGATGGGGAGGCGATGATGATGATGGGCAGGCATTGATGATAATGGGGAGGCCATGATGATGATGGGGAGGCCATGATGATAATGGGCAGGCATTGATGATGGGGAGGAGATGATGATGATGGGGAGGCCATGATGATAATGGGCAGGCATTGATGATGGGGAGGAGATGATGATGATGGGGAGGCCATGATGATAATGGGCAGTCATTGATGATGGGGAGGAGATGATGATGATGGGCAGGCATTGATGATGATGGGGAGGAGATGATGATGATCAGGCACTGATGATAATGGGGAGGCAATGATGATGATAAGGAGGCAATGATGATGATGGGGAGGAAATCATGATGATAATGGGGAGTCTTTCCATAGCGCCCTTTCCTGAGCCGTAATAGTGCAGAACGCAGTACAGTGCATATTTTGTATGGAGCATTATATGGGGACCAGTATCCTGTATGGAGCATTATATGGGGACCAGTATCCTGTATGGAGCATTATATTGGGTCCAGTATTCTGTATGGAGCATTATTTTGGGTCCAGTATTCTGTATGGAGCATTATATGGGGGGTGACATCCCGCATGGGGTATTATATGGGTGATGAGGGGGAGACTATGTTGTGCCCATAATATTGTATGGAGGACTGTACTGTCCAGTCTGTACTGTGCGCTGTGAGGATTTGGCGGTTTTTGAGCTATTGTACAATATACAATAGATATCACTCATGTAATGGAAGAAGTGAAGTGTTTGGCATTGTACTGTACCCATATTTCTCTGCCGTATCTGTGCATCATGAATCGTGGTCTGTGTTAAAGGGGCCCACTGAGGCTCTTTCGCCCGGGGCCCATAAAAACCTGGAGCTGGCCCTGGGTACCAGAACCCGAACTTCCTAGAGTCAGTTTCAGGAAAGTAGGCCCCTAGCTCTGTAAAATGCTCCAGTCTGAACCATTGAGCTCAAAGGTTCAATTTAGCAATTGCTTAGAGCTGTAACACACACTGTTGATGTGATATCACCACTGCAGCCAAAACACTGAGACCAAATCAGCAGTGGCTAACTTGACCTAGGGTGGGTGAGTACCTGCTGAGTTTGCTATTTTAGGTACTTTACAGAGTTTAGGCATAGTTTCTTAAAATGAACAACCTATTTAAGTTGACACTTTAAGACTCCTTACTCATATCACTAGTAGTTGGAAATTTACAAATGAAAGAGAATATTATTGTGACCATTCTACAAAGTGATTTCTCCTAGTGGAAATACAATATACTATATTGTCATCCATAGAGTATTACGTGCATTGAGGTACAATTCTCTGTTAAATAACACTAAAAAAACATTGAAAAATTTTTCTGGATTGAATTACTCATCCATAGCGTATTATGTGCTTTGTGGTACATTTTAGTGATATATAACACTCCAAAAAGCATTTAAATGTTTTCCTGAATTCAATTACTCATCCATAAAATATTACATGCTTTGTGGTACATTTTGGTAGTATTAAACTCCAAAAAAAAATGCTTTGACTGGTGAATATTTTTTTTTTTAATTAAAAATAAACTTGGTTTCAAGAGACCTAGCAATTAGAAAATGCATAAGGCGTGCGGTAAAGGACGGGGAAGTGGAAGTGCTGATGATGGTGAATGCAAACGTCGAGGACGTGATGCAGGTGCGACTATACCTGTTGCTGGAGCACAAGAAACACGCCCATCCATGACACATAAGTTCCTGTCGCACTTTGCAGGAAGGTACAGTACACCACTTCTGAAGAAAGAGCAGTGCGAACAGGTGGTTTGTTGGATAGTAGATAATGCTTGCAGCATGCTTGGCAGAACAACCCAGTCTTCCACATGGTCCAGTCTCACCATCCTAAAATCTGGATCACTTAATTCTCATCCTGATCCTACTTCCTCACACCATGATGAGTCCCAGGAGACTAGCGATCTCACACTAGGACACTCTGAGGAGCTCTTTACAACATTATTTCTTGATTGTAGACTCTCACCCTGCATGTTCCAAGAGGGACAGGAGGAGAAGCTGTTTCATGATGCACAAAACTTAGAGCAGCCACGTCCACAAGAAATGACGGTGGGGAATGGCAAATTTTGTCTGAGAAGTAAGATGATGATGAGACAAAGTTGGTGATAAGTCAAATTGATAAGTCACCAAGTCAGGAGGACCAAAGTGCACCGGTGGAAGACAAGGTGGTGGATGACAAAGTCATCGACCCAACTTGGGATACTGGCATGCAGAGCGAGGACAGTAGCACAGAGGGGGAGGGATCAGCAGCACTGAAAAAGCAGGGAGAGGCAGTTGGGTGACCAGAGGGTGAAGGCAGCCAACTGTTCGGCAGAGCACTGATACTACTGAATTTCTCCCACACAGAGACGGTTTCCTTAGCCTGGGACTTTTTTTAAAAGAGAATTCTGAGACCAGAAAATGGTCATTTGCAATCTGAGCCATCTCAAGATCAGCAGGGGCCTGATCATTAAGAGCCTAACCACCATCAGTAAGATTAGGCACATTTCATCTAAGCATCCGAACGCTTGAGTCCACGATTGGTGCCAGTGAGTGACACAACTGCCTCTTCCCCTATCCTAGAAGCTTCTCAATCCCCTGTCCATGACACTGGCACAGATGCCAACCTCCCTGCACCTGCCCATTCTGACACACCATCATTAGGCACTTCAAAATCCTTGTCCCAGCACAGCTTTTAGCTTTCCCTATCCCAGGCCTTGGAACGAAAGAGAAAATTTCCAGCCACCCACCCACTGGTCTCACTATTCATCAGGGTTGAGAACACATTATGTTATGTCAAATATCAGCTTATAAGTCAATATTCCAGACTCACACAAAGAAAAGTCTGTTTTCTTAACCAACCAGAAATCAACACTTAAATCCAAAAGCCAACATACAGATCAAAAGTCAATTCTTCTTGGTTTGCTACACATGGTTGTCTGGGTAATTAAGATATCATCTGATTTCTTCACACCGTCCCTCGGTACTCCGTCCCAGCCACCTCTTTTTCCAATGGTGTAGCGTCCCCACCTTGTACCAGCATGTGACCAGGAACATCACCATGCCCTTACCAACACAGTTACTGGGATTGTCCACTTAACAACCGACACGTGGACCAGCGCCTGTGGCCAGGTATGCTACATTTCCATGACAGCACACTGGGTAAACATTGTGGAGGCAGGAGTAGAGTCCCATACTGGCACGGTACATGTGCTATTGATGCTGAGGATTGCTGGCCCTACTTCTATCAGGGTTTCCTCCACATCATACATCAGTTCCTGCACCCTCGCCTGCACCTCCTCATCCTTAATCTTTGATGTGTTATCTCAGAGCAAATCATCCATATCATCCGGAAGCTGGAAGCTCTGGTGCACTGCCTTAGCGAAGCGGCAACAGGCTCTGCTGAAGCTAATTAGTCTAGGAGACAAACCACACACTGCGGCAGAGTTACTTAAAGGAATAGCAGACCAGACAGATCTATGGCTTTTACCGCTGAACCTCCTACCAGGCATGATCTTGTGTGTTAATGGGCGTAACCTGGTGTGGCTGTGAAGCTTGGCAAGCTCACACATGTACCATGCTTCATACACGTGCTCTACTTGGTAGTTCAGAGGTTTCTGAAAACATACCCAGATTTGCCAGAGCTTGTGATCAAGGTATGTTACATCAACGTCCATTTTTCCAAGTTGGCTACAGCTACCGCTTCTCTAGTAGTGCTACAGCAGCTTATGCAAGTACCAGCTCACCAACTATTGTGTGACATGCCCACTTACTAGAGCTCTACACTGTACTCGCTGGCAAGGCTTTGTGAGCAGCAGAGACCAGTTGTTGAATGCCAGCTCCAACACGCCCATCGGTATTCTGGTCAGCCTCCGCACATAACAACTGAAAAGTGGGCAAAGTTCTCCAAGATTTGAGGACTCTACAAAGATGGTGAGCAGCGATGACGCAATACTCAGAGCAACGATCCCGCTTCTGTGCCTACTTAAACAGTTGCTGCTGACATTTAAACATGAAGCTATGCACGAGGAGCAAGAGGAAATGGAGGAAGACATGAGACAGGGAGATACTACCCAGCCCAGCCTCATCTCATCTGCTCAGCATGGATTGTTCAACAATGAGGAGGTGGAGGTGAAGCAGGAGAAGAAAAAACAGGAGCTGGTGGGTAGCGCTAGTATCCACACAACATTCGTCTTGTCTCTCCTATGTGTATGGGCTGAGGAGAGTAATGATGAGGAAGAGGAGGAGAAGGAGATGAAGAATCGTCATCATGGTGGGGACAGAGAAATGTTTGCTATAAAGAGCTTGGCACATATGGCAGACTTTATTTACCGCTGCCTTTCCTGTGACCTTCGCGTTATATTTTTCTTGGTCAAAAAAGAGTACTGGTTGTTCACCTTGCTAGACCCATGTTTCTAGGAGAACTTTGCATCTCTCTTTCCTGAGATGGAGAGGTCTTCTAAAATGGTGGTATACCAGAAGGCCATTGTGGAAAATATGTTGAAAATATGTTGAAAAAATTCCCATCAGACAATGGTGGCGGCAAGGGGAAAGTTTCCTCCTTGCATAACCAAGGAGAAGAGGTAATGTAGACACACAGCAGAAGCAGGGGTACACTCGCAAAGACCTGGGCCAGTTTCATGACACCATCCCAGGTCATTTTTTTTTCTTGTAAACTCCAATTTCTTAAAGTGGAATAAAAGTGTGTCACCATTGTTCTCAGTAGTGTTCTGGGAGTCAGAGATGCTTTCAGGTGTCTTCCCCATGCTGTTCTCCTTCCATTCAGCACTTTTTCCATCCATTTTAACATTTTCACTGCCCTCCAGACCTCCTTCTAGGGTCTGCCAGAAAAATGCTCAAATTTCCCATTGACTCCCAATATACTCGTTACTCGAAACGAGCATCTAAGTATTAGGAATTGCTTTGTTCAAGTAACGAGCATCGAGCATTTTAGTAAAAAATATAGAGAATAAAGTTGAATAAAGAATAGTCTCAGAATAACAATGTAAATAGTGCATCCAATGGTAAAATCTAATTAGTAACCATGAGCCTAATGCATGAAAACCATGCTCCTTTAGGTATTGATTTCAGCTGCAGAGAGATAACTGCTTCAAGAATAGCTTGTTCTGCCTTTTATGTCCGTAATACAAATCCAATAAATTCATTTCTTGTTATGAGAAGTCCAGCACCTGCCATTTCGCTTTTCGCGCCTACAACTATAAATGGCCTTATTTTTATCCTCTTTACAGTACAAAATAATTACTGCTAATTATCGATCACTATGGTCTCTGACTAATTGACACTTGCAATTACTTTAATTAAGTTCAACAGTACTGAAACTATAAGACATAAAGGGATATATGCCCTTGTAATGATGTCTATTTAGCAAATGAATGAATACAAAAAATGTCACAAACCTGAGAACAGAATAATAACAAATGACAATAGGTTATTTCCAGAAACGTATACTGTATTGTACTTACGGTAATCAACTCCCAGAACGTATGGCCTGCAGGGAAGGCTGGCGACTACTTTGTGCATACCTTGCCAGCTATAGCCGAGAATGTTACTTTAGGTGTCATCTTTACTGCAAAATGCTAAAGGGGTTTTCCATTTTATAAAATGATAGCACTAGAGGCAGGCCCCCTTCTGCCATGAGGTGACATAAGCATCTTGCCTCAGGTGGCATTTTGCCACCCTCTGAAGCAGGGCCGGTACAGCAGTGGGCCGCATCGACCAGGTCAATTCGACCTACAAAACTTAACAGTATTTTCATCCTTGAGATGCTGATACTATTATAAGCTGTAGCAGAAAGCCACTGGCTCCGTGCTCTTCCAGTTACTCCAGAATGACGCAGGCAAGTTCTGGTCTGTGAACTGTTGGAGGCCAGCACTACACAGGAGACATCAGGCGATGAGATGACATCACTTTATTATGCCACCCATGCAGATCCACAGTGAGACAAGCTGTTCAAATCGAGGGAGGCTGTTTTTTTGGAGCGCTGAAGGAGCATTATAATATTATAATATACTTGGAGATATGGGCCACAATACTGAGCATAGAGGAATATGAGGCCTCCCTACTGTATATAGGGGCTAATGGGCATCATTTCGTTTATAGGGGTACTAGGGACATCACATTGTGTATGGGAGGATATGGTGTCATCATATGATGCATAAGGGGCTCTAGTCACCGTCATGCTGTGTTTGGGGGCTGCAGGGCCATCATCCTGTGGATAAGGGGCTTTGGGGCGATAATACTTCATATAGGTGTGGGGGACATTATACTCTGTATAGGGGATATAGGCACCATCATGCTGTGTGTTATGGAGGATGTGTTGGCATCATACTGGGTTAACATATTTTGTATAGGGAGCGTTGGTCACTATGATTCTATGTATAGAAGGGGTGTGGGGGCATCATACTGTATATGAGGTCTATGGTTCATCAGACTTCATATAGGGGCTATGGTTGCAACATACTGTGTACAGGGGGCTATGTTCACCATCATAATGTGATGACAATCCATACAAGATGACAGAGGCTGCAGTAGGTGAGGAACCACATTAAGGTGAGTATAATGGGTATACTGTGTCTACGGGGCTATAGGGCATCATACTTTATACAGGAAGCTGTATGGGCATCACAATATGTATTTGGAAGGATGGACCATAATACTGTGCATAAAGGGCTTTGATGCCTCATACTGTATATAAGGGATATGGGGGCATCATACTGTGTATAGGGGGTTGGTTGTGGGGGCATCACACTGTGTATGAGGGGACTGTGAAGGAATACGGTGTATGGGGGTATGGTGTCATCATACGATGTATAAGGGGCCATAATCACTGTCATACTGTTTGTGGGGGCTGCATGGCCATCAAAGGGCTATGGAGCGATCATACTTTATATAGCTGTGGGGGACATTATACTGTGTATAGGGGATATAGTCACCATTATACTGTGTTTATGGAGGTTGTGGTGACATCATACTGTGTATGATGGGCTATAGGTTATCATACCTTGTATAGGGGGCTATGGTCACCATCATTCTATGTATAAAAGGTCTGTGGGGGTATCATACTGTGTATGCGGGCTATGGTTCATCATACTTCGTATAAGAAGCTATGGTGACAAGATACTGTATATAGGGAGCTATGTTCAGTATCACACTGTGTGTGGGGATCTGTGGGGCCATCATACTGTGTATGGAGGGTTGTGGGGGCCCTAGTATTGTGTATAGGTGCACTATGGGGGTCATAATACTGAATATCAGTGGCTATAGGGAAGAGGCACATTATAGACAGAGTATAGTATAAATAAGGTGTAATATAGAGACAGGCACACTATAGAGAGTGAACAATATACAGAGGGGACAATATAGAGAATGGGATACACTAAAGATGGGGTAGACTGGAGGAGGCAGCAAGAGGAGCAGTGTAGATATAATGATAGTGTGGGGAGAAACAGTGGAGAGGGAAAAGCATGAAGTAGCGAAAGTGTGGCGGTTATAATTCATAAAGAGAATGGAGTAGAGATTAGAAGTCATAAGGGGTGATGGTGTGTTATCATAGTTCATAAGAGTGGATAGTGTAAAGGTTATAGTTTATAAGGTTGGATGTTGTGAAGGCCATAGTTCATAAGAGAAAATTATGTGTTATACTTCATAAGAGCAGATATTGCAAAGGTTAGTTCATAAGGTGCGATGATGTGAAAACCATAGTTCATAAAGGCAGATTGTGTGGAGGTTATGGTGGTTAAAAATAATAAGAGGTGATGGTGTCTTATCATTCCTAAGGGTGGACTATATGGAGACAAATTTTTACAGAGAGGACAGTGTGGAGGATATGTACCATGAGAGGGACAGTGTGGAAGTCATATTTTTTGCAGGGAACATTGTGAGGGGCAATTATTATTTAGGTGTATAGAATGGGCTGATATTTTTATTCAGAAGCATTTTAACGACACTGATCTTGTTAAGGCCACCATGTTTGGTCAGCGTGAGTTACAGCGATGGTACACCCACTGATTAGCAAGTTATCTCTGGACAACCCCTTATTGATGTAATGACTGTCAATGTTTCACAATCGAATTTTGATAATATACAAAGTAAAATCATCATTAAACAGAATTTACTGGTCTCTTTTACAAGAAAGTGACTCACTTTGGTCATTTAAACAAAGCAATACAATACAAATTACAAATGCAGTGTAATTTTACAGGTTTTTATAAATCGCCTACTAGTCTACAATGTTCAGACATAAATACCCTGTTTCATCACATACAGACTCTTTTTGTCATTTTACGATACCCCAAAGCCCCAGTAAGGCCTCTTCTAACAATTAAAGCACGTTCATAACGATAAGCTAGAGCGTTCCGAGGCTCCCGAGGCTGACGCTGAAATCAATTATGCACGTCCTCACACTAGCAATTTCAAACACTTGTCTATAATCTAGTAGTGATAATGTTGTACTCACCAGGTACTTCAGACTAATATGGCAAATCACTTGACAAGATTATACATATTTAGCAATCACTTACATGGATACCAGTGTAAAACTGCCAGTTGGCACACACATCTAGATTACCGAACATATACAGTATAAACCCACTCCTCAACAATGAAAATTCAGCACCAAGAAGTAACATTTGCGGCAGTCTGAGCAGACATGTTAAGGTTATACTGATGATTAAAAATAGAAAAAGAATTCAAAACATCATGATTTTCTCAGCATTGAGTATGAGTGCCACAAGCAGAAACACACTGTATATACTTAGTGTGCTTTCAAATAGGTTATTGACAGTTATCTAAGGAGTGTTCTGCAAAGCTGAATGTATTTCGCGTGCAAATCATCAAGATCCGCTGCTCACATTTTTTAAGAGCAGACAGTATGACAGTTATAATTCTTTAAGGGAATCTGTCACCTTTTTGAGTTATTAATATGGTCATGAAGGTTGTATACAGCTGAAATTAGTCCTACATATTACCTATATGTCTTCTGGATGAGGACTTATTCAGTAAAAAACATCTTTTATAGCTTCAAGGCTATGGGGAGTACGTTGCCTGGAAAATAAGACTACCTCCAGTCTTCATTATTCATGATTTCTCCTCCCATTCTCTTCAGTGTCAAAATGGTTTACATTTTGGGTGAAGATGTGGCAACCAAAGTAGAGCAATTCTGGCATTTTTTGCTTTTCCTCATTTAACATTTGGGTTAAATAATTTGATATTTTGAGATCTTGAATATAGCAGTGACAGCACCCACTGTGCATGGTGCGGGCTCAGCTCTATTCACACACACCAGACATTTATTATACATGTACACAGGATGTTGATAAGTTTAAAGGGTTGTCTGGTCTAAAATGAAAACGTCTGTAGTCACTCTGTATAACTGCAGACTTATGAATCCCCCGACGCATGCACTGTGCGCTGTGAGGATTCGTCGGTTTCTGATCCGGGACTGGCGGGTACATATGCTTTATGCATACTCCCGGGCAGAGCCCGTCTAGTGGGTGCAGCCTCTCTAACATTAGATGAACTCTGCCCGGGCCCGGGCGTATGCATGAAGAATATGTACCCACCAGTCCTGACACAGAAACTGGCGAATCTTCACAGTGCACAGTGTGACTGCAAACTTATCAATTTAGACCGAACAACCCCTTTAAACACGAAAAGGTAGTATACATCCGACAAATGCCATTGGTTAGACATCCATCTCCAATAGGCTCTTATGTTTCAAAAAAGTATATATATAACGTGAGTTTAATGCATACGATTTTAAATTGATACTTTGAGGCTATGTGCACACGTTGCGGAATTGCCATGGAAATTTCCGCGGCAATTCCGCACCTCCCTGCCGCGGGAAATACGCATATTATAGGTATGCGTATTCCCGCTAAAAACTAGCGTTTTGCAAGCGTAATTAGCTTGCAGAATGTAGCGTTTTACAAGCGATCTGACAGGTTGGTCACATGAGTCAAACAAGTGTTTGAGAAGTGTGACCAACTTTTTACTATTGATGCCGCCTGTGCCGCATCAATAGTAAAAGATTTAATGTTAAAATAATTTAAAAATAATAAATAATGATTTCTCACCTTCCGGCGGCCCCGCAGCTTTCCCGCCTCTCAGCGACGCTCCCGGCCAATCCTGTTCCCAGGCGTCTTTTGTGACAATGACCCGATGACGTAGCATCACGCGAGACCGTACGTCATCTGGGTGATTCTCGCTATGTATTACTGGGAACGGGATTGGCCGGGAGCGTCGCTGAGAGGCGGGAAAGCTGCGGGGGCCGCCGAAGGTGAGAATATCACTATTTTTTATTTAATTATTGTTTTTACATGGATATGGTACCCAGGGCCTGGAGGAGAGTCACCTCTCCTCCAGACCTGGGTACCATCCGCACATGAACCGTTTACTTTGCGCATGGTGGGCACAGCCACATGCGGAAAGTAAGCAGTTCAATGCATTCCTATGGCGGCGGAATCGCCGCAGTTCCGCAAAAAAGAATGAGCATGCTGCGGATTCTTCCGCAATGCGATTCCGCCGCGGAAAACCCGCAGCATGTGCACAGCCTTACGGAATCCCATAGGCCATAATGAGTTGTGTTGTGCAAGCGGTTTTGCCGCGGCGGAAAACCGCGGCAAAAACGCTAGGAATCCGCAACGTGTGCACAGACCCTGACAGATGCCTTTGATGAATGCCATCTGTTGACCATCCATCGCCCATAGGATCTCGTTTTAAAAAAAAATGATTTTGTAACATATGTTTTAAACTTAATGGTGCTAGAGTGTATTAAATTGGTAGCATGACAAATTGTGTAACTTAAAAGGGTTGTCCAGCACTTGGAGAAGCTTTTCTCAATTACCATAGCTCACCCATGTAAAATAATAACAGCCTCCAGTGTGGGCACCGTTCCAGCGATGCCAGCGCCTGCTTTCCTGAAGCTCGCGTGATACTGTTATGTCACGCGAGCCCTGCAGTCAATCAGCAGATGCTTCCCTCTCACTTCCTTCGCATGTCTGGAGGAATTTAGAGAGCAGCAGCAGCTCTCACTTCTTCTAGGGGTCAGTTTAGTTTTGTCCGAAGGAAGTGAAAGGGAAGTGGCAGCTGATTTGTTGCAGGGCTCCTGTGACATAAGAAGACTAGGCCGCAGGAGAGCAGGCGCCGACATCGCTGGAACGGCGCCCGTGCAGGAGGCAAGCATGGCTGCTATTACTTTACATGGGGGAGCTTTAGTGATTGACAAGGGGTTGTACGAGTCGTGGAAAGGCCCTTCTATGTAATTCCTGATAAGCTATTTATTTTACTTACATATATAGCGCCATCATATTCCACAGTTCTTTAAGGGTGAACACTGTAGTGTTGCTACCCAACAAACTTTTGAGTCACCCATATGTTCATCATGCGTATTGGCTGACCTTGGCTATGTAATTAGAAACATTACAACAACCTTTCATGGATTTGGAACACTATGCACCGTGTATTACTACAGTATGAAGAAAAGTAAAGTCATTGCACGTCCGCATCTACTATTCATCGTGTAAACAAGTACAGGGAGCCAAACTGCAGCAGACAGTAACAGAGAAGGTCCAGGTCATGGATATGTAGCCATGCACTGGAGGTTTTAATTATAATCATATGAATAACGAATAGCATCTGCAGAATGAATGATTTATGCTGCAGCATTATACTGCAAATAGAGCTTAGAGGGGAAAAAAAGCTTAGTTCAAGCAGATGAAATAACATTTCTATTAACACTGTCATTGCTGGACTAGCATTAGATTGTGTTAAAAAATTATATTGAGACAAAAAAAAAGGAATACACAGTACATATATATCACAATAAAGTCACTCTCTGTAAAAAAAATTGTAAAAGGTCCATGTCCCTGGTGGCATTATCACATCATAAATCATTTAGAACATAAATGTTACATAATTGAGATTTTGCTAAGGAACTGGTTCTCACAACAGTCTCATATGGAATAAGACAATATTATGGTTTAATGACTTATACAATCAGGAAGAACAAAGTTTACATTTTGGAGCATAAGATGCCCCAATATTTGTATAACAGGGAGATAAGCATTGTCAGAGGATGGTATCTGTTAGCGATCTATCTTCCTCTCCCTAAGGCAATAGAAATGCATGCTTGACTGCCACTGGAAGCAGATGGGGCATCAAATATAGTAATAAAATCTGTATTATAAGCTCTTCTACCACACATTTTTATATTTTATATATTTAGTACATATATATGTATGGGTGTTGTATTTTGGATTTGATATATTGTCAATGGCATAAACAGCAATTCACGGATATTCCACATTAATGCTCCCTACTATATACATCGCTTCATGATTGTTATTCGAAGTGCAGGAGAGAAAACACATCAGCACTTAATAAACCATTTTGTATAAGAAGAACAAAAGGAGACATCTTTTGCAGAGTTGGCTGAAAATCTATAAGACTGAACTTCATTGTCAAAAATAATTAAATCACTTAGAATGTTTTGCTGGAAATGTTAATCTGCTAATGTGTCTAACCCTTCAGTCAACTTTTATTTTGTGTGCGAATGCCTTGAAAATGATTTCTCATTAACATTGGAAGGTAGTTACTGTACAGACGTTAGTTAAATTCAAAGATAATACAAAAGAACACTTTCAAGGCTGCTGAGACAAGACCTCTTACTGCCCTCGCAGTTATCTCAAATGAAAGAAAAAGTCTATGAAATGTGTGTTTCGCATATGTGTGTCTGTGCATTTGAGACTGTGCGTTTTCGTGTCTGTAAGTGTATATGTCTGTGCATATGTGTCTGTGCATGTGTCTATGCTTTTGCATGTCTGTATGTATGTGTGTGTGCGTGGTGTCTGTGCATGTGTGTGTCTGTGCATGTACATCTGTGCATATGTGTCTATGCCTGTGCTTTTGCATGTCTGTACATATGTGTGTGTGTGGTGCCTGTACATGTGTGTATCCATGCATGTGTGTACAGTACAGACCAAAGGTTTGGACACACCTTCTCATTCAAAGATTTTTCTGTATTTTCATGACTATGAAAATTGTAGAATCACACTGAAGACATCAAACCTATGAATTAACACATGTGGAATTATACATTACACTTTACAAAAAAGTGTGAAACAACTGAAAATATGTCTTATATTCTAGGTTCTTCAAAGTAGCCACCTTTTGCTTTGATTACTGCTTTGCACGCAGAAAAGGTGAACGGCTGGACTCTACATGCCTGGCTCCCACTGTGAAGCATGGAGGAAGTGGTGTGATGGTGTGGGGGAGCTTTGCTGGTGACACTGTTGGGATTTATTCAAAATTGAGTGAGTGGTCCAGCTCACCCCAAACCATCTCGATTGGGTTCAGGTATGGTGGCTGTGGAGGCCAGGTCATCTGGCGTAGCACCCCAACACTCTCCTTCTTGGTCAAATAGCCCTTACACAGCCTGGAGGTGTGTTTGGGGTCATTGTCCTGTTGAAAAATAAATGATGGTCCAACTAAACGCAAACCGGATGGAATAGCATGCTGCTGCAAGATGCTGTGGTAGCCATGCAGGTTCACTATGCCTTCAATTTTGAATAAATCCCCAACAGTGTCACCAACAAAGCACCCCCACACCATCACACCTCCTCCTCCATGCTTCACGGTGGGAACCAGGCATGTAGAGTCCATCCGTTCACCTTTTCTGCGTGCAAAGCAATAATCAAAGCAAAAGGTGGCTACTTTGAAGAACCTAGAATATAAGACATATTTACTTTTTTGTAAAGTGTAATGTATAATTCCACATGTGTTAATTCATAGTTTTGATGCCTTCAGTGTGATTCTACAATTTTCATAGTCATGAAAATACAGAAAAATCGTTGAATGAGAAGGTGTGTCCAAACTTTTGGTCTGTACTGTATGTATATAGGGCCGCATTTGCCTTGCCACTAGGAACTTGAGGGCACGTGCCTAGGGTGCACGTTTTTTTTTTTGTTTTGTTTTTTTAGTCCTTGTTGCCATGGATAGAGCAGCCCGGAAGCAGGACGCCCCGCCCTCATCTCAGTGGTGCTGGAGGACTGGGCACCTCTCGCTGGTGGCTGCAGGGATAGAGCGACTGTGCCAGGGACAGCGCTCTCTGCTGCTCGAAGGACTGACGTGACGAGAGGAGCGGGTGGGGAGGGGAAGAGAGAAATGGCGGAGGCGGCGACACTGTCCCAGCATGTGCCGCCTCTCCCACTGCCGGACTCCCTCAGGGTTGCTATAGAAATGCCCCCTCCATGGCCGGCACATACTTGTTGCTATGGCAACACCGCAGTTTCTCCCTCTCCTGAATGCCCCTAAGACGGAAATTTTCAGCTCTCATGGTATCTCTCTGTCAGCTCTGGACACCGGCCGCACAAAAGGGCACTGGGGAGGGGCAGGCGGCCCGTGAGTATCGATTGCCCTGCTCCGATCTGTGTAGTAACCAAAGGGCAAGTGCTGCTGTGCCCTGTGCCTCCTATGCTACTATACCTTGTGCTACTGTGCCCCCTACACTACTGTACCCTGTGCCCCATGTGCTACTGTGCCCCCTAAACTACTGTACGCTGTGCCCAATGTGCGCTGTGCCCTTACACTACTGTACCCTGTGTCCCATGTGCTGCTGTGCCCCTACACTACTGTATCCTGTGCTACTGTGCCCCTACACTACTGTACCCTGTGCCACATGTTCTGCTGTGCCCCTACACTACTGTACCTTGTGCCCCATGTGCTACTGTGCCCCCTACACTACTGTACCCTGTGCCCCATGTGCTGCTGTGCCCCCTACACTACTGTACCCTCTGCTGCTGTGCCATCTACACTACTGTACCCTGTGCCACATGTGCTACTGTACCCCCTACACTACTGTACCCTGTGCCCCATGTTCTGCTGTGCCCCCTACACTACTGTACCCTGTGTCCCAAGTGCTAATGTGCCCCCTAAAGTACTGTACCCTGTGCCCCATTTGCTGCTGCGCCCCTACACTACTGTACTCTGTGCTTCCTGTACTGCTGTGCCCTGTGTATTATAGTGCCCTGTGCCTCCTGTACCCCATGTATTATGGTGCCCTGTGCCTCCTGCACTGCTGTACCCCATGTGTTGTGGTGTCCTGTGCCTCCTGCACTACTGTGCCCTGTATATTATGGTGCCCTGTGCCTCCTGCACTGCTGTACCCCATGTATTGTGGTGCCCTGTGCCTCCTGCACTGCTGTACCCCATGTATTGTGGTGCCCCGTGCTCATGTCCCAGGATCCTAACTATAGCATAAAGCGATGTATAATAATATTATTGCTGCTCTTCTCACTATTCTATCGCTCCTCTGCTCCGTGTACCCGCTTGTCACTGTGAGCTCCGCTACATGTTATTTGCACTGATTCCAAATCATTACTTGTAAAGTCAGGAAATCCCTAGTTTCATCTGACGGACATCAAATAATTTATCCATAGAGTCATGTCATACACATGGGAGGCGGGACACCTGTGTCATACATCTGTGTGGACAGGTCTTGGACTATATGATCGCTGTCACTGTGGTGTGAGATAAGCAGCCTCCGGACACTTCTCTTCATTGGCGGATCCCGTTGAGATTGGCTGTCACTGATAGTGCGGTGTCTGTGGACAGCTTGGTGTACTTTCAGCAGAAAAGACCAAGTATGGTTTGTGATGTACTTAAACTTCAAAATCCACAATGAATCTGCAGTAAAATTCGCGTTATTTACATTCAGATTTGTTGCAGATTTTACTCTATGCATAGCAAACAGTGAAATCCACAGTGAGAAAGCACACCTCAGTTTAGGAAAGTCCTATCCATGATGGCACCATAATATACTGTGGCCAATATTCGCACTGTGTGAACATAATCTAATACGGGGATCAACAACCTGCAGCACTCCAGCTGGTGCATGTTGGGGCATCTGAGGAGCTGTAGTTTGGCAATGGCTGGAGGGTCGAATGTTACTTGCCCCTGCCCCTATGGTCAGGCAACACATGCCTCCCAGGTGTCTGTGGTCCTCTAAGTTCCACATGCCTGCTGAGTGTAACCTGGCAGCAGGGCCGTATTTGCCACTAGGCACTTGAGGGCACGTGCCTAGGGCACCAGGATGCGGGAGGGTGGCACCTGAGAAATGCTTATCTTTTTTATGCGGATGCGGAAAAATTGCCGGATCTGCCGCGAATGGAAAAAAATCACTGATGTGAAAGTAGCCTAAGTCACTGCCGACAGTGTCTGCATTAGTCACATTCACCAATGTGGGAGGCAACACTAAAAGTGCCTAGGGCAGCATAAACTCTAAATACGGCCCTGTATGTATGTATTTATGTGTGTGTGCATGGGTGTCTGTGTATGTGTGCGTCTGTGCATATGTGTGTCTGTGCATGTCTGTGAATGTGTATGTCTGTGCATTTACGGCTGTGCATATGTGTCTCTGTGTATGTGTCTATGCCTGTGCTTTTGTGTGCCTGTATGTTTGTGTGTGTATGTGCGTGTGTCTGTGCATGTGTGCGTCTGTGTTTGTGTATATCTATGCATGTGTCTATGCCTGTATGTATTGTGGACGGGGATCACTCGCTTTGCTGGTCTTTGAGGTAAACACTGGCACGCTCACGATTAAAACAATAGTCCATTTTGTTTATTACAGCCAACTTAACACAAAAATACAGTCTTTCTCTCAATAATTCTTCTCACTGATCCCGACCAGCATAGCACGGTTGTCAAGACCATCACCTGTTGGCGTCAGCCACACAGGTTCCTGGGGACCTCTTCCTCAGAGGTTTCCAGCAATCACCAAGCAGTCTCTTTCTTCCCACCACTTCTTACGACTTTAACACATTCTTCATGACCCCGGTCATCCTCCACAGACTCCCGTCTGTCACCTGTTAGCCACACTGGTTCCCGGATCCCTCAATCTCAGAGGTATCCAATCCACACTTCATACTTCATTCTGATCCCGATCAGTCTCACCATGGTTTTCAAGACCGTCCGTTCCGCTGGCTCAAGCACGCCAGCTTTCAGTCTTCAGTCTGTGCGACATCCCGCCTGGATGTCAGGGAGCTCTGTCCAGCCTGACAGACTCCCGAGACCCTCACAGTCTCAGCACAGACTCACACTACACTCTCCCACCATGTGCCTAACACTTCCTTACATACCTGTAGCCACTCCCCCAGCTAAGTTATGGAGCACATGGTCTGGTCACCTGCACATGACCTCATCACAGGTCCTCAACAAAACTCACAACCACCAGTGGGCAGTGTATGTGTGGTTAGCCAGTCCCACCCAGCTCACAAGCTAACCCTGTAAAGCCACCCTAGAAATACACAGAAATCTTATGGGACTACAAGTCCCAGAACAACATTAACTTGGCTTACAGTGCAGAGGAGCTCTGCAACACATACCTTCCATTCACAATACTGCCAGGGCCTATTTTACCACTCAAATCATGCCTCCATGCATATCCCGAGGAGCATACACAGCGCTCCCTAGCTGTAGCATGGGTCACTACACCACAGTATGCATGTATGTATGTGTGTGTGTGCATGCATGGGTGTCTGTGTGTGTGTCTGTGCATATGTGTATCTGTCAATGTGCGCGTCTGTGGATGTGTATGTCACCGCATGTACGTCTGTGCATATGTGTGTCTGTGCATGTGTCTATGCCTGTATGTAGGCATGTGTGTGTCTGAGCATGTGCATCTGTGCATGTGTGTGCGCTTGTGTGTGCATGTGTGCGTCTGTGTGCATCTGTGAATGTGTACTTCAGTGCATGTGTGTCTGGGCATCTGTCTATGCCTGTGCTTTTGTGTGTCTGTGTGTATATATGTTTATGTGTGTGTTTGTGCATGTGTGTCTGTGCATGGGTGGATCCCTGTGCTTTTGTGTGTGTGTCTGTACATATGTGTGTCTGTACTTATTTATGTATATGTATGTGTCTGTGCTTTTGAGTGTGTGTATCTGCTTGTGCGTCTATGTGTACTTCCTGTTCCAAGCGCAATTTCTTTAAAGTGAACCTGTCACCAGTAAAAACGCTATTAACCTGCAATGTTCGGGAATGTGTGGGAGCTGGGCCATTAACCCCATATCTGCATGTTAATAGCATTTTTGCTGGTGACAGGTTCCCTTTAATTGTCTTCTGTGGATGGTATCACGTAAGCTATCATAGTTAAAAGAAGTAGAATATCACCAAAGCTGCCATTCCCAGTAAGGTAACACTGTTTGCTGCTTCAAAGTCAAATTAGTGTTTGTTTTCAGTAAAGGGCTCTACAACTTTACCACCTACATGAATATAGTGTAATATAAACATATCCCAATCTCAAGGAGACAGACAGTAGATATTGCACATTTTAGTTAAAATAATCATGAATTATATATTACAGGGAATGGAAATTTAGAGTTTCAAGGAGATTGTTGCTACATTTGATTTTTCTGGTCTTAGTTCAGTTTAGTAATCAGTTGAATTTTCTTTGCTTTTTTGTGTTGCTAAAACTTAAGGCATCTTACTCTGTCCATGGTGCTGAAACAGGCGATGTGCTCTAAGAATGGAATAAAGCTTAAACACCTTGTAAACTAATTATTATATCCATGTAAAAGGATACAGAATAGACACATAAGCTTTACACATTTATTTTTTTTAGAAAAAAGAGGTGACTTGTTTGCCATAGTACTTATTAACCCCTTCACAAAGCTGTTTTTGAGTTTTCGTTTTTTCCTCCCCTTCTTCCCAGAGCCATAACTATTTATTTTTTTCCCCGCATAGACAAATAAGGGCTTGTTTTTTTGCGGGACGAGTTATACCTTTGAATGACGCCATTTATTTCACCACATAGTATACTGGAAGACGGGAAAAAAATTAAAAGAGGGGAGAAACGTTAAAAAAACACAATTTTGATATTGTTTTTTTTGGAAATGTTTTTAGGGTGTACATTTTGTACTAAAAATTACCTTGCAATATAGTTCTGCTCATCAGTACGAGTATGATGATACTAAACGTCCAATTCCAATTTTTTATTATTTTGGTGATGAAAAAAAATCAGATGCTTGCAAAAAGAAACAATTGGTAGGAGTCTTGAGGGACGCCATTTTCTGAAACCGAAACCATTTTCATGTTTCTGTGTGATGGAGCTGTGTGATGGCTTATTTTTTGTGGGGGGAGACACCATTTTTATTAATTCAATTTTGGGACAATTTTGGGATAGATTTGTTTTAGTCGCTTGTTACAGCATTTTGAGTGGTATTGGAGAGACCAAAAAAAACTAATTTTGTCGTTCTTGAATTTTTTTCATCTACAGTGTTTACGTATCAGGTTAATTATTTTTATATTTTGATAGATCAGACATTTCTGAATGCAGCAATACCACGTGTGTTTTTTTAATACCCTTATTTTTAACCCCTTTAACGACTACCGATATGCCTTTTAACAGCGGCAGTTAAGGGTACTTTTTCCTCAACGCTGCTTTCATTATAGGAGCATGAAATGGGGTCCCCTGAGCCCCACCGCTACCTCCAGTGTCCCTGGACCCTCCTGCATGCCCCGGTGATGTCCCTCCGGCCGTCTGTGTCTTCTTCCAGGAAGAAAATGGCTGGTGCATGCGCAGTGCGCCCGCCGAGATCTGCCAGCCAGCATCCGGCAACAACAGAAGATTTCTCCTATTGGTTCATTTTGATCATTGTGATAGATCCTATCACAGTGATTAAAATAAAAATATAGTAAATCAAATCCCCCTTTATCACCCCCTTAGTTAGGTAAAAATAATAAAATACAACAAATGTATTTATTTATATTTTTCCATTAGGGTTAGGGTTGGGGTTAGAGCTAGGGTTAGGGTTGGGGCTATGGTTAGGGTTATGGTTGGGGTTATAGCTAGCGTTAGGGTTGGGCTAGGGTTGGGGTTATGTGTTATGAATGTGCTAGAGATGGTTTCTGAGCAGAGGCTCCCTCTGGTGGTTACAGACAGTACTGAACCTTTCAGCGAGGAGTGGCAATCAGGTATCACGGACTGGTCTGATATAAGGGAGGTTCCCTCCCATGATGGTTGCCGGTGATCAATTGTTCTTGTCTCAATTGTGGTTCCTGGTTCATTTGGAAGTTTGCTGGAGTCTTGCCTGCATCTCTTGCTTTCAGATAAGATATTTTTTGCTTTTCTTTTTGTGCTTGCTTTTTGCATTGTTTTCTGCACTTTTGTGGAGGTCAGCCAGGTCCCCTCCTGGGGCCTGAGCTCCTCACAGTTTATCTGCAGCCACTGTTATTTGCTCATTTGCATTTTCCTGTTTTTTCAGCGGCTGCAGCTTGGTTTTGTTCACACTGAGATCTGATTTAGCGGGTGGCGAGATCGTGTGATCTCAGTATTTTTGTAATCAGAATTGTTGGATTTTTGTAGGGTTTTCTGGGTTGCAGAAAGTAATCTCTCCTTTCCTATCCTATTTAGTCAGCTTGTGGCCCCAGCGTTTGCTCATTCTATTTTCTGCCTATGTTTGTGTTCTCATCTCGTCTAACCGCCATTATATGTTTGGGGGCTTCCTATTTTCTTTGGGGATCTGCTTCCGGGGCAGATAGCTTTCATCTTTCTGCCTTTAGGTGTAGTTATCTCTCAGGCTGTGATGAGGCGTCTAGGATCAACGTAGGAACGCTCCACGGCTAACTCTAGTTGTGTCGTTAGTTTAGGAATCTGCAACCCATCAGTTACCAACATCTCAGGTGTTCTGCTGCCCTGCTGTTGTTCCTGTCCTCCTCAGCTACCGAAACACAACAGTTATGGTTGGGGTTATAGTTGGGGTTAGAGCTAGAGTTAGGGTTGGCGCTAGGGTTAGGGTTGTGCTAGGGTTAGGGTTGGGGGCTAGGGTTAGAGCTAGGGTTAGGTTTGGGCTAGGGTTAAGGTTGGGGCTAGGGTTAAGGTTGGGGCTAGGGTTGTGTTGAGGTTAGGGTTGTGTTGGGGTTAGGGTTGTGTTGGGGTTAGGGTGGTGTTGGGGTTAGGGTTGTGGTTAGGATAATGGTTAGGGTTGTGAAAATAAAAAAGTTTGGTTCCAAAGTAAATTTCTTCTTAAAAAATTAAATGTTTTTCCCTTTCACATTGCTTTATTTCTCGTAAAGCAACTGAAGGGTTAATAAACTTCTTGAATGTGGTTTTCTGCACCTTGTGGGGTGCAGTTTTTAGAGTGGTGTCACTTTCGGGCATGTTCTGTTATATTGACCCCCCAAACTCACTTCAAATGTGAGGTGGTCCCTAAAAAAATTGTTTTGTAAATTTGTTGGAAAAATGAGAATGCTATATATAGTAAAAATCACAGTATCATTTGAAGCCCGGCCATATGCTGGGTGTCAAAGGAGCTCCATAATGAAAAGCATGGGCGATTTCAGCAGACCGTCCAGCTGTCATAGCAACCCATCGGCATCCTGTGCTCACGTCACGGGATCACCCATTACGTGCCCCCACACGGCGTGTATTATATGCCGCAGTTACAATTTACAACGGCATTTAACAGATTAACAATCCGCTTACCCCGTGAGTGTTAGAGGCAGGTCCTGGCTGTAACATACAGCTATTACTTGCTGGGTATAGAGAGAGCTCACCCCGTGACCCTGCTCCATATACCCACGCATGTTGTGAAGGAATTAAGGGAGGTGTTTAGAAAATGTATTTTATATATAGCCTACAAGGGAAATCCAAGTTTATAAAGTAAGATGTTCTGTTTAGGATTCTCATCCGCTGACGACCGAGCAGCTACAAGTGATCATCCATCTATTTATGAAGGCACCGTAATATGTTTAAATTGGTATATTTAATCCTAAGGGTCCATTTACATAGAAACCATTTACAGATTTGAGGTTGTTTAATAGCTGGTTTAAATAGTCAAGCCCCATTAAGCGATGTGTTGCAATAGCTCATTCAGGGCACATAGGCTGCCATTGTTCTCGGCATTGCGAGTTCTGATTACATAGGATGATAAACTGGTGAGAATGGAGAACGATGATCTTTGCGTTTGCATGCGAGTGCTGTCCGATTTATACGCACCAGTCTCCTTTGAAAAGCCGGCAATTCATCCCGGCTACTGTAAAATCACACTGACAGCTCACAAAACACTAGATACATACACATAGAATACATATATACATATATATATATATATATATACATGTCATTGTGACGCATACATATATATATATTTATAGTTCATACACTTCTACATACTGTAATAGCCGCTAATTCAATTGCCGGCTTTTGTGAAATCACAGTAGCCGACATGAAATGATACATTGTTTACACACAGTTAACCATGTCATTTCATATATTTTGATATATGGTTTTAACTTACAATTACATAAGTGTTTGTGTGCAAAATTTCAGACATGTAGGGGTTAATTAAAGGTGTAAATTTGTTGAAAAAAAATGTGTGGGCTCCCGCTGTATTTTCTCCACCAGACAGACAAAGCAAGCGAGTGGGGGCAGATAATAATAGCCTAGGGAGGGTACATTTTTTGTGCCCCCCCTGGCTACTAACATCTGCCCCAGACACCCCAGAAAGGGCAAATCTCTAATTAGATTAGCCCTTTCTGGCACTTTGCCCATCTATTCCCATTGCCCTGTAGCGGTGGCGAATGGGTTAATAAGGGGTTAAAGCCACCTTGCAATTGAAAGGTGACTTTAAGCCAGGTTAATAATTGAGAGCTGTCAATTAGACAACTATCAATTATTAATCCTATTGTATGAAAGAAAAATCAAACACGCACACTTTAATAAAAAAGAAGTTTAATTAAATAATCAAACAGTTTTTGACCATATTTTATTTTCCTGCTAAAACCATTTCCTGTAATAAAAATAAAATAAAAAAGCAAAAATGTTCTGTCCTATCCAATGCACAGTCAGGTCCCACGCTGTAATCCATCAGAAAAGGTTAACAGGTTACAGCTAGCAGGGAGCTAATGCTGCCTGCTGAGCTGTTACCCCCCGAATGAATAAGTTCCTCTCCCGGCGAAAGGAGAAGAAGTGATTAATGAATGAAGCTTAATTGATTTATTGCCACTTTCACTTCAGGTCAGGTCACCCTGACCTGACCTAAAGTGAAAGTGGGACACAATCAATTAAGCTTCATTCATTAATCACATCCTCTCCTGTCGGCCGGAGATAAGCTCATTCATTCAGGAGCTTTCAGTTGAGCAGGCAGCATTACTTGCGCTGCTTGGTTGAAAGCTATTTAACCCTTTGTGAAGGATTACAGCGTGGGACGTGACAGATCGCTGGATAGGTAAGAATAATGTTGTTTTATTATTTTTTCTTTATCATAGGAGATCAAGGGCTTCGCAGGGATTAAGAGTTAAATAAAAGATAGTCAAAAAAATGTGTATTTATTTCATTAAAATTATTTATTCTTAAAATGTGTGTGTGTTTTTTTTATTTACTTCAATAGGATTAATAGTTGATAGTTGTCTAATTGACAGCTCTCAATTATTAACCTGGCTTAAAGTCACCTTTCAATTACAAGGTGGCTTTAACCCCTTATTAACCCATTCGCCACCGCTACAGGGCAATGGTAATAGACGGGCAAAGTGCCATAAAGGGCTAATTTAATTAGAGATTTGCCCTTTCTGGGGTGTCTGGGGGCAGATGTTAGTAGCCGGGGGGGCACAAAAAAAATGCACCCTCCCTAGGCTATTATTATTTGCCCCCACTCGCTTACTTTGTCTGTCTGGTGGAGAAAATACAGCGGGAGCCAACGCATTTTTTTTTCAACGAATTTACACCTTTAATTAACCCCTACATGTCTGAAATTTTGCACACATACACTTATGTAATTGTAAGTTAAAACCATATATCAAAATACATGAAATGACATGCCTAACTGTGTGTAAACAATGTATCATTTCATGTCGGCTTCTGTGATTTCACAAAAGCCGGCAATTGAATTAGCGGCTATTACAGTATGTAGAAGTGTATGAACTATAAATATATGTATATATATATATATATATATATGTCACAATGATATATATATATATATATGTATGTACTCTATGTGTGTACATGTATTCTTTCCATTCTTTATTAAAGCTGTCAGTGTGATTTTACAGTATAGCCAGGGATGAATTAGCGGCTATTATACTATGTAGAAGTGTATGACCTATATATATATTATATATTATATATATATATATGTATATATATATATATATATATATATATACATATATATATAATTATTTGCTTTTTGTGTACATTTTTTTTTACAATGTGATTTTTACATGACTTTTTACATAGAGATAACTGCTCTATGTAAAAGTTCATGTTAAAATCGCATTGCATACAGATGGAAAACTGATGGAAAACTGATGGAAAACGCATGGAAAACGCATGGTGCGATTTAAAATCGCATGCAAATCGTATGACATTTTACTAGAATCGTACCGTTTTTCCGTCCAGAAAACGGACCGATTTTTTTTCCCACTAGTGGGTATGAGCCCTAACAGCGACAGAGAGCTAACACTGGACCGAGCGAGACTGAGTACTTTCTGGTTTTGTTATTTTATATGCTTGCAAATGTTTGGGTACCGCTTTTCCAAAAGTGGAAAACCCCTTTAATACAAAACCTCTCAAATGAATCTTAAAGTCACACACTTAGGACCAAACAAACTGAAAAAAAAACCTCTCGAGCTTGCTCACTAGCTTTTCCAGATGCTTATAAAAATGCTTTCTTGTCCTTTAGTAATTCAGCCCACTACTGCTAGCCTGTACATTGGTGGCAAATAATTACATTTACCAAAACCTCTGCATGAATGTTTAAAGAATATAAAAACTAAAGTAGTGGAAAGCTTTAAAATTGGGGTTAGGGCAGTAACAAAAAATATGACAAAATTGGACAAACCTTTATCAGAATCCAAGCAAAATGATCCATTAGAAAATAAAAGCTGACATTTTATGGATTACTTTGGCCAACATTGACATCTGTTTTCTGATCAAATTGAGTCACACAGAACTATTCTGGGATATTTTATGTATCAACTGGCAACTAATATATTCATGCTGCTTAAAACAAAATTTATATATAAACTTCTTAGGAAATGTATAAAGTATGTGATAACATTAAAATGTAATCTCCAATTGTACCCATTTTAGGAGCTATAATGTATCATATGAAAAAAGACATGTTGAAATAAATAAGTTTAATTAGATGCAGAGCAAAAAGATAGCCAGGATAAATCAAACCCCAGCGTGATAAATTCTGGAAAAACCACAGGGCTCGAATATTGCATGTGATATGCTATGGGACAGTGGTGTAGGGGGCTGATGAGAAAGTCTTCAAAGAAATAACTTAGGGGCAATTTTCCTTTTGAACTCGACAACAGCCACTGAATATCTCCAATTGGTATTCATCACTGCAGGAGAGAATATCATGTAAACTAGCTCCAGTAAAACTGTTCCCTGTCTTTCATCAACTTGCTAACTGGCTCCACAATAAGAAAGATAAGTGTAAATGGAGGACCATATGTGGTGCTTGATATGCTATAGCGGACACTCTGATCATTCTTGGCCACTACATATTATTTTTTTCTCATTAAAGATTTCAGGATTACATCTATATTTTGTGTTATATCTAATAAAGCTTATAGTTATATACAGAACTTTTTAACAGAAAATTAAGGAGTGGTTAAATGACCCTTTGAGACTATTCAGTTTCATGCTTAGCTCACTTCCATATCGACAGGTGAGTGGAGCTTGTGGAGTCACAGACGCCCCATCGGCAGGTATGCTGCACCTATCTTATTCATTAGATTTGGACCGGAGCACAATGTCCTGCCAGGTATCCGTAGACGTGCCATAACCAACACCACTCCCCTCCCAATATGGAAGTGGAGCAGAGCAGAAATAATACTTTAAGCCAAAAAAAACAACCCACAGCTGATGGCTCATACATGAGAACCGTGCAATGTATTCCGTTGGGATATTCTCCTAGGTAGTGTACCTCATTGTGGCTATAGCTTTATTCAATTACTTTCATTTAGTCAATAGTAATCCCTATGGCCACTTTCACACATACAGATTTTGTTAAGAAATTAGCATCAGTATTTCTAAGCCAAATCCAGGCATGAGAACCTACAGACAGAAAGAATAATAAGGATTTTGCTCCCGATCTTATTTCAGTTACAAATACTGACGCAAAACACTGACCAATATATGCCCCTTAAAATTCATGTACACACCGGAACAATGCAAATGAAGCCTTATCAGCAGTGCTCGGAGACTTTATTGCTCTAAGGGCCCCGTCACACATAGCGACACACCAGCGATCCCGACAACGATATGCACTTGTCAGGATTGCTGGTGTGTCGCTACATGATCGCTGGTGAGCTGCCATACAGGCAGCGATCAGGACAGCAACACTTCGGGTAACATCGCTTAGTTACCCGCAGTGTACGTTGGATACCAGCCCGCTGGTGCAGGGAGCTGGTAACCAAGGTACACATCGGGTTTCCAGGCGCTGTGTGGAACCTGTTAACCCGATGTGTACCTTGGTTACCAGCTCCCCTGCAGCAGCGCGCTGGTATCTAACGTACACGTAGGGTTTCTAGGCACAGCCGGGCACCTGGAAACCCGATGTGTACCTAGATTACCAGCTGATCGCTGGTCTCCTGCCTGTCACACGCAATGATGTGTGCTGGCCAGCAGGAGACAAACGAGCAAAAAAATGTCCAGGACAATCAGCGATGATCAGTGATACCCAAAGCTGTTCTTATTCTGGTCAGTGTTTGCAAATCAGACTCAGACCTACAAGCCAATAGGTATCCATGACACAAGGATGAGATCGTAATACTTCCAATTTGCTTCCACTGGATCCCTTGCTTAAAGGGGTATTCCCATCTGCAAGAACGTATCCCAATATATAGTAGATGTAACAATAATGATATTAAAAAAATATCCCAATTACAAATGTACAGTAGTATAGTTCTTCTGATGTGCTATGTCACTTACCCCATGTGCAGGACATTGCAGTAGCATAGATACCACTAACTGTCACTATATGAGTGGTCATAACCATGGATACCTAAGCTACTGCAGTGGGGTAAGCGACATAGTAAATCAGAGCTATACTACATTTCTAATTGGAGGCATTTACTAATATTATTATAACTACCACATTGGGTTAGTATCCTGTAAATCAGAATACCCCTTTAATGATATATTTTAATAAAAACATGGGACCTTTCGGGGTCTTTTTATTGGTTTGGAACAAAGTCACTCCTTTAGTAAAAAAATAAATTAAGAGAATAAACTTTTTCCATTTGTCAGTGATGGTAATATTCTCATGGATAAGTAATAGTCTTAGGTGTAGAGTAGTGCAGTCTTCATATGTTGTCACCCAGGGTCGTCTGCATATGCATACTGTAGATATACTCACCTTGGAGCAATGCTTTACTGTGTGTCCATGAGGTCATGACACTCATTTTTTTTAGCATATTTATGCTATTTGACAGAAGAAACTTGCACATACAATGAGAAAAATACAGAGGTATAGTAGAGTCCACATGCTCCCGGCATTATCACATCTCCCTACAAAACAGCACTTCATTATGGTAGATTTCCTCCAAACGATCCTGCCCTATAAGCTATGATTTCCAATCGTGGAAGCAATGTAACTTTCAGCCTCTGTGTTATGAATGTGCTAGAGATGGTTTCTGAGCAGAGGCTCCCTCCGGTGGTTACAGACAGTACTGAACCTTTCAGCGAGGAATGGCAATCTGGGTTCACTGACTGGTCTGATATAAGGGAGGTTCCCTCCCATGATGGTTGCCGGTGATCAATTGTTCTTGTCTCAATTGTGGTTCCTGGTTCATTTGGAAGTTTGCTGGAGTCTTGCCTGCATCTCCTGCTTTCAGATAAGATATTTTTTGCTTTTCTTTTTGTGCTGGCTTTTTGCATTGTTTTCTGCACTTTTGTGGAGGTCAGCCAGGTCCCCTCCTGGGGCCTGAGCTCCTCACAGTTTATCTGCAGCCACTGTTATTTGCTCATTTGCTTTTTCCTGTTTTTTTCAGCGGCTGCAGCTTGGTTTTGTTCGCACTGAGATCTAATTTAGCGGGTGGCGAGATCGTGTGATCTCAGTATTTTTGTAATCAGAATTGTTGGATTTTTGTAGGATTTTCTGGGTTGCAGAAAGTAATCTCTCCTTTCCTATCCTATTTAGTCAGCTTGTGGCCCCAGCGTTTGCTCAATCTATTTTCTGCCTATGTTTGTGTTTTCATCTTGTCTAACCGCCATTATATGTTTGGGGGCTTCCTATTTTCTTTGGGGATCTGCTCCCGGGCAGATAGCTTTCATCTTTCTGCCTTTAGGTGTAGTTACCTCTCAGGCTGTGACGAGGCGTCTAGGATCAACGTAGGAACGCTCCACGGCTACCTCTAGTTGTGTCGTAAGTAGGGTTGAGCATTCCGATACCGAAACCCGGTTCCGATACCTGAAATCCAATGTAAGTCTATGGGAACAAAATATCGGAATTAAAAATATTCCGATATTTTGTTCCCATAGACTTACATTGGATTTCAGGTATCGGAACCGGGTTTCGGTATCGGAATGCTCAACCCTAGTCGTTAGTTTAGGAATCTGCAACCCATCAGTTACCAACATCTCAGGTGTTCTGCTGCCCTGTTGTTGTTCCTGTCCTCCTCAGCTACCGAAACACAACACTCTGACTATAAGAATAAATGGTCATATTCACCAGCAACAAATAGAAAGTTGATAATGGAAAAGACTGAACCATTAAATCCATTAAAAGTCTACATTTGTTAAGCTTTATCTAAAAGTAGAACACAGATTTAAGAATTCTACATGTGGCGCATTTCGATGTTACTGTGTTTTTACATCAATCTACTGGTTCTTTTACAGTAAATCTGCATAGACAAGTAAGAAATGAATTGATGTTATAAACCTAAATTTAATAAAATTAGGTCAAGTTTGCCACATAAACAATGTTGTATACAGAAGATCACCAAGTGAGATAGCTCATGGAGAAAAATGAGGATCTGGCATGAAGTAAAGCCGAACTCGGATGGAAATGAAGGCAGAGTCTCGTCTCGTGATATAAGATTTTCTGCTAATGAAGCACGCCAATGGGGTGCAGCGTCAGTGTAACATTGTCTCCTTGCTTCTGTCCTTGTGTCATTCGAAATGAAACAAAAAAACATTAATGGAAGGAAGACTTGTTTGAAGATAATTGGCTAGATCTGCCAAACGGAAAAAAAAATTAAGGAAAAATATGAGTGAATCTTTTGAAAAGGAAACTAATTAAAACTGGCTAATCCGATCCTATTACTGTCTGCAAAACTGTGACCGAGTCAGAAAAATAATACACTGACAGATTCGGGCTTAACTGGACCGTGCTTTAACAGTTTCCTTATATTCTGAATGACTTTGAAGTGGTTAAATAACCTGAAGAGCTGTCACAAAACTTCAGGTTTCTGAGAAACCACTGCTTCAATGATAATGAACGGAAAAGCCCAATATGAGGACCTTTCAGTGGGATTACAGAAACGTCACCCTGTTTATGCGGAAAACATTTTCTCTCTTTCATCCAATATTTTATATGATTAGATGTTATGTTTATGAGGCCATTTTATGTCTTCATCTTCAGCTGCACCAAAGTGGATATTTAGTACTTTCATGTCTCGCTTTTCTGAGGCTGCTTTCTGATGAGTGGATTTCATGGTCTGTACTAGAGGACACAGAAAAGGGCCCCTCTGCGAGAACAGTGTTTGGGCTTTTAGCATTTCAACAAAGCAAAAGTCCACCTATATTGGAGGTGGAAAATGGCCCCTTTACCTACTGGGCCCCTGTGCAGCTGAACAGGTTGTGCCAATGATATGTCCACCCATGATGATCTGTATGCGGACATCAAAATATAGAAGACCAGTAGTGGGCGTCCTAACCCAAATTATCAGCCTCAGGATAAGGAGACCTATGGCCAACTCATGAATTGCAGTGTGACATCTGTGCCTGTTCTATCTATTGTCACTTCGATTGTCATCCATGACTATTTTGTAGCCCTGCATTACTCCTGGGACTTGTGGCTCTGTCCTGTCCAGAATATTTTGGGTTAAATCCAAGCTAGTTTGTCTTTCTTTCTGCTGGCAGCCCTCGGTGGAACTTCTCACTACTTAAACCCTTAGGAATCAGTTCTCATTGTCAGTTATAACTCAACTAGCTCTTGGGTGTATTTCAGCTCCTGTTTTTCAGTGGATATTCCCGAATATAACTTTGGCTTGTTTACTGAATATTCTCCTGCCTACTATTTTGTACTTACCTATACCTATACCCAGGGTTGGACTGGCCCACCAGAGAACCGGAGAATCCTCTGGTGGGCCCTAGCTTCTCCTTCAGGAGAGTTCATAGTGCAAACCTTGCAGTTGCTATGCGCTCTTTAAGGGGGGAGAAAGGTGGGCCCTCAAAATCAAATCCTCTGGTGGGCCCAGTGTTCTTCAGTCTGACACTGCCTATACCTCCTGCTTCTGACTCGGCTTTCTAAGTATTCTTCTTGCCAACTTGCCCAACTGAACAACAGCCAACTTTGTGGCCCCAGTATAGGGGTCCCTGTGTAAGTCCAAATCCTTGTACCAGGTTTAAAGGGTAAAGACCAGAGAAGCTCATGGGATCTTGTAAATGGAATGGCTACCGCCAACTGTTAATGGTAGCCATTTTTAGAGCTACCGGGTGACACAAATAGTGCCCTTGTAACATGCGGTTCAAAGCAGTCTACCATTTATAGGTAGTATAAATGTCCCCTATTACTGAAAGTTCACAAATGGAAAAGTAATATAAAAAAAAAGCAAAAACATTTTGCCCATTGCTGAAGTCTTAGCCTCTGAGGTACTACTAATTATATGTTAGTTCACTTGGTATGGCCACTGGTATATCCTAAGTAGCAAATACATGAGATGACTTCAGCTAAGTCACCACCTGAGTCACTGCATTAAAGGGGTCATTCAGGACTGTTATTTTTTTCACCATTGGCCTAAAAAGTAACAGGCAGATAGTTGTTAACTACTGTATCTACATGTTCTGCCCAGCGCAGATCGGTCACTGACTGCTCCTGCTGGTGATTCGGTGGCTTCAGCTGAAGTCACATCGACAGAGCAGTGCCTTCTCTCCCACTCTGCTCTTCTAATGGTGCATGACTGCTGATGTCATGCTGATTGGCTGCCTAATTGAAAGAAGCCAGCTGTCAATCAGCATGATGTCAGCAGTCACGCACAATCGAAACAGCAGCCTGGAAGAAGAGTTGCTACGTTGACGAATAGCAGCCAATCATCGATAGAAACGGTAAGTTACCGCTCGGAGTTGGGGCAGCATAGAACAGGAAGGTAGTTGCTAGCCAGTTAGCAATTACCTGCCTGTTAGATTTTTGGTCATTGTAAAAAATAATCTAGTCCTGACTACGCCCTTTAATAAGTCTAATGGTCACTGCCATTGAATTGGGGAAACTATCAAAAAATTAGTTTTCTGTAATCCCAGCAGCTATAACTGGACTAATTCTGTTTGCTTCAGCCACTTTCTTGCTGAAAATCATTTGAGCAAAGTAACAATGCATACGTGGTTATCTTCACCTACTAACCATCATTCTTTTGTATAAAGGGACAAGCAGAAATCAAAATAAATAATGTTTTGTACTTAATAGTCAAAAATCAAATACATTTTCCAAATATTTTCTCTGCCAGTCCAGTATAAATCATTAAAGAATGCAAGAAGAATATTTTTATTTGTTTCATTAGGACTTTATGTTGTTCCCATTCTTTTATTATGCAACATAGAATTTTTTTTAAATAAGTTGATATGAGGGTGTTAGGGCGCAGTCAGACGGCATTATAAATCGGACCGAGATTGGAACGCACAGACTGGCTGGCGGCTCTACCGAGCGTGATAGCTTCATATATTTCTATGCAGCTATCACGCTCGGGTCGGCAGAGTCACTGTCCGTACACTATATTACGATCTCGGTCCAATTTAAATGGCCGTCTGACTGCACGATTACTAGTTGTGGGTGTACCCCTACACAGTATCATGCTGTCCAATCAGTGTTGTACACCGATTTGACAAATGGAATAATCACACCTAATTGTCAATTAATTCATAAATTTATTGGCGGAAAGAGTTCTAAGAAAAACATGGTTAATTTCATAGATAATCATGAAAATTGTTATTTCCTAAAACAGACATGTTAGGTGTGGTGGGAGGTCATTTTCAAGAAATTGTTCTTGACTTTAATTATTCCTTACAGAGCAGTATTGGATGAATAAAAATCTAAGAATTCCACATTACCAACATGTGAGTTCTATTCAATGGCAAGCTATAAAAGAATATATGTTTCGGTGTGTTATCCTTCTGGACCTGACATCTCAATGCCTGAATTTTCCAATGGCCAATGCACACATGGCTTACAGGGTCAACAAAAAACTCAGCTTTTTTCATAGTGCACAACATACCTCAACATGAACTGATGGATCATGGAGCTTCCTGCCACTGATACAAAGAACGTTACGATGTCTCCTACTTTCACTGGACTCGGGGGGTATCGGATCTGTATGTTGTTATCCAGTGGGAGCACTGACATTCTCATGGTGTCTTGAGTGGGATATACAATTACGCTGCCAAATCTTTCCATTGCACTTGAAACTTTTTGGTCAGTGTCTTTGTTGGGTTGAATCCTATTTGACCATTTTGTTTCCTCTGAAGAACATTCTTCATCTTCGTTGGTGGTATATACAACATAGTGCAGTTCAACTGGTATTCCTTGTGGGGGAACGGAGAATACATGACCATCTGTGGGAGGAGAAGGACTCAACCAACTAGGCAGGAACTCTAGCTCTGCTACACATAACCCCAGCTGTCCTTTCAGTCGGCAACTTGTAGAAAGTTCGCGGTTTTCTAAGACAGCAACCATTCTGACACATGGTAAAATCTCTGATGGATGGTAGTCCTGCCAGTCCTTTCCTGTGATATAAAATAAAGCCTGGACTTTGGGTTTCTCAGAATATATAGTGCTCTCTATGATGTGGGATTTTAACTGCCAGTTAAATGTGAATCTGTTGGTAGAACTGAAAGTACTTGAGGTAATAATCACATTTTTTGGCACAGTTTGTTCTGCAGAGTAGGGTCCATAGGTGGCATTTATTGCCGGTGGCACCTTGGCTTTGTATATGAAAAGTGGCTCTGTTCGGGACTGTAAGCTTGAGTTTTTCATGAGGTCTTGATTGGCTTCTTTAAGGAAGAAAGAAACTTCAGAATTACAAACATGATAACTCACAGGTAGATACACCGGGACGGATGAGAACCTCTGTATAGTGTCCATTGTCACCCGACTTTCTGTCACTGTGAAGGAGAAAAAGAGAATATTAAGGTTTTAGCGAACTTCAATGGAAGAAAATTGATGTTTTGTCAGTTAATAGACTGATGCTCCACAATGCGGTATGAAGATAAAGAGATAACCTGTGTATTATTATTAATATTAGCAAATACCTCCAGTTAGAAATGTAGTATTGTTCTTCTGATTCGCTATGTCTTTTACCCCATGTGCAGGCATTGCAGTAGCTTAGGTATCCATGGTTATGACCACTAACAGACACTATATTAGTGCTCGTAACCATGCATACCTAAGCTACTGCAATGCCTGCACAAGGGGTAAAAGACATAGCAAATCAGAAGAACAATACTACATTTCTAACTGGAGGTATTTGCTAATATTATAATTATTACACCTACTGCATATTGGTATAGTATCTTGGACATGGGAATACCCCTTTAAAGAGCTTTTTCAGCAGATGAAAATGATATAAACATTTCTCAGACTGGTTAAAAATAATAGAAATAATATTCATCCTCACCATATCTGCATATATTCACATGCTTACTAAGTCCCCACTGGTCTCTAGTTACTGATTCCATCTAGGCTTAGAAACAAGAGCTGCACAAGGTTGGTAAGAATGACTATTAATATTTCTAATTTTCTTAAGACCTTTTTACAAATAACTTTTATGGGATCAAAAATATTGTTCAAAGGGAATCTGTCATGAGATTTTTGCTACCCCATCTGAGAGCAGCGTGAAGTAGGGGCAGAGATCCTGATTCCAGTGATGTATCACTTACTATACTCAGTTCTGCAGTTTTAATTGAAGCTTGTTTTATCTGCTGCAGATCTAGCAGTTCCCTGAATGATGAGCTCTGCCCACACCATTGATTGGCAGCTTTCATAGCACACTGTGCATTAGAAGAAAGTGGACACTTCATGATGGAGTAGGGTTATACAGATTGCGTGAATATAAAGGACTACTTGGTAGCAGGCCACATAGTCCTCTAGTGATAATCTCCTGCTGATAAAACAATGATTAAAAAAAAACTACACTAAACAGATCAGTAAGTGACACATTAATGCAATCAGGGTTTCTGCCCCTACATCATGCAGATCTCAGAAAATGTAGCCTGGTGACAGATTTCTTTTATGTGGCTTACTAGAAACAGCACCTCTGTTGTCCATATACTGTCCCTGACATTGCAAGACAAGCCCCGTTCTAGAGAAATTGTTACCACAAAATCCATAATGAATTCTGCAGCTGTTATTGGACAAAAAATTAATCATTTTTTAATCTCAGTCTTTTTAAAGAGCTGTTCGTAATACTGAACTGAAACAAGCCAGGACAGGGGCAACCTGCAGCCCTGCCCCACATGCATCTTTTTTAGAGCTCGGAGTGTCATCCATCCTTAAAAATAATCCACAAAGTCAGTTTAATCTTTCAAAATGTATTTTCTGCACTTTTCCTTTTAATGCGTCTCACTTTACATATAATCACTAAGCGCACTGTAATGAAAAGAGATGTAATAGCAGAAAGATATGACGGCTTTAAAACTGTTTTAAAATACGGATCCCGTCGTTTTATCTCTTTCCCATTTCTACGCTCCTCAAAGCTGAGAGGGATTAGTGAATACTTCGGGTACAGAGCTGTCACACTGCATCTCACATTCTGAGGATCTCAGCAAAGTATATTAACCAATGCTATCAGCCATCCATCTTGTACATGAAATTAAATGCTGTTTTATTGACACAATTCATTGTGATCTATAATGTGTGAAGATAGAAATACAGAGCTATCTCCCCAATGAAGATAATTTATATGATCTATGATATATAAAAGCAATTGCATCGGATATTACGCTATAAGCCAGTGCAGCATGATTAAATCACTTTTATTGGGCATTGTTAACTGCCACACCAGAGGCGACAATAGCAGAGCGGAGGGTTAATCATTGTTATTTGCTGTCTTGCAGAGATTCCTGGGATAAGATTTTCATTTTATAAGTACAAATATCTATCGTTTTTTTATTTTTTTAACCAAAATTTTTTTAACTCATTTTGAAGAGGAAGAGTTTAAAACATCATAGTCAAGCAAACACATTCAATCAATCTTAGGCTAGTTTCCTTGCATTTTGGTGCGCTCTGCGCACCGTCAAAAGGACGCATGCGCCGGCAAACGCATACCTGCTCACGGCCTGCCTACCCAATGCTAAAGATAGGGTACGCAGGTCGCATGCAGCATCATGCGCCCATAGGCGGAGCGGCCGGGAGGAGGCGCAGCCGGAGCCTAGCGGCGGCCGTGCGCAGACCGACGCAGGTCAGTGAAACGCTAGTGTGAAACTAGCCTTAAAAAGGTTGTCCACTACTTCATCATTGATGGCCTATCCTCAGGACAGGTCATCAATGTCTGATCAGTCAGGGTCCGACACCCGATACAACCGCCAATCAGCTCTTTGCGGTGTCAGCGACAGTGGCCACCAGACAGAAATGACCAATTGCAGAGCTGCTCCATCTTCTGGCTGCAGCTGGGAACTGCACATCCGCCTCCTATTGATTTGAATATGATTAGAAATCAGTGATTTGTAAGCAAAAAAGCTTTCTATAGAATCAAACCTCTTTGGCATTACTGTGTGGGTTTCCTCCGGGTTCTCCAGTTTCCTGCCATACTCCAAAGATAATACTGATAGGGGACAGTGATGACACAGTGATGACAATGTCTGTAAAGCACTGTGGAATTAATGGCACTATATAAGTGAGTAAAATAACTAAATTTCACTTCTGAATTCAGCTCTGATGGCAAAAAGTTAAAATGATCACAAATAAAAGGTCTACACTTTAATACTTGATAGCAATGAAACACTTAAGGGTACTTTTCTCACTGCATTCTGCAACACTCATGTGAGGTCTATGTCAGTAGTGGACTCCATCACGCTGATGATCCCATATTAAAAAAATGTTTGCTGAATTTTTACTGGATGCTTTTGTATGGAACAGCAGTCTTTACAGGTTTTACCATACAGAAACCAAATGGTGTCCTCATTGTATCCTGCCCAGTAGAAGCCAAAGAACATCCTTTTAGCCTGTCTGTATAACAGCAGCCTAAAGACACGTGATATATGCGCTGGAACCGTTCAAAGGCCTCATTCAAATGTACATTTTTCTCACTCTACCACTCGTTTGTAAATGGCCCCATAGACTATCACAGGTATGAGTGCTATCCGCGAAAAGCAGACGTCTGGATGAGGCCTTACACATAAGTCAAACATTGAAGTGTTTAAATTTAGTGACAAGTAACTGAATTCTACCATTCCTCTCATCATAGTGATTTATCGTTACACATACTAAAAATGTTGACACTGATTCAACAGTATTAAGCCGGCCACACATTGGATGGCTGTCGGATAAATTATGCTTAGGCCATCCGTTCAGCTGATGGTCATCCTTCCCATACACAGGAGAACTCATTCAGGTCAACGTTCCTGTGTTCTCTATGAGAAAGCCAGCGATTTATCTCTGTTAGAACAAAGTGATCGGCAGTCCAAAATATACATGTCCGATCAATATCTCCCACGATGATCAGTTGGCCAGCGCCTCCATACACAGAGTTCATCCGACATTAGTCTAATTTGTATGGCGGTATTTAGATTGTGTAGGGGAATGTCCTATTGAGACAAGCATAGCGTTCCTTCACTTACAGGAGGAAAAAACAACACAATGTTCTAAGAATGCTTTAGAGCTTATTTATTTCCAAGCATTTACGAATACAGACATGTCGGCAGATCTGACACATCCTCATTAGATAGAAAACTAGAATTATAATGGATACAGAAGAATAAATCAGAATAAAACCAATTAAAGGTTTTTCTTCATTCCTGTTACTTGAATCAAAGATTTATTTCATGGTTGTGGTGTTATAGAAACTGCTCTTCAAATAAATAGCATTGTCATGGTAGGACGGATAGAAGCTAGCCATCCATGGATGACTTTACAATGTATCAAACAATACCACTTTAACCTATTTTCGACATACGATGAAACAAACATAGCTAACTGTGCAATCAATTTGTGGGCACTGTCATATCATTTACGTCTCTGTAAGATACATTACTTCAGACTGGCTACATGGAGATGGTATGCCTTTAGTCAATTTCATTCTAAGCACAAAGCCATGAACTAGATCAAAAGAAAGAAAACATGGAAACATCTTCCATAAGGATGAGTTCTGCTGGACACCATGTGCGCGTGGAGAGATATTAAATGGATTATGCCCTCCCTGTGGTTAGACATTTGGTTCCTTTTTTGGAACAGGCAATGGTATTACGGCAAGCCATTCTGTCGCGGATGGAAAAAGTGAAGCTAACATACTGTATTTTCAAATTAAAAATGTGCTGGCATTGGATCTTGTATATGGGAAATGGTTGTCCAAAATATAGGAAAACAGGAAAATAAGCTAATTTATATCACATTAGAATTTATGCAGACACATAGACTCTAAACACATGTATGAAGCTGTCAAACAAGCTATGCACACAAGATTTCTTCCGCCTATCAATAAATATGCCCAACTTGGCCAAGCATACATGTTTATATAGTAATGAAAGGAGAGAAGAGCTGTTGCACACTTACTATAACTGCTTATCATTTCGGATTTTAAAATCATTTTTCAAGCTGGTGTTATAAAGTATTCTAATTTACTGAGATAATGACTTTTGGGTTTTCATAGGCTGAAAGCCATAATCATCAACATAAACAGAAATAAACACTTGAAATAGATCACTCTGTAATGACTCTATATAATATATGAGTTTCACTTTTTGTATTGAAGAACTGAAATAAATTAACTTTTTGATGATATTCTAATTTTGTGAGATGCACCTGTAATTGCCTGGAAAAGATGAATGTAACACTCTAAGACCTCCTAGTACTGTACTGAAGCCCTTTCAGACTTTTTAATGCAAACCCAGCCTTAGAAATGTCAAAGTGACCTTAATATATATGGCTAAAAGAAATTGGATGGTAACCTGTGGTGACTAACAACCTACTGCACTAACAGACTTTTTAGGCTTCTTAAGTTGTAAAGGTGATCTAAAAATTATCCCACTTGTTGGCAGATGCCTGCTTTGCTGTTTATAAATAATCTGTGGAAATGGAAGTAACCATGGCCTTTTCCCAAGGGGTTGGCGGAAACATTATCCATGTTTGAGGAGTATCAAAAGTTTTGTTTTATACTAAACAAAGAAGCAATAGCTTTTTCACAAGTCATCCAAAAATGATTCCTTTATTCAGGTAGCATAAACTGTTTTGAAAGTGAAGTAGTAATGGCTTGTCAATATAAGTTTGGTTTTCTTAAAATGACTAATCAATTCCAATACAGTAAAGATGTATATCTTTCATTTTGCAACAAACTATGGACCTTTCTGATTACTACAACAAACTACGGACCTTTCGGATTCATAATCAATTCCAAGGCTTTTCATCAAGCCATCCAAAAAGTATCTTTTTTTTTATTAGGGACCAGGAACATGTTAGCAGTTTTCAAATTGAACAAGCAATGGCTTGCCAACAAAGCCATTAAAAATTATCTCTATTTTGGTAGCCATTTCCTATTTGTGGATCCTAAAGAGGGTACACTTCCCAGTAGGAGTACAGTAAAGTTATACAGGACACTGGACAAGTGCATGAGTTGTGTGTGGGCATGATGCCTACACCCATTTAACTCTAAAATGTAGTTTGCAGCGGGAGATGTGTTTCTTGGGTAGCTGTGCCATAGCAGGCGCAGAGGCAGAAGCCGTACAATAGGAATATGAAGAGGTCAGACAAGCTGATGTCTGTCAGTGTAGGGCCAGCAACAGCAGACCGCTGATAGCAATATAGTAAAGATGAAATTATGTACAGGGAATAGAGGCACAGCTCAGTGTGGGCCAGTGGCACTGGCAACAGCAGAAGAATGTAGAAGAGAATGGACAAGCAGGCATATGGAACACTTGATATGATCATTGGCATCAGCTGTAGGTGAATGAAAGTCAGAACTGATCCATTTCTCATTAATTTTGACAAATGTTAGGTTTTCCATGCTTGCGACAGGTAACCTAGTATGCTTGGGTAAGCAGGTTGCGGGATGTAGTGACGCAAGGAAGCAGAGCAAGGGTTAACAATTTAATTAAACAGTATTTTTACGTGTATATATATATTTACTCCTTGCAGGGAGATGAAAAGTTAAATGGTGAATAGATAACAACAATGTGATAACAGTCCACTTAATAAACTTATCGGGTTCGGAGTTTCCCCGGTCACAGAAGATCCGATGAAGGTGGTAGTCCAGCAATGGCCGCTGCAGTGTTCTTGGGAGGGATTACACAACTCACGGTATATCTTCTGGTGACAACGGGCACTCTCCGATTTGTACCCGTTGAGCCAATTAGTCCACAAACTTGTGTAGCCGAAATCAGAGGATCTGCGTACAGTCTATCAACAAGAGAGGCCTGAGGTGGATTGTCCAGCAAAGAGGGCCACAACGAACAGTCCTGAACTCGGCCCTCGTTCCTCTGCCCGCGCGTGGCACTAAACTTAACAGAGCGCACGGCCTTGACTCTGCTGCTGGGCTCGGTGACGCACCGGTGTACAGCAATCCGCGGTACATTACGAGGCTGCTGCACATCCAGCAGAGCACACTGCGCACACGCCTGCCTATCACTGCCGGTGGGAATCTGCCCGTCGCTACGAACGCTTTTTTGTTTGACACGCCCCCTGCTTCCCGATCACAAGGTCTGTCCGGTCCCCTATTTTTTCCCCCGGACAACCTGGGATGCAGCCTCAACAGTTCCAGACCCGGCACAGTACAGGTGCCCGCAGCCCAGTTTTCCTTACACTTGGATGTGACAAACCCACCGACAGCGCTGAATACTTTCTCTGACAGTAGAATGGAGGCTGGATAAGACAGTATGCCTATAGTAAACTGGGCAAGTTCTTGCCACTGGTCCTATCTGCTGACCCAGAAATCCGTGGGGTCAGGGATCAGCGTATCTGTAGGAGAGAAGGTGCAGTCTAGCTGCTAGTTCTGTTTGCTAAAGTGCATCAGGTTGGTATAGGGTAGAGATGAGCGGTGTTCGAAGCGAACTGTTCGCCAATCTCAGATTCGAGCTGTTTTGGGCAGTGTTCGAGTCGTTCGACGAACCCGAACGATTTTGAAAAAATCCGGGTGTTCGAGGTTATGTTCGATAACTGTTCGTGCACCTAAATCGTCACTGGATTTTTTCACAGTAATGCTGAGAATCACTGTTAATACACAGTTTGAGTGTACAGCGAAGCGGGGGGAGGGGCATGGGATGGATCTCTGCAGAGATAATGAAGATATCTTTTTTTTTCTCTTTCCCGCATTTCCAGTCTGTCAGCCTATCAGCAGCGCATACACGGAGCGAAGTGCTTTTTTTCACACAAGCAAGTGCATGTGTCATTGGCTGTGTATGTCACATGTCCTTGCCCTATAAGACCCAGCCATTTCCTCCCTCGTCACCATTTTCTCACTGCTGCAGCTCAGTGTTGGACGGCACTGCTGCTGTGAGCGCTATATTGTGTGTGCAACTGCGAATTGCAAGCAAAATAGCTGTAAAATACACAGGAAGGTTTAAGAAGTAGGGACTAGTTCGTAATTGCAGCCCTGTTGAGGGCTAGGTTACATCAGTTCCTAGCAGTTTTAGCAGGCAGGTCTGTGCTCTTAAATAGACTGATAGGTCAACTTGGGAGTAGTGACTATTTGTAATTGCAGCCCTTCAGAGGGCTAGGTTACATCAGTTCCTATCACTTTTTGCCAGCTCTACCAGCGTTCAAATAACTCCTAATTTTTAGCTGCATCTTGCCTCTAAAACAATTGTGGGCATAGTAGCAGTGTGTGCTACTCATTTTATTAGGCCATCTCTACAAAGCTCCACCAGCGTTGAAATAACTACCAATTTTTAGCTGCATCTTGCCTCTAAAATAATTGTGGGCATAGTAGCAGTGTGTGCTACTCATTGTATTAGGCCATCTACACAAAGCTCCACCAGCATTGAAATAACTCCTAATTTTTTGCTGCATCGTGCCTGTAATATAATTGTGGGCATAGTAGCAGTCTGTGGTACTCATTATATTAGGCCATCTCTACAAAGCTCCACCAGCGTTCAAATAACTTCTAATTTTTTGCTGCATCGTGCCTGTAATATATTTGTGGGCATAGTAGCAGTGTGTGCTACTCATTCTATTAGGCCATCTATACAAAGTTCCACCAGCGTTCAAATAACTCCTAATTTTTAACTGCATCGTGCCTGTAATATAATTGTGAGCATAGTAGCAGTCTGTGGTACTCATTGTATTAGGCTATCTATACAAAGCTCCACCAGCGTTGAAATAACTACCAATTTTTAGCTGCATCTTGCCTCTAAAATAATTGTGGGCATAGTAGCAGTGTGTGCTACTCATTCTATTAGGCCATCTCTACAAAGCTCCACCAGCGTTGAAAAAACTACCAATTTTTAGCTGCATCTGGCCTCTAAAATAATTGTGGGCATAGTAGCAGTGTGTGCTACTCATTCTATTAGGCCATCTCTACAAAGCTCCACCAGCGTTGAAAAAACTACCAATTTTTAGCTGCATCTTGCCTCTAAAATGATTATGGGCATAGTAGCAGTGTGTGCTACTCATTGTATTAGGCCATCTCTACAAAGCTCCACCAGCGTTGAAATAACTACCAATTTTTAGCTGCATCGTGCCTGTAATATAATTGTGGGCATAGTAGCAGTGTGTGCTACTCATTGTATTAGGCCATCTCTACAAAGCTCCACCACCTGTGTATGTAATAAAATTGTTTTACTGCTTCTAACCCAGCCAATCCTTTTGGGCTAGTACCACAAATTGGCCACTCAACTCTGCTCGGTTTCCATCCATCGTTTTTTGTGCAAACAACTCCAGAGTTGACAATTTGGTAACCACCAAAATGAGTGGCAAAAGGCCTGCTGCTGGTGGAAAGGGGACTAGGCGTGTTGGGAAGGGAAAAAAAGGTTGTGTCCGTGGGGTAGGTGTTAAAGCAACAGGAACATCTGCAGAAGAAAGACCGTCTTCCAGCCAAACTAAGATGTCTACTTCTTTTAGTGGACAATGTGGTACGATCCCTTTCTTACGGGCACGCCCATCGCTACAAATTCCAGATGAGGCACAAAAACAGCAGGTGCTTCAACAGATATCAAGTGCTCCTTTAAGTCGGCTCTCCTCCACCTCAACTTCAACATCACAAAAACTCCAGTCCTCAGAGGTGTCACCCCAATCGCACTTGCTTCCTCACAGCTCCCAAGAAGTCTCCAGCTGCCCGTCTGAGTATGGGGTAGAACAGATGGTTGAGTCTGCAGAGCTGTTTACTCATACTATAGCCTGGGAATCAGAGGTCGGCTCCAGAGCTTCTGTGAATCCAGACGAGGAAATGATGTGCACTGATGCCCAGAATGTTTAGGAGTCGGATCCAGTACCAGATGAAGAAGGTTCTGAGCATAATGTAGACCCTCGTTCCCAAACTGTAACTCCTGTTGGTGGAGACAATGAGGAAGACTATGATGAGACTCAAATACCTGATGTGAGCGACAACTTGAGTTTTGTGTCAGGGCAGGAAGAGGTTGGCTCTGAGGACGACGGGGGTGAGAACACACAGGGTGATGATGATGAGGTTGTAGATCCCACCTACTGTCAACCCACAGTCAGACAGTCGATGAGGTCAGCAGAGGAGGTGGAGGAGGATTCGAGTGACGACGAGGTCAGGGTGCGCCTTCCTGGACAGAGACGTAGTACTGGAAGCACGTCACCAACTGCATCCTCAACCACAACTCTGCCTCTGACCACAAGTCAAGGTGGCTCTTCAGGTCGCATGGGTTCTAAGCCTTGCATAGCCTGGGCATTTTTAACATCGATAAGGATGACCCAACTCATGTTATCTGTAACATTTGTGACCAAAAGCTAAGTAGAGGCCAAAAAATCCATAGTTTGAGTACTTCATGCATGAACCGTCACATGGATATGAAGCATAAGTTGCAGTGGCAAGCTCACTGTGCTACAATGCGGCCTAGTGGGCCGGCCCAACCACCATCTGCCCCATCTTGTGCATCCGCGACCGCGGCCTCTTCATCCTCTGTGACTGGGGGAACAGCAGTCAGACCTGTTTTGAGACTCAGACCTGGCACCTCTTTACCAGCAACAGCCAGTCTGATTGGCAGGTCATCATCAGTTCATTTGGAAGTGGAAACACCAGCTGAGGTTGAGCGCTCTCCGACATCGAGAGCACCACCTTTGGATCAAGGCAACCTAAGTTTTGCGCCTGCATCTTCCTCACAGACCGTCAGTTGTCCGGGGACACCCTACTCAACCCCGTCTACGCACAACAGCCAGCCCTCGGTCCCTCAGATGTGGACAAGTAAAAGACCATTTCCTCGTAGCCATGAGAAAGCTAAGAGGTTGAATTTCACCATCTGCAAGCTCTTGGCTACAGAAAAGCTGCCTTTCCGCCTTGTGGACACAGGATTTTCGAGACCTTATGTCCATCGCAGTGCCCCAGTACCAGATGCCCAGTGGGCACCACTTCTCAAAGAAAGGTGTGCCTGCGCTCCACCAGCATGTCGCACACAACATCACCCTTCTTTGAGAAACTCAGTGTGTGACAGAGTGCATTTCACCACAGACACTTGGCCAAGTAGGCATGGACAGGGGCGTTACATGTCGCTGACTGGGCACTGGGTAACTATGGTGACAGCAGGACAAAGGGCTGCTGTCCAAGTCTTGCCGTCCCCACAAGTTGTGCGTCAATCCTCTTTATCTCGAAGTTCCTCCATTGCTTCTGCCTCCTCAACCTCCTCTCGGTCCTCCACCTGCACCTAAAGCCTGTCTGGTCATGCCACGGGCTTTCTAACTGCGCAGAAGGGATCCTGCAGCACACCTCCTTGCTATGCTGGCAGAAGGGCTCAACGTAATCAGGCGGATTTTACGTTGAAATGTCTAGGAAATGTTGAGTCACACAGCTGAGGAGTTGTGGTCAGCTCTGGAGAACTAGTTTCATGAATGGTTGTCTCCACTGGACCTGCAACCAGGGAAGGCCGTGTGCGACAATGCCGCAAACCTGGGTGCGGCACTTCGCCGGGGCAATGTCACACACGTGCCTTGTATGGCTCACGTGTTGAACCTGGTTGTCCAGCAATGTTTAGCCCACTAGCCCAGACTACATGGCCTTCTGCAGAGGGCACGGTCGCTGTGTGCTCACTTCCGCCGTTCGCATCCCGCAGCTCAGTGACTTACATCTCTACAGAAGTCGTTGGGCCTGCCACTTCACCGGCTAAAATGCGATGTGCCAACACAGTAGAATTCAACTCTGCACATGTTGCAGCGACTGTGGCAGCACCTACAAGCCCTGGTGCAATACGTTCTGAGTTATAGCCTGGGCCAACGAGATCCAGAGGTGGGGCAAATCACGCTGGAGGAGTGGTCTCAGATCAGGGACCTATGCACCCTTCTGCACAGTTTTGAAATGGCCACGAAGATGGTTAGTGCTGACGATGCCATTATCAGCATAACTATTCCGGTGATTTACATGCTGGAGCACATGTTAAACAGAATTCAGAGTCAGTTGGTGGGACAAGAGGAGGTGGAGGAAGTAGAGGAGGAGTTGTATGCGGAAGGGCTAACATCTGCAAGGTCCAGACGGTCAGCAGCACCAAGGCAGCAGGCATGGGAGGGTGGGGGAGAGGGATTAACCAGGGCGCATGGTAGCAGCCAAACTAGTGAGGAAGGTGCAGGAGCCCCAGAAGAAGTGGAGGACGAACTGGCGATGGGCATGGAAGACTCATCAGATGAGGGAGACTTTGATCACATTTCTGTTGTGCGAGGTTGGGGGGAGAGGGCAGAGGAAGGAAGCATGATTCGTACCTCGCCACCAACACAACAGAGACTTGGTGCTCCTGGATGCGCAAGACACATGAGTGCCTTCTTGCTGCACTACCTGCAACATGACTCTCGAATTGTCAGAATTCGAAATAATCCTGACTACTGGGTAGCCACACTGTTAGATCCCCGGTACAAAAGTAAATTTGCCGAAATAATTCCTGCCATAGAAAGGGATTCACGCATGCAGGAGTAACAGCAGAGACTGTTGCAGAATCTTACATGTGCTTTTCCACAAAACACCAGTGGTGTACATAGTGAATCTCACAGTTCTAACTTGCCAACCGTGGGACTGTCGAGTCTTCAGCACTCAAACCGTAACAGAAACACAGTATCTGCTGGTGTTCACAGCAATCTTGCAGAATCCTTTTACCACTTTTTTAGCCCATCCTTTGCAAGGCCACAGGAGACAAGAATTCAGACACATAGTCAACGCCTAGAGACGATGGTACAGGAGCATCTCTAACTGAACATCGAAGCCATGACTGTGTCACTGGACCCTTGCTCTTTTTGGGCTTCCAATCTGGATAAATGGCCGGAGCTCGCCACTCACGCCTTGGAGATCTTGTCATGCCCCGCAGCCAGCGTTCTCTCTGAACGTGTGTTCAGTAGTGTTGAGCGATACGATACCGCAAGTATCGGGTATCGGCCGATATTAGCTCTATCGGACTTTCGATACTTAGTTCCGATATTTTCGTCTTATCGGATACCGGAATCGGATTTGTCACTGTCACTGTCAGTGTCCGTCGGTCGGGTCTGTCAGGAGTCAGCGGCACTTACCTGGCAGAAGATCTCCGGCGGTCACGGGCTGGACTGCTTGATGGCCGCCATCATCTTTCCCCGGCGGTCACATGCAGTTTCTCGCGATAACTGCAGTGACTGCTGGGTAATCCCGGCGTAAAGCAGTCAGTCGATGACGTCACCGCCGGGGAAGCAGGTAATCAGCTGTGCTGCGTCGAGATGACAGGCTCTGCCTGTCATTGCGATGTAGCAGAGCTGGATCGTCGTGGGACCCTCGTTACTATGGACTGCGTCGGACAGGTGGTATACTGTTGGTTTGTTTTTTTTCTTTTTTACAGGAGATCGATGGCGTCGCAGGAATGAGAGTATAATAAAAGAAATGAAAACTGTGTTGTCTCTTTTATTTCAGTAAAATACTTTTTTCTTGCTGTGTCTTTTTTTTTATACATTTAAAAACTTTGGGATTAATAATGGATCGGTGTCTTATTGACACCTCTCCATTATTAACCGGGCTTATTGTCACCGTGCAATCAACGGTGACATTAACCCCTTATTACCCCGCTTGCCACCGCTACAGGGCAGTGGGAAGAGCCGGGTAAAGTGCCACAATTGGCACATCTTTTGATGCGCCAAATGTGGGGCTGCTGTAGCCTGGTATTATCAGGCTGTTGAGGGCCAAAATCCATGGGCCTTGACAGTCTTTTAATACCAGGCCGCAGCAGTCTGCATTTTACTTGGCTGGTTAACAAAAATAGGGGGACCCCTACGCCGTTTTTTTTTCGAGGGGATCCCCTATTTTTGTTAACCAGCCAAGCTAAGCAGACTGCTGTGGCCTGGTATTATCAGGCTGGCAAGGTCCATGGATATTGGATCCTTACCAGCCTGAAAAACCAGGCCTCAGCAGTCTGCTTCATCTGGCTGGTTAACAAAAATAGGGGGGACCCCACGCCAAATTTTTTTCGAGGGGATCCCCTATTTTTGTTAACCAGCCAAGATATGCAGACTGCTGTGGCCTGGTATTATCAGGCTGGCAAGCAGGGTCGGACTGAGGCACCGGGACACCGGAGAAACCTACGGTGGGCCCCAGCTCCTGCGTGGTGGGCCCTGATTTGAAAGGATAGGTCGCGGGGCAGAGGGGGTGGTGGCCCCGGGGCCCGCGCTCTGAGGGGGCCCACCCGGAGCTACGATACAGTTACATTCTGCGGCAGAGCAGGGAGAATCGCTCTCCCTGCTCTGCCGCCCGGAAGCTATGGGGCCTGAACAGGCGTTGGAGGGGCCCGGTGCCAGCAGTGGGCCCCCCACCCGTCATCGGAGGGTCAGCTGTATCGGCATCCAGCCGATAAAGTTGACCGCATGGAGAGAGAAGGAGCGGGCGCTCCTACTCTCCCATAATCCCCCTCTCAGCGTATGACAGCGGGCGCAATAACATCACCTGCCGGCGCCCGCTGTCAGACGCTGAGAGGGAGAACAGTGAGCAGCACAGGAGCCGGGAGGTGAGTTTTTTTTTTATTTTTTTTTTAACCCCTCTCTGACATTAGACGTACTATCCCTCCATAAAACCCGTGCCATTCTGCCCATGGACGGGATAGTACGTCATAGGCGATCAGCTGCGCTCCTGAGGGGAGCGCAGCTAATCGCCGCCGAGTGTCAGCTGATTATCACAGCTGACACCCGTGACTGTGTGTCAGGAGCGGTCACGGACCGCTCCCGGCACATTAACACCTAGCACACCGCGATCAAACATGATTGCGGTGTACTGGGGGCACAGGGGAGGATCGCACAAGGTGGGGCTCCCTGCGCGCCCCCTGAGACCCTCAGACCAGCGCGATGTGATCGCGCTGTTCTGAGGGCTTCCTCCCTCCCAGGACCCGGATCCAAGATGGCGCCGGGGTCCTGGAGGGAGGCAGCTTCCTCAGTGCCTGCTGAGAGCAGGCACTGAGAAGCCTGCTGCACTGCCTGAGCGATCGCTGGTGTGACAGTGTGCTGTGCACACTGTCACACCAGCGATTTGATAAAATACAGTGATGTCCCACCCTGGGACAAAGTAAAAAAGTTAAAAAAATAAAAATAAACATGTTATAAAAAAAAATCCAAAAATAAATAAAAAAAAAAAAATATTCCCCAATAAATTCATTTCTTCCTGTAAATAAAAAAACCAAAACAATAAAAGTACACATATTTGGTATCGCCGCGTCCGTAACGACCCCCCCTATAAAACTGTCCCACTAGTTAACCCCTTTAGTGAACCCTTTAAAAAAAAAAAAAAAGAAGCAAAAAATCAATGCTTTATCATCATACCGCCGAACAAAAAGTGGAATAACGCGTGATCAAAAAGACCGATATAAATAAACATGGTACTGCTGAAAACGTCATCTTGTCCCGCAAAAAACGAGCCGCCATACAGCATCATCAGCAAAAAAATAAAAAGTTATAGCTCGCAGAATAAAGCGATGCAAAAATAATTATTTTTTATATAAAATTGTTTTTATTCTATAAAAGCGCCAAAACATAAAAAAATGATATAAATGAGGTATCACCATAATCGTACTGACCCGAAGAATAAAACTGCTTTATCAATTTTACCACACGCGGAACAATAAAAACGCCTCCCCCAAAAGAAATTCATGAATTGCTGATTTTTGTTCATTCTAACCTCCCAAAAATCAAAATAAAAAGCGATCAAAAAATGTCACCTGCTCAAAAATGGTACAAATAAAAACGTCAACTCATCCCGCAAAAATAAGACCTCACATGACTCTGTGGGCCAAAATATGCAAAAATTATAGCTCTCAAAATGTGGCGATGCAAAAAACTATTTTTGCAATAAAAAGCGTCTTTTAGCGTGACAGCTGCCAATCATAAAAACCCGCTATAGATAGTAAATCAAACCCCCCTTTATCACCCCCTTAGTTAGGGAAAAAATAATAAAATTAAAAAAATGTATTTATTTCCATTTTCCCATTAGGGTTAGGGTTAGGGTTGTGGCTAAAGTTAGGGTTAGGGTTGGCGCTAAAGTTAGGATTAGGGTTAGGGTTGGGATTAGGGGTGTGTTAGGGTTAGGTTTGTGGTTAGGGTTGGGACTAGGGTTAGGGGTGTGTTGGGGTTAGGTTGGAGTTAGAATTGGGGGGTTTCCGCTGTTTAGGCACATCAGGGGCTCTCCAAATGTGACATGGCGTCTGATCTCAATACAGCCAATTCTACGTTGAAAAAGTCAAACGGTGCTCCTTCACTTCTGAGCTCTGCCATGCGTCCAAACAGTAGTTTATCCCCACATATGGGGTATCAGCGTACTCTGGACCCCAAGAGTTATTGTGCAATTTGTCCTATTTCTTCTGTTACCCTTGGGAAAATAAAAAACTGGGGCGAAAATATAATTTTTGTACAAAAAAAAATATTTTTTTGATTTTACGGCTGTACATTATAAACTTCTGTGAAGCACTTGGGGCTTCATAGCGCTCACCACACACCTAGATAAGTTCCTTGTGAGGTCTATTTTCTAAAATGGAGTCACTTGTTGGGGATTTCCACTGTTTAGGCGCATCAGGGGCTCTCCAAATGCGACATGACGCCCCCAGACCATTCCATCAAAGTCTGCAATCCAAAACGTCACTACTTCCCTTCCGAGCCCCAACGTGTACCCATACAGTAGTTTTCTCCCACATATTGGGTATCAGCGTACTCAGGACAAATTGGGCAACAACTTTTGGGGTCCAATTTCTCCTGTTACCCTTGTAAAAATAAAATATTGGGGCGAAAAAATCATTTTTGCAAAAAAAAAAAAAAAGATTTTTTATTTTTACGGCTGTGCGTTATAAACTTCTGTGAAGCACTTCGGGGTTCAAAGTGCTCACCACACATCTAGATAAGTTCCTTGTGGGGTCTATTTTCCAAAATGGGGTCACTTGTGGGGGGTTTCCACTGTTTAGGCGCATCAGGGGCTCTCCAAATGCGACATGACGCACCCAGACCATTCCATCAAAGTCTGCAATCCAAAACGTCACTACTTCCCTTCCGAGCCCTGACGTGCGCCCATACAGTAGTTTTCTCCCACATATTGGGTATCAGCGTACTCAGGACAAATTGGACAACAACTTTTGGGGTCCAATTTCTCCTGTTACCCTTGTGAAAATAAAATATTGGGGGCGAAAAAAATCATTTTTGTAAAAAAAAAAAGATTTTTTATTTTTACGGCTGTGCGTTATAAACTTCTGTGAAGCACTTTGGGGTTCAAAGTGCTCACCACACATCTAGATAAGTTCCTTGTGGGGTCTATTTTCCAAAATGGGGTCACTTGTGGGGGGTTTCCACTGTTTAGGTGCATCAGGGGCTCTCCAAATGTGACATGACGCCCCCAGACCATTCCATCAAAGTCTGCAATCCAAAACGTCACTACTTCCCTTCCGAGCCCCGACGTGTGCCCATACAGTAGTTTTCGCCCACATATTGGGTATCAGTGTACTCAGGACAAATTGGACAACAACTTTTGGGTTCCAATTTCTTCTGTTACCCTTGTGAAAATAAAATATTGGGGGCGAAAAAATCATTTTTATAAAAAAAAAAAATATTTTTTATTTTACGGCTGTACGTTATAAACTTTAGTGAAACACCTGGAGGTTCAAAGTTCTCACCACACATCTAGATAAGTTCCTTGAGGGGTCTAGTTTCCAAAATGGTGTCATTTATGGGGGTTTCCACTGTTTAGGCAGATCAGGAGCTCTCCAAACACGACATGGCGTCCAGCCAATTCTGCGTTGAAAAAGTCAGACGGCGCTCCTTCCCTTCCAAACTCTGCCATGCACCCAAACAGTGGTTTAACCCCACATGTGGGGTATCAGCGCACTCAGGACAAATTGCACAATAACTTTTGGAGTCTTGTTACCCTTGGAAAAATAAAAATTGGGGTGAAAAGATCATTTTTGTGGAAAAAATATGATTTTTAAATTTTACGGCTCTACGTTATAAACTTGTGTGAAGCACTTGGGGGTTCAAATTGCTCATCAAAAATCTAGATAAGTTCCTTAGGGGGTCTAGTTTCCCAAATGGGGTCATTTGTGGGGGGTTTCCACTGTTTAGGCACATCAGGGGCTCTCCAAATGCAACATGGCATCCAATCTCAATTCCAGCCAATTTTGGTTGGAAAAAGTCAAATGGTGCTCCTTCCATTCCGAGCTCTGCCGTGCACCCAAACAGTGGTTCCCCCCCACATATGGGGTATCAGAGTACTCAGGACAAATTGTACAACAACTTATGTGGTCCAATTTCTCTTGTTACCCTTGGGAAAATAAAAAATTAGTGACTAAAAGATAATTTTTGTGGGAAAAAAATAGGATTTTTTATTTTCATGCCCGGGCATTATAAACTTGTGTGAAGCACTTTGGGGGTTCAAAGTGCTCACCAAAGATCTAGATAAGTTCCTTAGGGGGTCTAGTTTCCAAAATGGGGTCACTTGTGGGGGGTTTCCACTGTTTAGGCTCATCTGGGGCACTGCAAACGGAACATGACCCCCATTAACGTCTGCATTCCAAAACGTTACTACTTCCTTTCCAAGCCCTGCCGTGCGCCCAAACAGTTTCCCCCCCCCACATATGGGGTATCAGCGTACTCAGGACAAATTGGACAACAACTTTTGGGGTCCAATTTCCTTGGGAAAATTCAAAAATTTGGGACTAAAAAATCATTTTTGTGGAAATTTTTTTTTTTTTTTTCACACCCAGGCTTTATAAACTTTTGTGAAACACTTGAGGGTTCAAAGTGCTCACAACAGATCTAGATAAGTACCTTAGGGGGTCTAGTTTCCAAAATGGTGTCACTTGTGGGGGGTTTCCACTGTTTAGGCGCATCAGGGGCTCTCCAAACGCGACATGGCATCCAATCTAAATTCCAGCCAATTTTAGTTTGAAAAAGTCAAATGTCGCTCCTTCCCTTACGAGCTCTGCCGTGTGCCCAAACAGTGGTTTTCCCCCACATATGGGGTATTGGCGTACTCAGGAGAAATTGCATAACAACCTTATCTGTCCATTTTCTCCTTTTACCCTTGTGAAAATAAAAAAAAAGTTTGTAAAAGATAATTTTTGTCACTAAAAAGTAAAATATTCATTTTTTCCTTCCACGTTGCTTTAGATACTGTGAAGCACCTGAAGGGTTAATAAACTTCTTGAATGTGGTTTTGAGTACCTTGAGGGGTGCAGTTTTTAGAATGGTGTCACTTTTGGGTATTTTCTGCCATATAGACCCCTCAAAGTGACTTCAAATGTGAGGTGGTCCCTAAAAAAAATGGCTTTGTAAATTTTGCTGTAAAAATGAGAAATCGCTGGTCAACTTTTAACCCTTATAACTTCCTAACAAAAAAAATGTTGGTTCCAAAATTGTGCTGATGTAAAGTAGACATGTGGGAAATGTTATTTCTTAACTATTTTGTGTGATATATTTCTCTGTTTTAAGGGAATAAAAATTCAAAGTTTGAAAATTGCAAAATTTTAAAAATTTTCGCCATATTTGCATTTTTTTCAAAAATAAACGCAAGTTATATCGAAGAAATTTTACCACTACCATGAAGTACAATATGTGTATCGAGAAAACAATCTCAGAATCGCGAAGATCCGTTGAAGCGTTCCAGAGTTATAACCTCATAAAGAGACAGTGGTCAGAATTGTAAAAATTGGCCCGGTCATTAACGTGCAAACCACCCTTGGGGGTGAAGGGGTTAATGGGGGTGCAGTCGAGTCCTGGCTGGAGAAGTCGTCATGTCGGTGTGGGCCAGATGGAAAAGACATGAAAAGTGAACAATTCCATTAGAAAGAACATCAGCGGTAAGTCATTATCTGTACCTGTGCTGTAATCTATTATATGTTCTGTAGGACTGGTATTATTTAACACAGACCATATGGCGGTAATATCAATATTGGTCTTTTTATATATAGATTATTTTGGCCAACAGCGCGGTCATTTGCTGAGGTTCTCTGATGATGGGCCCACTCAGAAGTTTTGCCCCCACTAAACCAAAACCCTAGCTACGCCTATGGCTCTCTCTCTAGTCTTTCTTTCTCGCTCTCTGTTCTTTCCTTCTCGCTCTCTGTTCTTTTTTCTCTCTGTTCTTTCTTTCTCTCTTTTCTTTTTTTCCTCTCTTTCTTTCTCTGTTTGTTCTTTCTCTCTCGCTGCTCTTTCTTTCTTTTCCTCAGTACCAGCCACTGTGCCCTCATTACCAGTCAGTGTGATCAGCAGTGCTAAATGGTTACGCTTGGGGCGAGGATATGGGTGTGATTAGCTGTGAAATGGGTGTTGTCGGGGCGTGGCCTAAAATTTTCAGCGGCGCGCAACACGCGCCGCAGCCTTTAATCTTCTTTCCTGTCTTCCAAATTTGGGAGGTATGCTGTATGACCTCCCTACAACTTCTGGCCATGCTCCTGATGAGCGCGACGGATGGTCTCGTGAGGGATCTCCTCCCACACCTGGACTAAAGCATCCACCAACTCCTGGACAGTCTGTGGTGCAACGTGGCATGGCCTAAAATTTTCTGCAGCATGCACAGCGTGCCACAGCCTTTGTCCCTCTTTCCCTTATTCAAAGGTTGGGAAGTGTTATGTTACGGTAGCTGAGGAGTGGAGGTAAAAAAGGAAATACACCAGAGCAGTTGGAATCTATGAGATTGCAGTACCCTGACTAACCACCGCAACTAGAGGCAGCCGTGGAGCGTTCCTACGATGGTCCTAGACGCCTCGTCACAGCCTGAGAAACTAACTACACCTAAAGATAGAAATAGGAAAGCTATCTGCCCCGGAGCAGAACCCCAAAGATAATAGAAAGCCCCAAACATGTAATGGCGGTTAGACAAGAGGAAATACTGACACAGAAAGAAAATAGTATGAGCAAACGCTGGGGCCCAAACTAACTAAATGGAAAAGGATAGGAAGGGTACTTACTGCAATCCCAGAAAACCCTGAAAGGCACCAACTCTACTAATTTCAAAAACACCTGAGATCACACGACCTCTACCACCTAAATTAGTTCTTGGTGTAACAAAAACAGCAGCCACTGAAAAAACTGCAAAAAGCAAAAGTACAAAACACAGTGGCTGGACTAAACTGAGAGGGCAAAAGCCCCGGAGGGGACCCAGAAGGCCCCCACAGAAGTGCAGGACAAAATGCAAAAATATAGCAAAAACACAAAATAAGAAATTGTCTTATCTGATAGCAGGAGATGCAGACACGACACAGCAGGCTACAAGGGAAACTGGAAAGAAGGATTCAGACCAGAACAATTGATCACCGGCAACCCTGATGGGAAAATGATTCCCTTAAATAAGACCAATCAGTAACACCTGATTCCCAATCCTCACTAGTACCGCTTGTAACCACCAGAGGGAGCCTCTGCTCAGAACTCATCTCAAACCCATTCACAACAGTACCCCCCCCTTGAGGAGGGGTCACCGAACCCTCATTTGAGCAACCAGGTCGGTCAGGATGAGTTCTATGATACGCACGGATAAGTCTCCTAGCATGGATGTCCGAAGCAAACACCCAAGAATTATCTTCCTGACCATAACCTCTCCATTTAACCAAATACTGGAGTCTTCGTCTAGAAAAACGAGAATCCAATATTTTCTCAACCACATACTCCAGATTGCCCTCAACCAAAACAGGGTCAGGAGGCACAGCAGCAGGAACCACTGGCTCAACAAACCTCTTCAACAAGGACTTGTGGAACACGTTATGGATCTTAAATGTCCCTGGAAGAAGCAAACGAAAAGAAACAGGATTAATAATCTCCATGATCTTATAAGGTCCAATGAACCTAGGCTTAAATTTAGGAGATGCTACTCTCATAGGAATATTCTTTGAGGACAACCAGACCAAGTCCCCCACTTTAAACCGAGGACCATCAGTCCTATGCCGGTTAGCAAACCGCTGGGCCTTCTCCTGAGAGAGGGACAACCTCTCCACTACCTGGTCCCAAATCTGCTGCATACGCTCAACAACAGAGTCAACACCTGGACAGACAGAAGCCTCCGTCTGTCCTGAAGAAAATCGAGGGTGAAACCCAGAATTACAGAAAAACGGAGACATCAAAGTGGCAGAGCTAGCCCTATTATTAAGAGCAAACTCAGCCAAAGGCAAAAAAGAGAACCAGTCATCCTGATCAGCAGACACAAAGCATCTTAGATAAGTCTCCAATGTCTGGTTTGTTCTCTCAGTTTGACCATTGGTCTGAGGATGAAATGCCGAGGAGAAAGACAATTGAACACCCAGTTTAGAACAAAAAGTCCTCCAAAATCTGGAAACAAACTGGACTCCTCTGTCAGACACAATGTTCTCAGGAATGCCGTGTAAACGAACCACGTGCTGAAGGAACAACGGCACCAATTCAGAGGAGGAAGGTAACTTAGGTAATGGCACAAGATGTATCATTTTGGAAAACCTATCACAAATTACCCAGATGGTGGTCATTCTCTGAGAAACAGGAAGATCGGAAATGAAATCCATAGAGATATGGGTCCATGGTCTCTTGGGCACAGGCAATGGCATCAACAAACCACTAGAGCGAGAGCAAGGCTTGGAGCGAGAGCAAGTCCCGCAGGACTGCACAAATTCCCTGACATCGCGAGACAAGGTAGGCCACCAAAAGGACCGACTAACCAAGTCTCTGGTACCAAAAATTCCGGGATGCCCAGCCAATGCGGAACAATGAATCTCAGACATCACACTCTTTTTCCATCGGTCCGGGACAAACAACTTTCCAACAGGGCAGCGCTCGGGCCTATCCTCCTGACACCCCTCCAGAGCAAGTCTCAAATTAGGCGAGATGGCGGAAAGAACTACACCCTCCTTCAAAATAACAGAGGGATCAGATAGCTCAGGAGAGTCCGCAAGGAAACTCCTCGAGAGGGCATCCGCCTTAACATTCTTAGTGCCAGGAAGAAAGGAAACCACAAAATTAAAACGTGTGAAAAACAAGGCCCACCTGGCCTGTCTAGGATTGAGTCGCTTGGCAGATTCCAGATAGACCAGATTCTTATGGTCCGTAAGGACCACCACCTGATGTTTGGCTCCCTCCAGCCAATGTCTCCACTCTTCAAAAGCCCACTTCATGGCCAATAACTCCCGATTACCCACGTCATAATTACGTTCAGTAGGAGAAAATTTTCGAGAGAAAAAGGCACAAGGGTTACTTTTGAGGTCTCTGGATCTTTTTGGGACAAAACGGCACCTGCCCCAATTTCAGAGGCATCAACCTCCACCTGAAATGGCAGAGAAACATCAGGCTGCCGTAGAACAGGAGCAGAAGTGAATCTCTGCTTAAGTTCCTGAAACGCAGAGACTGCCTCAGGAGGCCAATTCACCACATCAGAACCCTTTCTGGTCAAATCAGTTAATGGTTTAACAATAACAGAGAAATTACCAATAAATTTACGATAAAAATTGGCAAAACCCAAAAATCTCTGAAGAGCCTTTAATGAAGTAGGTTGGACCCAATCACAGATGGCCTGAACCTTGACCGGGTCCATTTCAATAACAGATGGGGACAAAATGAATCCCAGAAATGAGATCTTCTGTACGCCAAAAAGACACTTTGATCCCTTCACATACAGAGCATTCTCTCTCAAAATCTGGAATACAGTTCGAACATGTTTCACATGAGAGTCCCAGTCATTAGAAAAAATCAAGATATCATCCAAATAAACAATCAGAAACTTGTCCACAAAATCCTGAAAATGTCATTCATGAAGGACTGGAAGACGGAAGGAGCTATTAGTGAGCCCAAAGGGCATCACAAGGTACTCAAAATGCCCTTCAGGGGTGTTAAATGCCGTCTTCCATTCATCCCCGTGCTTAATGCGAATAAGGTTATACGCCCCCCTGAGGTCAAGCTTGGTAAACCAAGTAGCGTTTTTCACCTGGAAAACAGGTCAGAAATCAAGGGTAACGGGTATTGATATTTCACAGTAATATTGTTCAAGAGACGATAATCAATACACGGCCTTAATGAACCATCTTTTTTGGCCACAAAGAAAAAACCGGCACCTAAGGGTGAAGAGGATGGTCTGATATGACCCTTCTCCAATGATTCCTTGATATAAGACCGCATAGCGTCATGTTCAGGTACAGACAAGTTAAAAAGGCGACCCTTAGGGAATTTACTACCTGGCACTAATTCAATAGCGCAGTCATAGCTCCTATGGGGAGGTAAGGATGCAGATTTACTTTCGCTAAACACATCAGAAAAATCAAACAAAAAGTCAGGAACATCCTCAGCCTGGGGGGAGGCAGAAAAAATAGGAGTGTTGGTATTAACACATTGGCAGCCCCAACTGGTTACAGACACAGATTTCCAATCCAAAACAGGATTATGAGACTGTAACCAAGGGAAACCCAGCACGATAATGTCATGCAGATTATATAGAACCAAAAATTTGGAGCACTCCTGGTGATCAGGTTCAACCCTCATTATCACCTGAGTAGAAAACTGGGGTTTATTCTCAGCCAAAGGGGTAGAATCGATCCCCAGTAGGGGAATAGACTTCTGTAGGGGTATCAAGGGAAATCCACAACGTTTAGCAAAATCATAATCCATCAGGTTAATAGCTGCTCCAGAATCAACGAAAGCCTGAGCAGAAAATGAGGACAGAGAGCATATCAGAGTGACAGTTAATAAAAACTTAGTCTGAACACCACCCAAGACAACTGAGCGTGCAAAACGTCTTCCCCGCTTAGGGCAGACTGAAATAGCATGAGAGGCATCACCACAGTAGAAACATAACCATTGCGCTTTCGAAACTCATGACGCTGTGCCCCAGACACCACTCCATCACACTGCATGGGCTCAGCAGCTGGCTCACAAGGCAACACCACTCCACGCATACTTCTCCGCTCACGCAAACGTCTGTCAATTTGAATCGCTAATGACATAGAATCATTGAAACCAGAGGGGACAGGGAATCCCACCATAACATCCTTTACATTATCCGACAGACCCTTCCCGGAAAAGGGCCGCCAAAGCGTCGTCATTCCATTTGGTCAGGACTGCCCCCCTACGGAATCTCTGACAGTATAACTCAGCGTCATCAAGCCCCTGATTTAATGCCAACAAGGCTTTTTCAGCTTGATCAGTGACATTAGGCTCATCGTACAATAACCCCAAAGCCTGAAAAAA
>JARQOD010000001.1:804401736-804422922 GCA_033576555.1 Oophaga sylvatica
AGAAAACTCTTGAAGGTAAGGTGAATAATTGCTGCTCGTTTACATGGCAGTGCTTTATTTTGTAGAATTTCAATGATTTAGATCGAGTACAGTTTAACCCCTTACTGCCCTCGGACGGAATAGTACGTCCGTAGCCAGTATCCCCCCGATTTGATGAGGGCTCCGGCAGTGAGCCCGCATCAAAGCCGGGACATGTCAGCTGTTTTGAACAGCTGACATATGCCCGCAATAGGCACGAGTGGAATCGCGATCCACTCGCGCCTATTAAGTAGGTAAATGCCGCTGTTAAACACTGACAGCGGCATTTAACAAGTTCTTCCGGCCGAAAATACGCACACCGCTGACCCCCGTCATGTGATTGGGGGTCATCGGTGCATCGGCATAACAATCAGAGGTCTCCCTCTATGGCTGTTATGCCGGATTGCTATGAGCACAACCCTGTTGTCTGCGCTCATAGCAATGCAGTAATTCTGCTACATAAAGGTGATCTGAGCATCACCTCTATGTAGCAGAGGCGATCGAGCTATGGCATCTTCTAAACTCCCATGGGGACTATTGAAGCATACTAAAAGTAAAAACAAATGTTTTTTAAAAAAAAAAGTTCAAATCACCCCATTTTCGCCCCATTCAAAATAAAACAATTAAAAAATCAAACATACACATATTTGATATCACCGCGTTCAGAATCGGCTGATCTATCAATAAAAAAAAGGATTAACCTAATTGCTAAATGGCGTTGCGACAAAAAAAGTCAAAACGCCAGAATTACCTTTTTTTGGTCGCTGCGACATTGCATTAAAATGCAATAATGGGCAATCAAAAGAACGTATCTGCACAAAAGTCGTGTCATTAAAAACGTCAGCTGGGCATGGAAAAAATAAGCTCTCACCTAACCGGAGATCACGCAATTTTTTTTAGCAAACTTAGATAAAGGAGAACCTAGACATGTTTGGTGTCTATGAACTTATAATGACCTAGAGAATCATAATGGCAGGTCAGTTTTAGCATTTAGTGAACTTAGCAAAAAAGCCAAACAAAAAAACAAGTGTAGGATTGCACTTTTTTTGAAATTTCACTGCACTTGAAATTTTTTTCCTGTTTTCGAGTACAAGACATGCTAAAACTAATTGAGTCTTTCAAAATTACAACTCGTCCCGCAAAAAGTAAGCCCTCACATGGCCATATTGATGGAAAAACCTCTGAAGGTGCTGATGCCACCACTGCATATCAAGTTAGGCCTCATCAAGCAATTTGTCACGGCTCCTGACAAGGAGTCAGCTGCTTTCAAGTACCTCCAAGATCTCTTTCCAAAGCTGTTCGAGGCAAAGGTCAAGGCTGGTATCTTCGTCGGACCACAGATCAAGAAGATCATAGAATGTGACGAGTTCACCAGGCTGCTGAACAGGACCGAGAAAACAGCTTGGAATAGTTTCGTTGCAGTGGTTCATGGCTTCCTAGGTAATCACTAGGCTGAAAACTATGCGCAGTTGGTTCAGACTCTCATAAAGAATTACGCCATAATGGGATGCAGAATGTCTCTCAAAGTCCATATCCTTGACAAGTTCAAGGAGAACATGGGCTCTTACTCAGAGGAGCAAGGCGAGCGCTTTCATCAAGATATATTGGACTTTGAACGTCATTACCAAGGACAGTATAACGAAAACATGATGGGGGACTACATTTGGGGCTTCCTCGATTAAGCGATTTGCTGTACACTCACAAATCTAGAAAAACTACTCATTTCTGAACCTTTTTGAGTGAGTTTTGATTGTCTTTATCTATTTACCATGCAAGTGTTTTTTATTAGACCGCATGAACGAAAATATAATAATTTCCTTTTTTTGACACAATAAATACAAAATTTTCTGGCCTGTGGTCATGAAATCAAAGTTTGTGCTGAATGTAGTAGTTTTTCCATAGTCTTTAAACATAAGCAGTTGAAATATTACACTTGGAAGCCAGGAACAAAAATTGTGTTACATAGTGTAATCAATTTAATCTGTTGTTTATGATACTGTGTTTTTTTTTTTGGACACCTTAGAAAAAGTCTTACCTAGCACAATCTCTCACTTTCAGTAATTAATTTTCTGACATTTAATGTAATTTGATTGCAGAGCTGTGTAGTCAAACTCTGAATCTGGAGCGTCGGATGAGTGGCGTGTGGCTCCATGCAGTACGCCACAAATCTCACTTCAGTCCATGACTAGAGTAAGATTCCTGGCATAGAGAAATAGGGAACGATACAGCTTGTCATGAATTAGAATTCATTATAATGAGGCAGGTAGTTATACTCTGGACTCCATCTGGCCTTTGTTCAGTGGTGTCCTTCTTTTCAGAGGTGCACAGAACAGTAGTCGACAGTGCTTTTATGCATGCTTCAGAAGACGGACACCGCCAAACCAAAGGCCAGACAGAATCCAAAGTGACTTCATCTGTCTCATTATAGGGAATACTCCATCATGGTTCCATCTAAATCACGTATTTCAGAGATTTACACAGAAACCCCGGTGTAAGTGCTCAGCGAAGAGCACAAGATAAATGTGAGCCGAGCCCTACTGCGATTTTTGGGAGGCAGAATAAAGAAATCAACAATAGTTCAATAATTAATTTTTACACCATTCCTCATGCGGTATAAGTGATATGATGGCTTTATTCTTCGGATCAGTATGATTACCATGATATATTTATATACTTTTTTTTTAGGTTTGGCTACTATCACACACTAAAAATATTATTTATTTATTTTTTTTACGAATAAAGGTTTTTGCATTACCATATTTTAATAGCTATAGTTTCTGCTGACAGTCATACGAAGGATTATTTTTGTAGGAGGACTTGAAATTTATATTCCTACCATTTTCTGATACATAACGCTTTATGATTGCTTTCTATTACAATTTTTGGTAGTCAGAATGAACAAAAAACAGCAATTCAGGATTTTTTTATGCCATTCAACATATAGTAAAATAATAATAAAATCATAGAATCATATAATGTTAGAGTTGGAAGGGACCTTAAGGGTCATCGTGTCCAACCTCCTGCTTAATGCAGGATTCACTTACCGATCTCAAACAGATGTTTGTCTAGCCTCTGTCTCAGGACTTCCATTGACTCATTGATCACTCTCACTGTCAAAAGTTATTTTCTAATATCAAATCTATATCTTTTCCCTTACAGTTTCATTCCATTGCTTCTCGTGTTTTCATGTGCAAATGAGAATAAGGATGATCCCCCTACACTGTGACATCCTGTCAGATATTTGTAGACAGGTATTAAGTCTCCTCTTAACCTTCTTTTTTGCAAGCTGAACATTCCCAGATCATTTAACTGTTTCTCGTAGGACATACTGTACTTTGCAGTCTGCTCACCATCCTGGTAGCTGTTCTCTGAACTTGCTCCAGTATTTCAATGTATTTTCTTAAAATATGGTGCCCAGAACTGGACACAGAATTCCATATGAGGCCTGACCAAGGATAATTAGAGGGGAATAATTATGTCACGTAATCTAGACTCTGTGCTTCTCTTAATACATCCTAGAACTGTGTTTGCCTTTTTTTCTGCTGGATCACACTGTTGACCGATGTGCAGTCTATTAGTACACACAGGTCTTTTTCACACGTGCTGTTACTTAATTATAATCCTCCCATTCTGTAGATGTAATTTTCATTTTTCTTGCCCAGATGTAGAATCTTGCATTTGTCCCTGTTAAACACCATTCTATTAAGGCTGGGTCTCACATAGCGATACACCAGCGATCCCGACAACGATCAGGATCGCTGGTGTATCGCTACATTATCGCTGCTGAGTAGTGTTGAGCGATACGATACTGCAAATATCGGATATCGGCCGATATTAGCTGTATCGGCCTTTCGATTCCGAATACCGATATTTTCGTCATATCGAATACCGGAATCGGATTTGTCACTGTCACTGTCTGTGTCCGTCGGTCGGGTCTGTCACTGTCAGTGTCCGTCGGTCGGGTCTGTCAGGAGTCAGCGGCACTTACCTGGCAGAAGATCTCCGGCGGTCACGTCCTGGACTGCTTCATGGCCGCCATCCTCTTCTCCCCGGCGGTCACATGCAGTTTCTCGCGATAACTGCAGTGACTGCAGGGTAATCCCGGCCGTAAAGCAGTCAGTCCAATGACGTCACCGCCGGGGAAGCAGGTAATCAGCTGTGCTGCGTCGGGATGTTAGGCTCTGCCTGTCATTGCGATGTAGCAGAGCTGGATCGTCGTGGGACTGTCGTTATTATGGACTGCGTCGGACAGGTGGTATACTGTTGGTTTGTTTTTTTTCTTTTTTTACAGGAGATCGATGGCGTCGCAGGAATGAGAGTGTAATAAAAAAAATGAAAACTGTGTTGTCTCTTTTATTTCATTAAAAGACTTTTTTCTTGCTTTGTCTTTTTTTTATGCATTTAATAACTTTGGGATTAATAATGGATCGGTGTCTTATTGACGCCTCTCCATTATTAACCGGGCTTATTGTCACCGTGCAATCAACGGTGACATTAACCCCTTATTACCCCGCTTGCCACCGCTACAGGGCAAGTGGGAAGAGCCGGGTAAAGTGCCACAATTGGCACATCTTTTGATGCGCCAAATGTGGGGCTGCTGTAGCCTGGTATTATCAGGCTGTTGAGGGCCAAAATCCATGGGCCTTGACAGTCTTTTAATACCAGGCCGCAGCAGTCTGCATTTTACTTGGCTGGTTAACAAAAATAGGGGGACCCCTACGCCGTTTTTTTTTTCGAGGGGATCCCCTATTTTTGTTAACCAGCCAAGCTAAGCAGACTGCTGTGGCCTGGTATTATCAGGCTTGCAAGGTCCATGGATATTGGATCCTTACCAGCCTGAAAAACCAGGCCTCAGCGGTCTGCTTCATCTGGCTGGTTAACAAAAATAGGGGGGACCCCACGCCAATTTTTTTCGAGGGGATCCCCTATTTTTGTTAACCAGTTCCCTCTGACGTCACTGATTGTGTCCCTGGCTGACCTGAAGTGAAAGTGGAAAGCAATCAATTAAGCTTTCCATTTCCTCTCCTGTCAGCCAGGAGAGGAACTCATTCATTTGGGGGTTTACTGTGAGGCTGCAGCATCAGCTGCAGTCCCTGCAGTAAACATTAACCCTTTCTGATGGATTACACCGTGGGACCTGACTGTACATCGGATTGGTAAGAATAATTTTGCTTTATTATTTTATTTTTATTACAGGAAATGGTTTTAGCAGGTAAATAAAATATGATCAAAAACTGTGTGATTATTTCATTAAACTTCTTTTTTATTAAAGTGTGTGTGTGTTTGATTTTTCTTTCATACAATAGGATTAATAATTGATAGTTGTCTGATTGACAGCTCTCAATTATTAACCTGGCTTAAAGTGACCTTTCAATTGCAAGGTCATTTTAACCCCTTATTAACCCATTCGCCACCGCTACAGGGCAATGGGAATAGATGGGCAAAGTGCCAGAAAGGGCAAATCTAATTAGAGATTTGCCCTTTCTGGGGTGTCTGGGGGCAGATGTTAGTAGCTGGGGGGGGCCAAAAATAATGGTCCCTCTCTGGGCTATTATTATCTGCCCCCACTCACTGGCTTTGTCTGTCTGGTTGCGAAAATAGGGCGGGAGCCCACGCATTTTTTTTCAGCAATTTTACACCTCATATATATATATACATGTCATTGAATTTGTGACACATATATATATATTTATATTTATAGTTCATGCACTTCTACATAGTATAATAGCCGCTAATTCAATTGCCGGCTTTTGTGAAAATGCAGAACCCGACATGAAATGACACTTGGTTTACATAGAGTTAACCATGTCTTTTCATGTAGTTTGATATCTGATTTGCACAAACAATTACATGAGTGTAAGTGTGCAAAATTTCACCTGTAGGAGTTAATTAAAGGTGTAAATTCGTAGCAAAAAAGTCCGTTTTTTTTACAATGAATTTACACCTTTAATTAACCCCTACAGGTGTGAAATTTTGCACACATAGACTGATGTAATTGTTTGTGCAAATCAGATTGCAAACGACATGAAAAGACATGGTTAACCCTATGTACACCAAGTGTCATTTCATGTCGGGTGCTTCTGTCTTTTCACAGAAGCCGGCTTTACCCGGCAATTGAATCAGAGGATATTTTACTATGTAGAAGTGTATAAACTATACATATACAGTACAGACCAAAAGTTTGGACACACCTTCTCATTCAAAGATTTCTCTGTATTTTCATGACTATGAAAATTGTAGAATCACACTGAAGGCATCAAAACTATGAATTAACACATGTGGAATTATACATTACACTTTACAAAACAGTGTGAAACAACTGAAAATATGTCTTATATTCTAGGTTCTTCAAAGTAGCCACCTTTTGCTTTAATTACTGCTTTGCACGCAGAAAAGGTGAACGGATGGACTCTACATGCCTGGTTCCCACCATGAAGCATGGAGGAGATGGTGTGATGGTGTGGGGGTGCTTTGCTGGTGACACTGTTGGGGATTTATTCAAAATTGAAGCGGTAAGCGGTCCAGCTCACCCCAAACCATCTCAATTGGGTTCAGCTCTGGTGACTGTGGAGGCCAGGTCATCTGGCGTAGCACCCCAACACTCTCCTTCTTTGTCAAATAGCCCTTACACAGTCTGGAGGTGTGTTTGGGGTCATTGTCCTGTTGAAAAATAAATGATGGTCCAACTAAACGCAAACCGGATGGAATAGCATGCTGCAGCACGATGCTGTTGTAGCCATGCTGGTTCACTATGCCTTCCGTTTTGAATAAATCCCCAACAGTGTCACCAGCAAAGCACCCCCACACATCACACCACCTCCTCCATGCTTCACGGTGGGAACCAGGCATGTAGAGTCCATCCGTTCACCTTTTCTGCGTGCAAAGCAGTAATCAAAGCAAAAGGTGGCTACTTTGAAGAACCTAGAATATAAGACATATTTTCAGTTGTTTCACACTTTTTTGTAAAGTGTAATGTATAATTCCACATGTGTTAATTCATAGTTTTGATGCCTTCAGTGTGATTCTACAATTTTCATAGCCATGAAAATACAGAAAAATCTTTGAATGAGAAGGTGTGTCCAAACTTTTGGTCTGTACTGTATGTATATATATATGTCACAATGACATGTATATATATATATATATATATATATATATGTATTCTATGTGTGTATATTTAGTGTTTACAAGGAAATAAAGGTTTTTTTTAGTTGCAATATTTTGTTCCCATAGACTTACATTGGACTTCCAGTATCGAAATCGGATATCGACGATATTTAGTGATATCGGCGATACCATTTCGATACGATATTTTTAGATATCGAGCAGTATCGCTCAACACTACTGCTGAGCTGCCAAACAGGCAGCTCAGGCAGCGATCAGTACAAGCGACACTGCGGGTAACATTGCTTAGTTACCCGCAGTGTACCTTGGATACCAGCGCCCTGATGCAGGGAGCTGGTAACCAAGGTACACATCGGGTTTCCAGGCGCTGCGCGGTGCCTGGAAACCCGCTGTGTACCTTGGTTACCAGCTCCCTGCATCAGGGAGCTGGTATCCAAGGTACACAGCGGGTTTCTAGGCACAGCCCAGTGCCTGGAAACCCGCTGTGTACCTTGGTTACCAGCGGATCGCTGGTCTCCCGCCTGTCACACGCAGCGATGCATGCCTGTCAGCGGGAGACCAGCGATCAAAAAAGTGTCCTGACATTTCAGCGACGATCAGTGATACCCGGCAGGGGGGCTGATCGTCGCTGAATGTCACACACAGCGATATCGCTGGTGAGCTCGCTGCTGCGTCACAAAACTAGTGACTCAGCACCGATCTCGCTAGCGATATCGCTATGTGAGACGGGGGCTTTACTCGCTGCCCATTGTACAAGCTGATCTAGATCCATCTGAATCCTTTCTCTGTCTTCTCTAGTGTTAGCTATCCCTCCTAGATTTGCATTGTCTGCAAATCTGATTAGTTTACCTTCCATTCCCTTATCTAGATTATTTATAAAAATGTTCAATACAACACAGGGGCCAGAACAGAGCCTTGTGGCACCCCACTTGAAACACCCTCGTAATAAATATTTGCACATCCAGTTGGAACTCTTTGAGTATGATCACTGAGCCAGTTATGAATCCACCTAACTGTAGCCTTGTCAATCCCATACTTGGTTATTTTCTCTATAAGGATAGTATGAGATACTTTATCAAATGCTTTGCTGGGGTCAAGATATACTTTATCTACTGCATTTCCCTGATCCACCTAGTCAGTGATTCCATCATAGAAGGAAATTAGATTAGTCTGGCATGACTTGCTACAAACCCATGCTGACTCTGTTTAATTACTGTATTATCCAAATACTTATATACATGCTGTTTAATAATTTGTTCAAAAATCTTTCCTTGTATACAAGTAAGGCTCACTGGCCTGTAATTTCCTGGCTCCATTTTCTTTCCTTTTTTGAAGATAGGAACAGCATTTGCCCTTCTCCGATCTTCTGAGACTTCTCCTGTTCTCCAGGATTTTTCAAAGATTCGGGTTAGTGGTTCTGCAATTTCCTCTGCTAACTCTTTCAATACCCTAGGATGTAATTCATCTGGACCAGGAGATTTAAATTCATTTAAATTATCTAAATATTCCCTCACCATCTCTCTATTTATAGTGTTGATTCTTTTATTCCTTTGATTACACTGTGAAGATTAGTTGATGTTACAATTGCTTTCTTAGAGAACACAGATGCAAAATAGAAATTTAAAAGTTCGGCCTTCTCAACATTATTTTTGACCACTTTACCCTTTTCATCAGGTAAAAAGTGATAAAGTAGCTCTATTCTTTGAGTCAATAAGATTACAGCCATACCACATTGATCTATTTTTTATATTTTTCTGCTTTTACACAATAAAAACAATTTTATAGAAAAAAACACCATCACGGAAGCTATAGCTTTTTTAATTTTTCCACTAATGGAGCTCTATGGTGACTTGTTTTTTTGCAAGACGAGATGCCATTTTGAGGGATACCATTTTTATTAATATTTGTTATGCCTCCCCGGCTTCGGGGCGTCGGGACATATCATAGCTTGCCTAGGTAGCCAATGCTCCCACGCCACCAGACCACGACGACGTGGGGCATGCATCCCAGATGGTAAGGGAATGTGGACCCACTGGACCAGAGAGGGGGACCCGGGTCTGCCCGGACTAGGGGAGGGCAGTGACCGGGATCTGTGGCAGCTGAGCATGTGGGCAAGATGGCGACCTGCAGGACTAAACAACACCGCACAACTTCAGATATGAAGAAACAAAGTTTACTTGAAGACAAACAATACATAAACAGAACATAATGCCAGGCTCCCGATTCCACACATCAGGGAAGGGTACACGTCTCAGGATTACAGACGAAGGCAGGAGGACATCACGGGTTGATGCAGTCCAGGGTTATCTGGCACGGGCATACTAGGGCAGCCTCTCTCTCAGGCATCAGGCGTAGCACAGGCTCAGCAGGAGAACATCAGACACCGACCTCGGACAGACTTCAGACGATGGCGGGGTCATCAAGGGTTGATGCAGTCCAGGGTCATCTGGCACGGGCATACTAGGGCGGCCTCTCTCTCAGGCCTCAGGCGTAGCACAGGCTCAGCAGGAGAACATCAGACACCGACCCAGGACAAACATCAGACGATGGCGGGGTAATCACGGGTTGATGCAGTCCAGGGTCATCTGGCCCGGGCATACTAAGACAGCCTCTCTCTCAGGCCATAAGGCTTAGCACAGGCTCAGCAGGAGAACATCAGACACCGACCCAGGACAGACGTCATCACAGGATAGACCACAGGGGACCCGGCAGGACCATCATGACACAGGCTGGACATCAGGAACACGGACTGGACATCAGGAACACGGACTGACATCAGGAACATGGACTGCATTTCAGGAACACGGACTGGATCTCCGGAACATGGACTGGATCTCAGGAACACGGACTGAACATCAGGAACACGGACTGGACATCAGGAACACGGACTGGACATCAGGAACATGGACTGGACATCAGGAACACAGACTCAGGAACACGGACTCAGGAACACGGACCGGACATAAAGAACACGGACTGGACATCACGAACACGGACTGGACATCAGGAACACAGACTGGACATCAGGAACATGGACATCAGGACATCAGGGCACAAGCCGGACATCAGGTAGGACATAAGGATATCAGGACTCGGATCTCATGTAGAACATCAGAACTCTGGCATCGGACTCTGGACATCTGGCAACGATCGACAGGTTCCGGACATCAGGCTGCGGACATCAGGCTCTGGACAAGAGGCCGCAGTCATCTTTATACAGGAGCTGCCTCACAGCGATAGGCTGGAGCAGCAAATCTAGCACACACCCATTCCTCATAAAAGAGGGAAGGTGTGGCCCACGCAACCTATGCAGAGCCAGACACAAATCAGCACAGCAAAGGACACCTGGCAATGGCTGCAGCCTAAGCACACGTAGTAAGTCATGCACCACTGCAAAGGACCTTGCAACCTACGGGTAGCTTCCACAGCAGTAGCCAGGGACCGCACATGCGGGTAGTCATGCAGCGCAGCGGAGACACTCACGCATGTACGACTACGCAGCGGAGCTGGGAACTGAGCAGCATCCACACAGGTAACAGACAATAGTATCCCAGCTGGTTAGGGGAAAGGAGCAAAGGGTTAAAAAGCAAAGATGCAAAGTAACGCCGGGGAAACAAGGTACAGACATACGGCGTTACAGTATTCGACTACATGACCGTGTTTTATTCCACTTTTTTTGTGGTAAGATGAAAAACTTTTTTTTGTAACATTTTTTCTTACTGTGTTCATTGGATGGGTTAACTAGTGCAACAGTTTTACAGACTGGGACAGTCTGGATGTCGCAATATCTAATATGTGTACATTTTTTATTTATTTTTGTTACTGCATAAATATGCGTATTTATTGACTTGTGTATTTTTTTCTTTTTTTTGTTCTTTATTTTGTGGGGGGGGGTTATATTTTAAGGCCGGCGTCACACTGGCGACAGAATCGGACGACTGCAATGCGATGAAAAATCGTATTGCAGTCTGCCCTATGTTAATCTATGGAGCATTCCCAGTATCAGATTTTTTGTGGTCCGTTTTAAACGTCCGAGTGCAATCGCAGCATGCTGCGATTGTCACCGATTGTGGGTTGACTATCGCCAATGCAAGTCAATGGGAGCGCTGAAAAATCTGATTACAAACGGACCGCATGTGTGACTTGCGATGAAATCGCATCGGTATCCTTTAGAAAAACCGGCAATTCATCCCCGGCTACTGTAAAATCACACTGACAGCTCACAAAACACTACATATATACACATAGAATACATATATATATATATGTACATGTCATTGTGACATGTATATATATATATATATTTATAGTTCTTACACTTCTACATACTGTTATAGCCGGTAATTCAATTGCCGGCTATTGTGAAATCACAGAAGCCGACATGAAATGATACATTGTTTACACACATTTAACCATGTAATTTCATGTATTTTTATATATGGTTGAAACTTACAATTACATGAGTATATGTGTGCAAAATTTCAGATATGTAGGGGGTTAATGAAAGGTGTAAATTCGTTGAAAAAAAATGCGTGGGCTCCCGCTGTATTTTCTCCACCAGACAGACAAAGCAAGCGAGTGGGGGCAGATAATAACAGCCTAGGGAGGGTAAATTTTTTTTGTGCCCCCCTGGCTACTAACATCTGCCCCCAGACACCCCAGAAAGGGCAAATCTCTAATTAGATTCGCCCTTTCTGGCACTTTGCCCGTCTATTCCCATTGCCCTGTAGCGGTGGCGAATGAGTTAATAATCTCACCTTAATGTCACCTTAGTATTGAAAGGTGACCTTAAGGCAGGTTAATAATTGAGAGCTGTCAATTAGACAACTATCAATTATTAATCCTATTGTATGAAAGAAAAATCAAACACACACAGTTTAATAAAAAATAAGTTTAATTAAATAATCACACAGTTTTTGACCATATTTTATTTTCCTGCTAAAACCATTTCCTGTAATAAAAATAAAATAAAAAAGCAAAATTATACTTACCAATCCGATGTACAGTCAGGTCCCACGCTGTAATCCATCAGAAAGGGTTAAGAGGTTACAGCTAGCAGGGAGATAATTCTGTCTCCTAGCTGTAACACCCCGAATGAATAAGTTCCTCTACCACAGAAAGTAGAGGAAGTGATTCATGAATGGAGCTTAATTGATTTATTGGCAATTTAACTTTAGTGACCTGACCTAAAGGGAAAGTGGACACAATCAATTAAGCTTCATTCATTAAACACATCCTCTCCTGTCGCCAGGAGAGGAACTTATTCATTCAGGAGCTTTGAGCTGAGCATGCAGGATTACTTGCACTGCTTGGCTCAAAGCTAGTTAACCCTTTGTGAAGGATTACAGCGTGGGACGTGACAGATCGGCGGAATAGGTAAGAATAATGTTGTTTTTTTTTTTCTCTTTATTTTAGGAGATCAATGGCTTCGCACGGATTAAGTGTAAAATAAAATATGGTCAAAAAAATGTGTTTTTATTTCATTCAAATTATTTATTCTTAAAGTGTGTGTGTGTTTTTTTTATTTACTTCAATAGGATTAATAATTGATAGTTGTCTAATTGACAGCTCTCAATTATTAACCTGCCTTAAGGTCACCTTTCAATACTACGGTGACATTAAGGTGACATTATTAACCCATTCGCCACCGCTACAGGGCAATGGGAATAGACGGGCAAAGTGCCAGAAAGGGCGAATCTAATTAGAGATTTGCCCTTTCTGGGGTGTCTGGGGCAGATGTTAGTAGCCAGGGGGGGCACAAAAAAATGTACCCTCCCTAGGCTGTTATTATCTGCCCCCACTCACTTGCTTTGTCTGTCTGGTGGAGAAAATACAGCGGGAGCCCACGCATTTTTTTTCAACGAATTTACACCTTTAATTAACCCCTACATGTCTGAAATTTTGTACAAATACACTCATGTAATTGTAAGTTCAAACCATATATCAAAATACAGGAAATGACATGGTTAAATGTGTGGAAACAATGTATCATTTCATGTCGGCTTCTGTGATTTCACAAAAGCCGGCAATTGAATTAGCGGCTATAACAGTATGTAGAAGTCTAGGAACTATAAATATATGTATATATACATGTCACAATGACATGTATATATATATATATATATATATATATGTGTTCTATGTGTATATATCTATTCTTTTTTTTGTGATTGAAAATCTCGCAAGTCGGATGAAAATCGGATGTTACAAGGTACACACACATGCGACTAAATCGCATCTTTGAAGGAAAATCGGATGCCAGAAGGATGTGTGATGTTTGCATTTTGATCCGACAATCGACCGTCTAAAACGGACCGATTTTTTGTCGTTGTGTGTGACGCCGGCCTTAGACCCATGGTAGCTCATTGCATGGTCCAACAGGCCAGTGGCAGATTAGGAGTTCATTAATTGACCCATTGGGCCTCCATGATCATGTCACAGGGGTGCCAATCAGGTATGAGAGGGGACTCCCTTTCTCAGCCTTCTAAATGCTGCAATTCCTATTGATCGAGGCATTTAGAGGGTTAAACACTCAGGGTAGGTGCGGACACCAACCCGGGCTGTGACAACTGGGACTTGGCTATCATTTAAATCGAGCTCCTGGTGGCAATCGTGTGCGCACAGCTCCTGTGCATATTCGCCAGGACGTCTCAGTATGTCCTTTTGTGGGAACTCACTTCGAAATAAGACAAGCATTGTTCTGAAGGATTAAATAATAAGAAAATATATATACAAGCTTGGTATTATTGTAATCATACTGACTTTCCAGTTCATTTTTACTGCAGAACTAACACAGTAAAAACAAAACCCATGAAACAATTGTGTAATTGTGTTTTATTCATCTCATGTGGATTTTTTTCCATTTTCCAGTACATCATGTAATCAAATGGATGGTGGCATTCAAAAGTACAACTATTGCCACAAAAATTCAAACCCTCATATGGCTATGTTAGTGGGAAAACAGAAAAAGTTATGGCTCTTGGAAGAAGGGGAAGGAAAAATAAAAGTGAAAAAAAAAATTGATTGGTCCTCAAGGGGATTAAATGTTTGCAAATTACTCATATACAAGATAGTGGGTGATAGAAAGGCAAACATTAAATATAAGATTTATATGACTAATTCATTTGCATACATTTTCATTGCAAGATTTGTGAAGCAGAACTCTAAATATAGCCCTGTAACTAGAAATACTCATATTTCCATCTACCAAGAAGCATTCTACTACTACTCAGGATTTATTAATGGGTTAGTACTAATAAAGAAACCACTTGTGTACATGGCTTAAGGCCGATCGCTGAGCTGTGAATTAACTGTAAATATAATTAGAGCAGCACCCCTCACTGGGGATTGTGAGGAACAGGAGGCCTGGCCCGCAGCTCTCTCTACAGATGTACACAAGTGTAAGATGAGGACGAATAGAAAGAACATTCAAAGAGGGAAAAGAATGATGCAGCAAGGAACAATTGCTTTTAGAGACAACACAAATGAACTTATTACAGCTGTCATGCAATCAAAAGAAAATAATTACAATTGATAAGAGCTAAAGCTATACGATTTCTGCTTCAAAACCTAAGGCTACGTTCCCACAGTCAGTATTTGGTCAGTATTTGTAAGCCAAAATCAGGAATGGTACAATCAGAGGAAAAGAATAATAGAAACATTTCACTTCTGCATTTTTCACCCACTCCTGGTTTTGGCTTACAAATACTAAAACAAAATACTGAACAAATACTGAACGTGTGCACGTGGCTTAAGTCTGCAAACTGTACAGGAAAAACCAGCACTGGTGAGATCCGTAATCCATCTCCATGTGACATCCGAGTGTACGTATGTGACATCCGTGTGCTGTCAGTGTGACATGTATGAAATGAAATGCAGCATACAAATTGAAGTGTTTTATGCATTAAAGATGTTCAGAGATAGATATAAATAGCGATGATGAACATGATTGATAATAGATAGACATATGTCAGTGTGATTTATAATCACTGCTTTGCATGTTTATTTTTATGTACTTGTAATTATTGTTTAAATAAATAAAATTGCATAGGGTCCTCCTTTATTTTCATAACCAGCCGAGGGAAAGCCAACAGCTGGGGGCTGATGTTAATATTCTGCGAAGGGGCCAACAGCCATAACGGTTCCCTGGTTAATAATATCAGCTGACAGCTGTTTGCTTAGCCTTTACTGGTTATTGTAGGGGGACCCCTCAAAAAAATGATGTGGGGGTCCCACCTATATTTACTAACCAGCAAAGGCTAAACAGACAGCTGTGGGCTGATATGCATGCGCTGAGCTGACATTTCTCAATCTTCTCCATTCTGTCAGTACGTGGAAATTGGACTGCATTCAGATGTCATATGAGTGCAGCTCAGTGATTTCCACGGAGTCATTGACATGCATAGCCGAGGGCGTTCCGAATACCGGATCAAACTCTGGTATGCTGCGATGTGCATGGCCCCATAGACTAACATTAGTCCAAAGCATTGGATCGCACTTGGGCTGAAAGGAGTGACTCTGTGGCTGGTTTAACTCGGAAAATGGTGAGGCTTAAAGTGCAACAACATGCAAATAAAAACAGTGGTGAAGAGCAAACCAAAAGTTAGTGTAAAGACAGAAAAAGTGTGCTATACTTAGCATGAGCTACTGTGATAAATTTGGCACATTTTCAAAGCCCACATAGTTTACACTGTCTAAATATTGGACAGGATGAGTATAGCTGCCCATTATCTTAGTTTGATAATGAAATCCTGCATTAAAAGCTAATATAGCAGTAACTTTAACCCCTCTCTGCCATCCGACGTACTATCCCGTTCATGAAACCCGTGCCAATCTGCCCATGGACGGGAAAGTACGTTGAAGCGATCGGACGGGCTCCCGGGGGGAGCGCGGCCGATCGCAGCCGGGTGTCAGCTGATTATCACAGCTGACACCCGGCACTATGTGCCAGGAGCGGTCACGGACCGCTCCCGGCACATTAACCCCTGGCATACCGCGATCAAACATGATCGCGGTGTACCGGGGGCACAGGCGAGCATCGCACAGGGAGGGGGCTCCCTGCGTGCTCCCCTGAGGCCCTCAGAACAGCGTGATGTGACAGCTCTGTTCTGAAGGCCTCTTCCCTGCAGGACCCCGGATCCAAGATGGCCGCTGGGTCCTGCAGGGAGGCGGCTTTCTCAGTGCCTGCTGAGTGCAGGCGCTGAGGAAGCCTGCAGCACTGCCTGTGAGATCGCTGGTCTCACAGAGTGCTGTGCACTCTGTGAGACCAGCGATCTGGTATTATACAGTGATGTCCCACCCTGGGACAAAGTAAAAAAGTTAAAAAAGTGAAAATCAAAAGTGTAAAAAAAAATTCCAAAATAAAGGAAAGAAAAAAAATATTCCCCAATAAATTAATTTCTTCCTGTAAATAAAAAAAACAAAACAATAAAAGTACACATATTTGGTATCGCCGCGTCCATAACAACCCCCCACTATAAAACTGTCCCACTAGTTAACCCCTTTAGTGAATCCCTTAAAAAAAAAAAACAGCAAAAAATCAATGCTTTATAATACCGCCGAACAGAAAGTGGAATAACACGCGATCAAAAAGACCGATATAAATAGACATGGTATCGCTGAAAACGTCATCTTGTCCCGCAAAAAACGAGCTGCCATACAGCATCATGAGTGAAAAAAATAAAAAAGTTACAGCTCACAGAATAAAGCGATGCAAAATAATTATTTTTTATATAATTGTTTTTATTGTATAAAAGCGCCAAAACATAAAAAATGATATAAATGAGGTATCGCCGTAATCGTACTGACCCGAAGAATAAAACTGCTTTATCAATTTTACCACACGCGGAACGGTATAAACGCCCCCCAAAAGAAATTCATGAATTGCTGATAATTGTTCATTCTAACCTCCCAAAAATCAAAATAAAAAGCGATCAAAAAATGTCACGTGCTCAAAAATGGTACCAATAGAAACGTCAACTCTTACCGCAAAAAATAAGACCTCACATGACTCTGTGGGCAAAATATGCAAAAATTATAGCTCTCAATATGTGGTGATGCAAAAAAACTATTTTTTGCAATAAAAAGCGTCTTTTAGCGTGACAGCTGCCAATCATAAAAACCCGCTATAAATAGTAAATCAAACCCCCCTTTATCACCCCCTCAGTTAGGGAAAAATATTAAAATTAAAAAAATGCATTTATTTCCATTTTCCCGTTAGGGTTAGGGTTGCGGCAAAAGTTAGGGTTGGGGCTAAAGTTAAGATTAGGGTTAGGGTTGGGATTAGGTTTAGGGGTGTGTTAGTGTTAGGTTTGTAGTTAGGGTTATGGTTAGGGTTGGAACTAGGGTTAGGGGTGTGTTGGGGTTAGGGTTGGAGTTAGAATTGGGGGGTTTCCGCTGTTTAGGCACATCAGGGGCTCTCCAATTGAGACATGGCGTCTGATCTCAATTCCAGCCAATTCTGCATTGAAAAAGTCAAACGGTGCTCCTTCACTTCTGAGCTCTGCCATGCGCCCAAACAGTAGTTTACCCCCACATATGAGGTTTCAGCGTACTCAGGACAAATTGCACAATAACTCTTGGGTCCAATTTCTTGTGTTACCCTTGGGAAAATAAAAAATTGGGGGCGAAAATATCATTTTTGTAAAAAAACAATGATTTTTTTGTTTTTACGGCTGTACGTTATAAACTTCTGTGAAGCACTTGGGGCTTCATATTGCTCAACATACATCTAGAATAATTTTCCAAAATGGGGTCACTTGTGGGGGTTTCCATTGTTTAGGCATATCAGGGGCTCTCCAAATGCGACCATTCCATCTGCAATCCAAAACGTCACTACTTCCCTTCCGAGCCCCGACGTGTGCCCATACAGTAGTTTTCTCCCACATATTGGGTATTAGGGTACTCAGGACAAATTGGACAACAACTTTTGGGGTCCAATTTCTCCTGTTACCCTTGGGAAAATAAAAAGTTGGGGACTAAAAGATCATGTTTGTGGAAAAAATATGATTTTTTTTTTTCCCATGCTCGGGCGTTATAAACTTTAGTGAAACACCTGGGGGTTCAAAGTTCTCACCACACATCTAGATAAGTTCCTTGAGGCGTCTAGTTTCCAAAATGGTGTCATTTGTCTGGGGTTTCCACTGTTTAGGCAGATCAGGAGCTCTCCAAACACGACATGGCGTCCAGCCAATTCTGCGTTGAAAAAGTCAAACGGTGCTCCTTCTCTTCCAAGCTCTGCCATGCACCCAAACAGTGGTTTACCCCCACATATGGAGTATCAGCGTACTCAGTACAAATTGCACAATAACTTTTGGAGTCTTGTTACCCTTGGGAAATAAAAATTGGGGTGAAAAGATCATTTTTGTGGAACAAATATGATTTTTTAATTTTACGGCTCTAGGTTATAAACTTGTGTGAAGCACTTGGGGGTTCAAATTGCTCACCACAGATCTAGATAAGTTCCTTAGGGGGTCTAGTTTCCAAAATAGGGTCACTTGTGGGGGTTTCCACTGTTTAGGCTCATCTGGGGCACTGCAAATGGAACATGACCCCATCAACGTCTGCATTCCAAAACGTTATTACTTCCTTTCCAAGCCCTGCCGTGCGCCCAGTTTCCCCACCACATATGGGGTATCAGCGTACTCAGGACAAATCGGACAAAAACTTTTGGGGTCCAATTTCCTTGGGAAAAATCAAAAATTTGGGACTAAAAAATCATTTTTGTGGAAATTTTTTTTTTTTCACACCCAGGCATTATAAACTTTTGTGAAACATTTGGGGGTTCAAAGTGCTCACAACAGATCTAGATAAGTTTCATAGGGGGTCTAGTTTCCAAAATGGTGTCACTTGTGGGGGGTTTCCACTGTTTAGGCGCATCAGAGGCTCTCCAAATGCGACATGGCGTCAAATCTCAATTCCAGCCAATTTTAGTTTGAAAAAGTCAAACGGCGCTCCTTCCCTTACGAGCTCTGCCGTGTGCCAAAACAGTGTTTTTCCCCCACATATTGGGTATTGGCATACTCAGGAGAAATTGCACAACAACTTAGTCTGTCCATTTTCTCCTTTTACCCTTGTGAAAATAAAAAAAAGTTTGTAAAAGATCATTTTTGTGACTAAAAAGTTAAATATTAATTTTTTCCTTCCACGTTGCTTCAGCTCCTGTGAAGCACCTGAAGGGTTAATAAACTTCTTGAATGTGGTTTTGAGTACCTTGAGGGGTGCAGTTTTTAGAATGGTGTCACTTTTGGGTATTTTCTGCCATATAGACCCCTGAAAGTGACTTGAAATGTGAGGTGGTCCCTAAAAAAAATGGCTTTGTAAATTTTGTTGTAAAAATGAGAAATCGCTGGTCAACTTTTAACCCTTATAATTTCCTAACAAAAAAAAAATTTGGTTCCAAAATTGTGCTGTGGGAAATGTTATTTCTTAACTATTGTGTGTGACATATTTCTCTGTTTTAAGGGAATAAAAATTCAAAGTTTCAAAATTGCAAAATTTTCAAAATTTTCGCCATATTTGCGTTTTTTAAAAAAAATAAACACAAGTTATATCGAAGAAATTTTACCACTAACGTGAAGTACATTATGTCACGAGAAAACAATCTCAGAATCGCGAAGATCCGTTGAAGCGTTCCAGAGTTATAACCTCATAAAGAGACAGTGGTCAGAATTGTAAAAATTGTCCCGGTCATTAACGTGCAAACACCCTTGGGGGTGAAGGGGTTAAAAATATAAATTTACTTTGGACCCATTTCAAAATCCACTGACATTTCATTTAGCTGTTCTAATCTACAGTGTCAACTTTAAAGGGTTATTATAGGCAAAACAAAACAAAAATGAGCGCTCCCACATTAATCTGACCTTTCCATGTGCTGGTGTTTTAAGAGATTCAGTTTGATTATATGCATCATGAGAACCTGACCCGGATGATTAGCTCTCCGGGGTTTGGCCAAGAATGGGTTTGAAAAATAATGATCATCTTGGGGTTATAGCAATGATTGTCATGCTTCACCCTTCTTGCCTTACCCTCCGAAACAGTATATTTAATGAATAATGCGAGGCAAGAGCGGTATCATTTTTTCAGAAACTTGTTTCTAAATTTTTGGTTCACACTACTATAGGTACTGTTTATCGTTTTATTCGATCAATTACGCCCATTAAAAAAACATTTGTGTACATTTCCACAATTCTCCACAGGGAAAAGCAAAGGTTTTTGAAATTCCAAAATTTGAAAACATTAACTCACATGTTTTAGTTTTATATTACACGGGTATCCCAAATGTCCCAATAAAAGCTTGCATATTTTTAAAAAGATCTTTTTGCCTTAGGGGGTCTGGGTTCTTTGGAAGTCCACATGGGAAAATCACAAATTTTTAGAAAAATTTAAAACCCAAACCCACCCACCCTTCCTGATGACAGTCCTCATGTCCTCCCCCCTGTGCGAAATGTCACAGTGTTCATACAAGACGAGAACAACCCCAGCGACAGTCAAGCTGGATGTTCAAAATTAAATAGCTTGGGGTTCACCCTTTTCAGACTCATAAAATCTCATATAATATCAAAATTTATTCCATTTTGCTGGCTTTTTTAAAAGTAAGACACAACCTCCTATTCTAAGATGCCATTTTATAATTTCCAATTTTTCAACTGAAAATCGCTGACAGATCTCAACACAATGAAGCCACTCATTTTAAATAAAAAATGTATGCGAAAGCCCCCGAAAAAACCCCCGGGTCAAAATTTCAGAGGAAATAAAAAACCAAATACCAATTGTCAAACATGAGTTGATTGTAAAGGGGAAACTGTCACAAAACCCTCTTGAACGCAGCATAAAACTTTGTTATTCAAAAAAAACCGCTACTTTTTTCCCTGGGGATTTTTTAAAAAAATACATATGAAAGTCCTTGGCTGGCATTTTTCGCTTTTAATTCGAGACCAAAGAAAACAATATGTTTTAAAAATGTAAAATTTTTTGTGCACATTTCTTGAGATAGAACACTTCATTAAAAAAAACTCACATTTATTGAAAAAAAAATTTTTTTCT
>JARQOD010000001.1:804423022-804464702 GCA_033576555.1 Oophaga sylvatica
GGAAATTACACATGTACATTAGCCACAAGGAACAAACTCTGCTTGTACTGAAGCAGCTAATGAGCATGTGCAAAAGTCATTATGAAGGGAGGAAGAGCAGGGTAAGCTGTGATATCACCTATGGATCCTTTGTTATCAGCTGTGTATAGAGCTGTTTTCTGTCATTGTAACCCTGCCTTTGTTGATAAGGAGCCTTGCTGAAAACTATTATCTAAAACAGGCAATACAAGCCTAAAATAGCCTAAATGGCCAGTATGAAAACTACAAGATTACCATTTTTTTCTAAAGATTATGATATGCAAAAAGGCCCAAAAATTTAAAAAATATATATAAAAAAATTATTTAAAACTCACCAAAAGCTCATCGTGAGACTGAGGGTATGTTCCCACAGTCAGTAAAGCTGCGGGTTGAACGCTGCGTACATCCGCAGCATCCAACCCGCAACGGCCAGATGTTACAGCATAGTGGATGGTATTTGAAGAAATCCCATCTCCACTATGTGTTCACCTGCACCTGAGGCTTTCCTACGGAGACAGACAGACGCGTCTTTCCAGACCGCAGCATATCTATTTATCCTGCGGAGACGCTCAGTCTCCGCAAGATAAATGTGTGTCGACCCGCACACCACAATTGTGGGTTACCAGGGCAATGGGGTACTCAGAGCCGAGCCCATGGAAGTCTATGGGGATTGTCACAGGTAGCTGTGGCTCGGTCTGTGGCCCTGGCGGTCTGGCGTATGTTGGGGGAATATTTACAGGGGATATTTATATACAGTTCGTGACGCCACCTGTAGTATTCTGGTAATTTGTACCAGCGCTGCTGTAGATCTCTGAGGGGATGGTGAGGCAGCTAGATGTCGGGTCCCCTACAGGTGGGACTCTTCCCTCAGGTCTATGAAGTTAGTGAAGTCGGGTGCAGGTAAATAACACAGTCTCACACGGTCAGCGTCTTTCCATACCTTTACTTGTAAGATGTTCAGGCAGGTCCCAGGGAGGCTGATCCAAGGAGAGTGTATCTTGAGACAGCAGCTGGACAAGTTAGGGGCCTCCTTTACTTCCAATACAACGAGTACAACCAGCCTGAAGCGTAGTTCCCTCAATATCTCCAGCTAATCTATAGCTGTACCGCCCAGTCAGCTTTGTGTTAGGAGCCTTCCTGCGAAGAAGCTGAATTCTTATCTTGTCGTGCACTGACTCAAAGTCTTCACTTCCCCTGACCCCAGTTACGTACTGACTATAAGGGGCTTGTTTGCCGCGACCTAAGGTCCGGTAAATTCCTGGTTTTCTTACCACTATGCTTGTAACAATAGTGATCCTTCGGTCCCCAGTGACCGGTAGCAATGTGCAGGACTTCTTCAATCCGTAAGCACTATTCCAATAATCCACTGTGCCTTTCGCCTTGTCCACGCTGGTAACATAAGCACTCACACTAGCCAAGGGTCGAGTAGTCACTTCTTTCTTTTCCTTCACTTCAAAGTTAGTTACAGATGCTCAGTTATCAATAGGCAGGAGCACGTCTCTGAACCTTATACCGTCCTTTAGACAGGATACTGAAGACTTTCTGCACTAAACTTCTTCTTTCCTTCCAGTGTATGCTGATGAGGTACAGCTCTGACTAGGCTAAGGTGAATTAAAACACCTATACTAGACTCCACTTTCCGAACTGATGATAGCACAATCTGGACTGCTTCCTCCCTCCAGACGTCCTCTCTCTCTGAAGTCAGGAACTCAACTCCAGACGTCTTCTCTGTCCGAAGACAGGAACTAGACTAAAATCACTCCAACACATACCACTTTGACCACTCCCTCAAGAGTAAACTCCACTACCCTAAGGGTGTGTCTAGTATATGTTGAGTGAATGGATATTTAGCATTAAACTGCTGTCTCGCCACACACTCTCCAGGGTACTGCGTGTGCCTAACACCAGGGCTACACATTCCCCCATGGTAAAAGACAGCACTCCCGGGCTGTAAAATACAAAAGAGACATTTTGTTTATGCAATAAACATTAAACAATAACTTCTTCCCATCCGGGAGGTGAGAATATCTTGAACGTTGCGAACAATAACATTTTACATATAGAAATACAAAAGTATCAAATAGCATTCAATAAATATACGGTATACTTGTGAAGGACCCGCACCAAACCTTCAACGTGGGTCCTGGGTGGGCTGCAGGACATCCGACTGCAGACCTCACTCAGTGCCACACCACACGGGTTTTGTTTTCAGAGGTAGTTGTACTGGTTTATGTAAAACCAAGAGAAAGCACCGAAGCGCAACTATGTACAAGTAAGTTCTGGGTTGGCACAGTCCTCAACCTCAAAGTCCATTGTAAAACCAAAGACATATTATATCAAATCACATAATACGAAAGTGCAACTTTTCTGGTTACTGTTTATCATTTACCCAGCCGGGCATTCTACAGTTAGAAATATATATATTCACTATATAATTTGTGCAAAACTTTATAAAACATTTCAAACTTTTTTACTTTTGGTAGACCCGATAGGGATCTCACCACTTTTTCCTCACTATCTATTCATTCTCTGCAAATACACTTTCCACCCCGGGGGCTGGAACAATGCAATGGGCCCTAGATCCCAGGACTAGCAAATCATGTGCTGCGATTAGGGTCTGGGTCGCCACAGTTCTGGTGCGAACCTCTAGGGGCGCAACGGGTACATTTTCTTCACGTGACACCGATTGCGTTTCAATCACAGTTAGCGATATGGACCGCGTCATGGATTGCGATTGAGACTGGGTCGCATGTTGCGATGAAGATATAACTTTCTTTTGCGATGAACTCTGGGTCGCTAGTTGCGATGAATTTGCAGGGGGCGATGCTGGGGCACGGCCGGATTCTGCTTGAGCTGGAGACGGGGACGCTGCGGTAGTGGTGACGGTACCTGCGTCTGGGACGGGGTCACGGACGATGGTGACGTTAAGGGCATACCATCCCTTCATTCCCAGTGCCGCGTATATGTGACGATATCTCCATTTGCTAAGTCCCTCCCGGGATGGCCTTGCGGCAGGTGGGATTCTACGTCACGCCTGCTGACAAAGACCCCTGGGTAGAGGCCCGGTTCACGGATAAAGCCCCAGCCCTTCCGGAGCTGGAACTCAGTCACACACCCCTGCCGCCGCGGTTCCCTCAGGGTACCTTTATCTCTCCGGACACTCTCTTTGTCCGCGATCAGCTCTGCATATTGTCGCTGACGGTTCCGCTGAGTTTCCCGCTCTTCCTCCTGCTGGCGTTTCTTCTTCTCCTCACGACTCTGCCATTCCTGTTCCCACTGGGCGGTATAGGCGACGTCATCCAGGCGCGCCATTTCGTCCCAGTCCACATCTGGTAGTGACGGACAGGACCCCTCCGGTGTCCCTGCCGGGGACCGATCATCTGCTGCGGCCTCTTGGCCGGGCGGGCGTTCCGGGATTGGCTGTACCTCCTCAACCTCCTTCGCTTCCACCGCTTCACCGGTGGGATCGGGATCGGTACTTTCGGGGGCAGCCTCCGGTTGCTCCTTCGCCTTGGGCAGCAGACTCTTCGGTATCTGGAATCGTGGGGGGTCGTTGAGGGGAGAGATCACCGTGTCCCACAGCCTCCGCTGTTCCAGGGTACGCCGGCGTCTCTCGATCTCTTCAAAGCCAGGTTGGTACTGGACCATCTTCTTCAGGCGTGCATTTTCTTCTTGAATCTCTAGCAACGCCTGCTGCAGGTGCAGGACCACGGATAACTCCGGTGCTGGTGGCAGCTTGGCTGGGGCACGGGGCCTGCCTTCCTCCGCTTCCCTGCTCGGCTGCACACGTCCTGCTTCCATGATGTTCCAGAAGATTCTCTCTTCTTTCTGCGGAGACATCCGGTCTCTTCCGTGGAGGTGGGATTTGCGTCTCCTCCTCCTCGCAGGGAAGGTGAAGAGGAGGCGGACCTCCTTTGCTGTAGGGCAGGATCGCATGTTGTAATAGCACTTTGAGAGGGCAGGCATTTTCTTCGCGCCACTGGGGGGTAGACGCCCACGAAGGTACGCCCACCTTCTTCTCCAGCGCCTGAGGGCGCGAATATGGCGACAAAAATGGCGATTTTGGCGCCAAAAGTGCAAACAGTCCTTTTTTTTACAAAAACAATTCCTTAGGCACACAGGGCTCGCAATTCTGCGAGTTTCGCATCCTGTTCGTGACGCCAAAGTTTTGTGTCGACCCGCCACCACAATTGTGGGTTACCAGGGCAATGGGGTACTCAGAGCCGAGCCCATGGAAGTCTATGGGGATTGTCACAGGTAGCTGTGGCTCGGTCTGTGGCCCTGGCGGTCTGGCGTATGTTGGGGGAATATTTACAGGGGATATTTATATACAGTTCGTGACGCCACCTGTAGTATTCTGGTAATTTGTACCAGCGCTGCTGTAGATCTCTGAGGGGATGGTGAGGCAGCTAGATGTCGGGTCCCCTACAGGTGGGACTCTTCCCTCAGGTCTATGAAGTTAGTGAAGTCGGGTGCAGGTAAATAACACAGTCTCACACGGTCAGCGTCTTTCCATACCTTTACTTGTAAGATGTTCAGGCAGGTCCCAGGGAGGCTGATCCAAGGAGAGTGTATCTTGAGACAGCAGCTGGACAAGTTAGGGGCCTCCTTTACTTCCAATACAACGAGTACAACCAGCCTGAAGCGTAGTTCCCTCAATATCTCCAGCTAATCTATAGCTGTACCGCCCAGTCAGCTTTGTGTTAGGAGCCTTCCTGCGAAGAAGCTGAATTCTTATCTTGTCGTGCACTGACTCAAAGTCTTCACTTCCCCTGACCCCAGTTACGTACTGACTATAAGGGGCTTGTTTGCCGCGACCTAAGGTCCGGTAAATTCCTGGTTTCTTACCACTATGCTTGTAACAATAGTGATCCTTCGGTCCCCAGTGACCGGTAGCAATGTGCAGGACTTCTTCAATCCGTAAGCACTATTCCAATAATCCACTGTGCCTTTCGCCTTGTCCACGCTGGTAACATAAGCACTCACACTAGCCAAGGGTCGAGTAGTCACTTCTTTCTTTTCCTTCACTTCAAAGTTAGTTACAGATGCTCAGTTATCAATAGGCAGGAGCACGTCTCTGAACCTTATACCGTCCTTTAGACAGGATACTGAAGACTTTCTGCACTAAACTTCTTCTTTCCTTCCAGTGTATGCTGATGAGGTACAGCTCTGACTAGGCTAAGGTGAATTAAAACACCTATACTAGACTCCACTTTCCGAACTGATGATAGCACAATCTGGACTGCTTCCTCCCTCCAGACGTCCTCTCTCTCTGAAGTCAGGAACTCAACTCCAGACGTCTTCTCTGTCCGAAGACAGGAACTAGACTAAAATCACTCCAACACATACCACTTTGACCACTCCCTCAAGAGTAAACTCCACTACCCTAAGGGTGTGTCTAGTATATGTTGAGTGAATGGATATTTAGCATTAAACTGCTGTCTCGCCACACACTCTCCAGGGTACTGCGTGTGCCTAACACCAGGGCTACACATTCCCCCATGGTAAAAGACAGCACTCCCGGGCTGTAAAATACAAAAGAGACATTTTGTTTATGCAATAAACATTAAACAATAACTTCTTCCCATCCGGGAGGTGAGAATATCTTGAACGTTGCGAACAATAACATTTTACATATAGAAATACAAAAGTATCAAATAGCATTCAATAAATATACGGTATACTTGTGAAGGACCCGCACCAAACCTTCAACGTGGGTCCTGGGTGGGCTGCAGGACATCCGACTGCAGACCTCACTCAGTGCCACACCACACGGGTTTTGTTTTCAGAGGTAGTTGTACTGGTTTATGTAAAACCAAGAGAAAGCACCGAAGCGCAACTATGTACAAGTAAGTTCTGGGTTGGCACAGTCCTCAACCTCAAAGTCCATTGTAAAACCAAAGACATATTATATCAAATCACATAATACGAAAGTGCAACTTTTCTGGTTACTGTTTATCATTTACCCAGCCGGGCATTCTACAGTTAGAAATATATATATTCACTATATAATTTGTGCAAAACTTTATAAAACATTTCAAACTTTTTTACTTTTGGTAGACCCGATAGGGATCTCACCACTTTTTCCTCACTATCTATTCATTCTCTGCAAATACACTTTCCACCCCGGGGGCTGGAACAATGCAATGGGCCCTAGATCCCAGGACTAGCAAATCATGTGCTGCGATTAGGGTCTGGGTCGCCACAGTTCTGGTGCGAACCTCTAGGGGCGCAACGGGTACATTTTCTTCACGTGACACCGATTGCGTTTCAATCACAGTTAGCGATATGGACCGCGTCATGGATTGCGATTGAGACTGGGTCGCATGTTGCGATGAAGATATAACTTTCTTTTGCGATGAACTCTGGGTCGCTAGTTGCGATGAATTTGCAGGGGGCGATGCTGGGGCACGGCCGGATTCTGCTTGAGCTGGAGACGGGGACGCTGCGGTAGTGGTGACGGTACCTGCGTCTGGGACGGGGTCACGGACGATGGTGACGTTAAGGGCATACCATCCCTTCATTCCCCAGTGCCGCGTATATGTGACGATATCTCCATTTGCTAAGTCCCTCCCGGGATGGCCTTGCGGCAGGTGGGATTCTACGTCACGCCTGCTGACAAAGACCCCTGGGTAGAGGCCCGGTTCACGGATAAAGCCCCAGCCCTTCCGGAGCTGGAACTCAGTCACACACCCCTGCCGCCGCGGTTCCCTCAGGGTACCTTTATCTCTCCGGACACTCTCTTTGTCCGCGATCAGCTCTGCATATTGTCGCTGACGGTTCCGCTGAGTTTCCCGCTCTTCCTCCTGCTGGCGTTTCTTCTTCTCCTCACGACTCTGCCATTCCTGTTCCCACTGGGCGGTATAGGCGACGTCATCCAGGCGCGCCATTTCGTCCCAGTCCACATCTGGTAGTGACGGACAGGACCCCTCCGGTGTCCCTGCCGGGGACCGATCATCTGCTGCGGCCTCTTGGCCGGGCGGGCGTTCCGGGATTGGCTGTACCTCCTCAACCTCCTTCGCTTCCACCGCTTCACCGGTGGGATCGGGATCGGTACTTTCGGGGGCAGCCTCCGGTTGCTCCTTCGCCTTGGGCAGCAGACTCTTCGGTATCTGGAATCGTGGGGGGTCGTTGAGGGGAGAGATCACCGTGTCCCACAGCCTCCGCTGTTCCAGGGTACGCCGGCGTCTCTCGATCTCTTCAAAGCCAGGTTGGTACTGGACCATCTTCTTCAGGCGTGCATTTTCTTCTTGAATCTCTAGCAACGCCTGCTGCAGGTGCAGGACCACGGATAACTCCGGTGCTGGTGGCAGCTTGGCTGGGGCACGGGGCCTGCCTTCCTCCGCTTCCCTGCTCGGCTGCACACGTCCTGCTTCCATGATGTTCCAGAAGATTCTCTCTTCTTTCTGCGGAGACATCCGGTCTCTTCCGTGGAGGTGGGATTTGCGTCTCCTCCTCCTCGCAGGGAAGGTGAAGAGGAGGCGGACCTCCTTTGCTGTAGGGCAGGATCGCATGTTGTAATAGCACTTTGAGAGGGCAGGCATTTTCTTCGCGCCACTGGGGGGTAGACGCCCACGAAGGTACGCCCACCTTCTTCTCCAGCGCCTGAGGGCGCGAATATGGCGACAAAAATGGCGATTTTGGCGCCAAAAGTGCAAACAGTCCTTTTTTTTACAAAAACAATTCCTTAGGCACACAGGGCTCGCAATTCTGCGAGTTTCGCATCCTGTTCGTGACGCCAAAGTTTTGTGTCGACCCGCCACCACAATTGTGGGTTACCAGGGCAATGGGGTACTCAGAGCCGAGCCCATGGAAGTCTATGGGGATTGTCACAGGTAGCTGTGGCTCGGTCTGTGGCCCTGGCGGTCTGGCGTATGTTGGGGGAATATTTACAGGGGATATTTATATACAGTTCGTGACGCCACCTGTAGTATTCTGGTAATTTGTACCAGCGCTGCTGTAGATCTCTGAGGGGATGGTGAGGCAGCTAGATGTCGGGTCCCCTACAGGTGGGACTCTTCCCTCAGGTCTATGAAGTTAGTGAAGTCGGGTGCAGGTAAATAACACAGTCTCACACGGTCAGCGTCTTTCCATACCTTTACTTGTAAGATGTTCAGGCAGGTCCCAGGGAGGCTGATCCAAGGAGAGTGTATCTTGAGACAGCAGCTGGACAAGTTAGGGGCCTCCTTTACTTCCAATACAACGAGTACAACCAGCCTGAAGCGTAGTTCCCTCAATATCTCCAGCTAATCTATAGCTGTACCGCCCAGTCAGCTTTGTGTTAGGAGCCTTCCTGCGAAGAAGCTGAATTCTTATCTTGTCGTGCACTGACTCAAAGTCTTCACTTCCCCTGACCCCAGTTACGTACTGACTATAAGGGGCTTGTTTGCCGCGACCTAAGGTCCGGTAAATTCCTGGTTTTCTTACCACTATGCTTGTAACAATAGTGATCCTTCGGTCCCCAGTGACCGGTAGCAATGTGCAGGACTTCTTCAATCCGTAAGCACTATTCCAATAATCCACTGTGCCTTTCGCCTTGTCCACGCTGGTAACATAAGCACTCACACTAGCCAAGGGTCGAGTAGTAACTTCTTTCTTTTCCTTCACTTCAAAGTTAGTTACAGATGCTCAGTTATCAATAGGCAGGAGCACGTCTCTGAACCTTATACCGTCCTTTAGACAGGATACTGAAGACTTTCTGCACTAAACTTCTTCTTTCCTTCCAGTGTATGCTGATGAGGTACAGCTCTGACTAGGCTAAGGTGAATTAAAACACCTATACTAGACTCCACTTTCCGAACTGATGATAGCACAATCTGGACTGCTTCCTCCCTCCAGACGTCCTCTCTCTCTGAAGTCAGGAACTCAACTCCAGACGTCTTCTCTGTCCGAAGACAGGAACTAGACTAAAATCACTCCAACACATACCACTTTGACCACTCCCTCAAGAGTAAACTCCACTACCCTAAGGGTGTGTCTAGTATATGTTGAGTGAATGGATATTTAGCATTAAACTGCTGTCTCGCCACACACTCTCCAGGGTACTGCGTGTGCCTAACACCAGGGCTACACAAATGTCCCTGTACAATGTATTGATGCGGTGATTCCACACGGTTCAATGAACACATGCGGAATCACCTGCTTTCAAGAACCGGCAGCACTTTGGACGGAGCGGACATGTGCTGCGTTCAAAGCGCTGCTGGTTACTGACCGAGGGAACATAACCTTAAGGCCGGTTTCACACATCCTGATATTTCCGGTACCGGAAAAAACCGGTACCGGAGATATCGGTGTCCGTGTGTACTACGTGTGGCACACGTGTGGCAACGATGTGCCACATCAGTACCACACGGACGGCCGCCGGGGAAGAAGCGGCTACTGTAAGCGCTGTTCCCCGGCGGCTGGTGCTGAATCCGGCTGTCATTCTCCTCTGCCTGCCTGTGAGCAGAGGAGAATGATGAGCGGTATATTAAAGTCTGAATGACAGCAGGTGTCGGATGATGGGGTAACAGTCCCAAAAGCCCCACCTGCTGTAGTTCAGACTTTAATATACCATTCATCGTTCTCCTCTGCTCGCAGGCAGAGCAAGGAGACTGACAGCCGGCTTCAGCACCAGTCGCCGGGGGACAGCGGCTTATAGTAGCACTACTTCCCCAGCGGCCGTCGGTGCATATGGAGGACAGTGTGCACTGTTCTCCGTGTGCACGTGTGTGGCACGTTTTGCGGTCTGTGTGAAATTGGACATGTCTACGTGTTTTACATATGGAGACATGGTCCGTCAAAACACACTGACATCTACATAGACCCATTCATTTAAATGGGTCTACGTGTGTCAGTGTCTCCCGTACGTGAGGAAACTGTCACCACACGTACCGGAGACACTGACGTGTGAAAGGGGCCTAAGGGCGTGAGTTAGTTCAGTAGCATATGAGTCCTCTCTGAGCTGATGATTGCTATGAGAGACTCCACATGTGCAGGAAATAAATAACTCATTGGTTTTATAAGAAATGAGACCAAGAACTGTGAGATTTCAGATGTCTCTCCCCTATCCTCTACTCCTAAAGTTCAGGACTACAGCCTTCTGAAATCTCATGCACAGGCTGATTATTTTTTTTCCTTGCATATTTGAACCATCAAAGCGTTTTTTCACATCTGCAGCAAGTCAGTTCTTTCAGTGTTTTTGCAGTTATTTTCGCCCATTCAAATAAATGGATATATAAAAAAATTTCGCATTTTGTGTACCGTTTTTCCTGGCAACACTTTGGCTTTTGCTGCAGAAAAACCTGCTGCAGTCAACATGTGCATATTAGGGATGAGTGGACCCGTGGATGTTCAGGTTCACTCAGTTCGACCAAACTTTAGTCCAAAGTTCGGTTCAGGTACTAGAATTCGGCCTGAACTTGAATCAAAACCCGAACCCCATAGAAGTCAGTGGGGACCCGAACTTTGGTGCTGTAAAATGGTCTCTCTCATCCGAACCCTAAAACGGACTTTCGGGAGAAGTCCTTGTTCAAAGTTCAGCACCGGACACGGTACGAACACCAAAAGTTACAGTTCAGGTTTGCTCATCTCTAGTGTACATGCCCTGAAAGTCAACATTTTTCACAGAAAAACCAGACTTAAGGGTATGCCACACTGAACAATATCGCTAACGGGATCGCTAAAAAACGTCACTATTTAGCGATCCCGTTAGCGATGTTGTTCAGTGCGGCAGCTGCCAGCGACGAGCTTCCTGCTGTGATCTCGCTCGTCGCTGGAATCGTTCCGGACCCTATTTTCTCGTCGGCGCTCCCGCTGGGTAAGTATATATCGCTAGTGTGGCACCTTTTCTTAGCGATTTAGCGGTACTTTTGTACCGCTAAAGTCGTTAAGAAGATCGCTAACGGCGATAGCGTCGTTAACTATATCGCTAAATGTGGCCGCACTTAGCGATATAGAAACAATCCCGCTAGCGATCGCATTAGTATGCGTCGTTATCGTGATCGCTAGCGGGATTGTTTAGTGTGGCAGTACCTTTACTAAGGTGCTTCCTTGGTTGCTGCTTGTCTGGTGACTAGACCCAGAATTTAGTCTTGTGAAATGTGGATTTAGCTCTCTGATAAGTAAATCAAATAGTAAAATGATCTTATCATTTGGGATCATGAATAAAAGGTAGAACAGCACCATCAATGATGTCATGCATACTGTGACTATTATTATACAATAACTATTTCTAGAAGTGATTCTGCATGACATTAACAGTCAGCATATACACTGGTAACATCATTTATTCCCAGTATATATTTTCTCACAGCATTCCTTTATCTCAATAGTTTACTGCCTCCATAGGGATTTTCAGGCGTAGTGTCATTAATGAAAGGCATTGGAGTCTCTAATACGACACACTGGGCCATGGGAGTAATAACTGTGCAGACCTTCAGCCGAAAAGTGGAGCAGTCAGGAATATTGGATCTCCTATAACAAGGATGAATTGTGATGAGGACACTGAGGCAGTGGAGCTGCCATTGATGAGCCATAACTTAAGTAACAGATTTCACCCCATAGGAATAATTCAAACCCCTGCTTTTTCCAAAAATGGCATAATTTTGCATTTACAATTGTCATAGAGAAAAGTTAAAATTCATAAGACATCTCCAGATAGGGGACATATTACCCTCACATTGAACACATGGGATTAATTATACCTGAGTGAGAAAGAACTAGCACTTCAACCTTCATTTAAAGTAGGACTCCACATTCAACATGTGAGATTAATTATAGCTGGGGATGAGAGAAACTAATTTTAACTTGGGAAATTAGAGTTGACACTTAAACCTCCATTGAAGCAGGGACCTCCTGCAGTGAACATGTAATGACAGCAGGAGATTTGCTCTTGGAAAAAGACACCAAGACTTAGATTTGTTTACCCAGAGGCAGGAAAGTACACTTCCCAGACATAACCCCTTCCGCTGATCAAGTCACGGCTCACAGACCCTTTTAGAGCCAGTGATGAATATTGGGGTTTGTATAATCCAATATTTATGGGAGATATATTTTAGCATAATAGTGAATGTATGCACATAACGCATTCACTCGCAACACTGTAAGGCAGGTAGAACCCCTCCAAATTACTAATAGTCCAATGGATGGTGCTATACATACCATGCTTCATCTCTATAGAAAGGAAAAATCACGATAAGAAATATGATGACAATATCTACAGCCTGGGACCTCCACGGTCAAAGGTATCCTGTAAGTTGGGATATCATAAAACTCTAAAGGACCTAGCACATCCCACAACCAGCCCCCACATGAGCTCACCAAGGGGAGGTGTGTGAGAGTAACCTTGATCTAATAAAAGGCAGAATTTGGATTTGTTATTTCCCAGTCCTGGAAGGTTCAGCTTCATGTGGTTCTGTCCTTTTTCCTAAAGAGTACCTCCCTCCATTAGGCTCTGAGCCATTTCCATGACTCAGGTTTAGTAATTTTCTTTCATTGTCCCTTTTATCACATGTAATTGTATATAACATATTGTTTTGTTCCCCTTTTTGTATATTTTTATAAACACTGCCTACTATTCCGGATTAAATATATAAAATTTAATAGCCCTTTTGCTCTGTAAACCACACCCCTGAAGCCATATGCTACGTTGTAACGAGTGTCCAATCGGCCTGTATAAACAATTGGTGGTGGCAGATAGTAATTACTTTTTGTTATTGTTGAGTTGACAGTGACCGTACCAGGGTGTGTATATATATATATATATATTTCAATGTGCTGAAATCGGGGGTGTATATTACAAACACTCACTGAGAGTTCCCCATTAACCAGTCTAGTAGTGGAAGCAGCCACAGCCTCGTCCTTCACTCGGCAGTCAATTGCGTAATTGTCCTGGAAATTGGAGGCAGTGGAGTTGCATCCCTGTTATGAATGTTTTAGAAATGAATTCTGAGCAGAAGCTCCCTCTGGTGGTTACAAACAGTACTGAACCATTCAATGAGGATTGGCAATCAGGAAGTACAGACTGGCTGGATATAAGGGAGGTTTCCCCCCATCATGGTTGCCGGTGATCAATTGTTCTTGTCTCAACGTTGTTTCCTGGTTCACTTGGAAGCTTGCTGAGTCTTGCCTCTTCTCCTGCTCTCAGATAAGTTATTTTCTGTTTTTTTGTTTTTGTGCTTGCCATTTGCATTTTTCTCTGCATTTCTGTGAGGTTGGCCAGGTTCCCCTCCCCGAGGGGCTTGGGCTCCTCTCGGTTCCTCTGGAGCCACTGTTGCTTGTTCATTTGCCTTTTCCATTTTTTTCTGTGGCTGCGAATTAGTTTTGTTACAACAAAGAACTAATTTAGGTGGTAGAGGTCGTGTGATCTCAGGTGTTTTTGCAATTAGTAGCGTTGGTTTTTTTTAGGGTTTTTTGGAATTGCAGTAAGTATCCTTCCTATCCTTTTCTGTCTAGGCAGATTGGGCCCCAGCGTTTGCTCATACTATTTTCTGTCTGTGTCTGTATTTCTTCTTGTCTAACCGCCATTACATGTTTGGGGGCTTCCTATGTTCTTTGGGGATCTGCTCCGGGGCAGATAGCTTTCCTCTTTCTATCTTTAGGTGTAGTTAGCCTCTCAGGCTGTGACGAGGCGTCTAGGACCAACGTAGGAACGCTCCACGGCTGCCTTTAGTTGTGGTGGTTAGTCAGGGTACTGCAATCCAGTAGATTCCAACCTCTATGGTGTATTGCCGTTTTTGCCTGCTCTCCTCAGCTACCAAAACATAACAGTATCACCGGCCCAAACTGAAAATTATATGGTACTCACAGAAGGGAAAAATAGTGTGGAAAGAAAAAAGTCAGAGTTGTCAGAGATTTTTTATTTTTTTTTTCTGCATTTTTTTTTTCCTCTTTTTCTCTGGGTGCTGAGGAGGATTCATTTTTTTTTCTCTCAATGGAGTTTGCACAGTTGTCTGGCCGTGTGGATCAGCTTGCCACTGAAGTTCGGAGTATTGCTACCTATCTTGCAGGGTTGCCGGTTGTGGAACCTAGGATCCCCATGCCAGATTTGTTTTGGGGGGATTGAGCTAAATTTCTGAATTTCAAAAATAACTGTAAGTTGTTTTTTGCCTTAAAACCTAAGTCTTCAGGGAACGCAGCACAGCAGGTTCAAATTGTCATCTCTCTCCTGCGCGGCGATCCTCAGGATTGGGCTTTTTCCCTGACACCTGGGGACCCTGTTTTGAGTAATGTTGATGCATTTTTTCTGGCTCTGGGGTTATTGTACGATGAACCTAATGTCACTGATCAAGCTGAAAAAACCTTGTTGGCATTAAATCAGGGGCTTGAGGACGCTGAGTTGTACTGTCAGAAATTCCGAAAGTGGGCAGTTCTGACCAAATGGAATGATGATGCTTTGGCAGCCCTTTTTCGGAAGGGTCTGTCAGAGAATGTAAAAGATGTTATGGTGGGTTTCCCTGCTCCCTCTGGTCTCAATGATTCTATGTCATTAGCAATTCAAATTGACAGATGTTTGCGTGAGCATAGAGGTATGCGTGGTATAGTGTTGCCTTGTGAACCAGCTTCTGAGCCCATGCAGTGTGATGGAGTGGCTTCTGGGTCACAGCGTCATGAGTTTCGAAAACGCAATGGGTTATGTTTCTACTGTGGTGATGCCTCTCATGCTATTTCAGTCTGCCCTAAGTAGTTGGGGCTGCCAATGTGTTAATGCCAACACTCCTGTTTTTTCTGCCTCTCCCCAGGCTCAAGATGTGCCTGACTTTTTGACTGATTTTTCTGATGTGTTTAGCGAAAGTAAATCTGCATCCTTGCCCCCCATAGGAGCTATGACTGCGCTATTGAATTAGTGCCTGGTAGTAAATTCCCTAAAGGTCGCCTTTTTAACTTGTCTGTACCTGAACATGACGCTATGCGGTCTTATATCAAGGAGTCATTGGAGAAGGGTCATATCAGACCATCCTCTTCACCCTTGGGTGCTGGTTTTTTCTTTGTGGCCCAAAAGGATGGTTCATTAAGGCCGTGTATTGATTATCGCCTCTTGAACAATATCACTGTGAAATATCAATATCCGTTACACTTGATTTCTGATCTGTTTTCCAGGGTGAAAAGTGCTACTTGGTTTACCAAGCTTAACCTCAGGGGCGTATAACCTTATTCGCATTAAGCACGGGGATGAATGGAAGACGGCGTTTAATACCCCAGAGGGGCATTTTGAGTACCTAGTGATGCCCTTTGGGCTCACTAATGCTCCTTCCGTCTTCCAGTCCTTCATGAATGACATTTTCAGGGATTTTGTGGATACATTTCTGATTGTTTATTTGGATGATATCTTGATTTTTTCCAATGACTGGGACTCTCATGTGAAACATGTTCGGACTGTGTTCCAGATTTTGAGAGAGAATGCTCTGTATGTGAAGGGATCAAAGTGTCTTTTTGGTGTACAGAGGATCTCATTTCTGGGATTCATTTTGTCTCCATCTGTTATTGAAATGGACCCGGTCAAGGTTCAGGCCATCTGTGATTGGGTCCAACCTACTTCATTAAAGGCTCTTCAGAGATTCTTGGGTTTTGCCAATTTTTATCGTAAATTTATTGGTAATTTCTCTGTTATTGTTAAATCATTGACTGATTTGACCAAAAAGGGTTCTGATGTGGTGAATTGGCCTCCTGAGGCAGTCTCTGCGTTTCAGGAACTTAAGCAGAGATTCACTTCTGCTCCTGTTCTACGGCAGCCTGATGTTTCTCTGCCATTTCAGGTGGAGGTTGATGCCTCTGAAATTGGGGCAGGTGCCGTTTTGTCCCAAAGAGATCCTGAGACCTCTAAAAGTAACCCTTGTGCTTTTTTCTCTCGAAAATTTTCTCCAACTGAACATAATTATGACGTGGGTAATCGGGAGTTATTGGCCATGAAGTGGGCTTTTGAAGAGTGGAGACATTGGCTGGAGGGAGCCAAACATCAGGTGGTGGTCCTCACGGACCATAAGAATCAGGTTTATCTGGAATCAGCCAAGCGACTTAATCCTAGACAGGCCAGGTGGGCCTTGTTTTTCACACGTTTTAATTTTGTGGTTTCCTTTCTTCCTGGAACTAAGAATGTTAAGGCGGATGCCCTCTCGAGGAGTTTCCTTGCGGACTCTCCTGAGTTATCTGATCCTGCTGTTATTTTGAAAGAGGGTGTAGTTCTTTCTGCCATCTCGCCCAATTTGAGACTGGCTCTGGAGGGGTGTCAGGAGGATAAACCCGAGCGCTGCCCTGTTGGGAAATTGTTTGTCCCAGACCAGTGGAAGAAGAGTGTGATGTCTGAGATTCATTGTTCCGAGTTGGCCGGTCATCCCAAAATTTTTGGTACCAGAGACTTTGTGAGTCAGTCCTTTTGGTAGCCTACTTTGTCTCGTGACGTCAGGAAGTTTGTGCTGTCCTGTGGGACTTGCTCTCGCTCCAAGCCTTGCTCTCGCTCTAGTGGTTTGTTGATGCCATTGCCTGTGCCCAAGAGACCATGGACCCATATCTCTATGGATTTTATTTCCGACCTCCCTGTTTCTCAGAGAATGACCGTTATCTGGGTGATTTGTAATAGGTTTTCCAAGATGATACATCTTGTGCCATTACCTAAGTTGCCTTCCTCCTCCGAATTGGTGCCTTTGTTCTTTCAGCACGTGGTTCGGTTACACGGCATTCCTGAGAACATTGTGTCTGACAGAGGAGTCCAGTTTGTTTCCAGATTTTGGAGGACTTTTTGTTCTAAACTTGATGTTCAATTGTCTTTCTCCTCTGCTTTTCATCCTCAGACCAATGGACAAACTGAGAGAACAAACCAGACATTGGAGACTTATCTGAGATGCTTTGTGTCTGCTGATCAAGATGACTGGGTCTCTTTTTTGCCTTTTGCTGAGTTTGCTCTTAATAATAGGGCAAGCTCTGCCACTTTGATGTCTCCATTTTTCTGCAATTTTGGGTTTCACCCTCGATTTTCTTCTGGACAGATGGAGGCTTCTGTCTGTCCGGGTGTTGACTCTGTTGTGGAGCGTATGCAGCAGATTTGGGACCAGGTAGTGGAGAGGTTGTCCCTCTCTCAGAAGAAGGCCCAGCGGTTTGCCAACCGGCATAGGACTGATGGTCCTCGGTTTAAAGTGGGGGACTTGGTCTGGTTATCCTCAATAAATATCCCTATGAGAGTTGCATCTCCTAAGTTTAAGCCTAGGTTCATTGGACCTTATAAGATCATGGAGATTCTTAATCCTGTTTCCTTTTGTTTACTTCTTCCAGGGACATTTAAGATCCATAACGTGTTCCACAAGTCCTTATTGAAGAGGTTTGTCGAGCCAGTGGTTCCTATGGCTGCGCCTCCTGACCCTGTTTTGGTTGAGGGCAATGTGGAGTATGTGGTTGAGAAAATATTGGATTCTCGTTTTTCTAGACAGAAACTCCAGTATTTGGTTAAGTGGAGAGGTTATGGTCAGGAGGACAATTCTTTGGTGTTTGCTTCGGACATCCATGCTAGGAGACTGATCCGTGCGTATCACAGAGCTCATCCTGACCGACCTGGTTGCACAAATGAGGGTTCGGTGACCCCTCCTCATGGGGGGGTACTGTTATGAATGTTTTAGAAATGAATTCTGAGCAGAAGCTCCCTCTGGTGGTTACAAACAGTACTGAACCATTCAATGAGGTTGGCAATCAGGAAGTACAGACTGGCTGGATATAAGGGAGGTTTCCCCCCATCATGGTTGCCGGTGATCAATTGTTCTTGTCTCAACGTTGTTTCCTGGTTCACTTTGAAGCTTGCTGAGTCTTGCCTCTTCTCCTGCTCTCAGATAAGTTATTTTCTGTTTTTTTGTTTTTGTGCTTGCCATTTGCATTTTTCTCTGAATTTCTGTGAGGTTGGCCAGGTTCCCCTCCCCGAGGGGCTTGGGCTCCTCTCGGTTCCTCTGGAGCCACTGTTGTTTGTTCATTTGCCTTTTCCAGTTTTTTCTGTGGCTGCGACTTAGTTTTGTTACACCAGAGAACTAATTTAGGTGGTAGGGGTCGTGTGATCTCAGGTGTTTTTGCAATTAGTAGCGTTGTTTTTTTTTAGGGTTTTTTGGAATTGCAGTAAGTATCCTTCCTATCCTTTTCTGTCTAGGCAGATTGGGCCCCAGCGTTTGCTCATACTATTTTCTGTCTGTGTCTGTATTTCCTCTTGTCTAACCACCATTACATGTTTGGGGGCTTCCTATGTTCTTTGGGGATCTGCTCCGGGGCAGATAGCTTTCCTCTTTCTATCTTTAGGTGTAGTTAATCTCTCAGGCTGTGACGAGGCGTCTAGGACCAACGTAGGAACGCTCCACGGCTGCCTTTAGTTGTGGTGGTTAGTCAGGGTACTGCAATCCAGTAGATTCCAACCTCTCTGGTGTATTACCGTTTTTGCCTGCTCTCCTCAGCTACCAAAACATAACACATCCCATGACAAACTAGTGACAGTGGTGGAATCTGTGTGACCTCCCTGGCTGTTATCCGTGACAAACTGGTGGCAATATTGTGCAATCCTCCCGTTGCTTCTCCTTGACAACATCTGGTGTTTTTTTACTGAAAACGGAGCTGCACCCAGATTTTGGCTTTCATGTAATAGAAAAATTTTTACCGTATAACGTTTCTCCACACTTTTAGTGTATTTTTAAGAAATTTTTAAGAAAAATGAATACTCAAATAGCTTTATTTACTGAGAAATAATTTTTCTAACAGTTTCATAGAGGATAAATGGAATGGTAGTTGGGTGTTAATCCTGCTGCTCCAACTTATAGCAGGGATGAAAGCTCCTTATCGGGGATAGAAATTCTCCAATCTGTAAATCGGTGCGGGTATGGATAGTTGATCCCATTTTTTAACTGGACAGCCCCTTACGTTTGGTAACCCCATAGGGAGTACATACAGTAATACAACCTTATGGAACTAAGCTATCATACTGTAGTTCATAAAGAAGAATTTGTAAAAGATTCTTTACCTAGCTCCATCATTAAAGACCCTTGCACCCACCAAGTCAGACCATTATCTTTCTAAATTGATGTGTACAACTTGCCAACTGATCATAGTAAAATGCTTCTCATGCCAAAAAACTGGTCTGATGTGTATCAAGATTTGCCAGCCAAATCCAAAGATAGCAGTGGTAAACAGCTTTTGAAAGATATATGAAAGATAGAGTTATCAACACAGATGAGGAAGATGAGAATGGATCCTTAAGGCCCCTATACACATTAGAATAATGTCGATGAACCAGCCAATATCGAAAAGGTTTGACCGACGGTCTCATTTGCATGGGGGCGCCAGCCAACTGGTGGTCGGGAGAGATGATGAACACACATGTCCGAAATCAGACTGCTGGTTATATTGTTCTCACTGAGATACGCTGATGGCCAACGAGTCAGTCAGCATCTTTCTCATAGATAACACACGAGCACTTGGACCAGCGAGCACTCCTGTGTATGTGAGGTCGCCAGAGATGGCTGTGGGTCAAATGATCGGCAAAAGCAATGTTCATCCAACAGCCTACTGTTGAGTATGGCCAGCCAATTCCAACAAAATATGTGTGTATGTGTATGTGTGTGAATAGCCAAATCAGCCCAATTTTATAATCTGTACTATCTGTTTGACTGGCCGGGAAAGTTCACCGATAAACCCAGCTTACCAGCTACTACATCCTTTGTTTTCTTTGGTCGTACATTTTCTCTGTTGTGTATTATCTATAAACACACATCTACCCACATTTACCATTCCCCTCACGTTGTGCGATTCCATGGGTCTGACTCTTGTAATCAAATCCAAAAAAAAGCTATTAAAAACCTGTAAATTGTATTTCAGGTTCATTTCTAAGTTATTTGTGTTGTTTTTTCTGCTGGTGGCAGAATCTTACAGTGATGACTATGTATTGATTTGACACTAGAACAAGTGTCGTAAGTGGCGATGAGTGTCTTGTAAGCTCAGGGTTGTTGATAGCGTCCTTTCATCCTAGTGCAGCTCAAACACATGCACAGAAGTGAATCAGAATGTGAAAATCTACACGTGGCACTGACCGACATGAGCTGCTACTCACCTGCTGATCAGGTTTCTCTAGGAACTAGGTGTAAAGGTACTGCCACACTAAACAATCCCGCTAGCGATCACGATAACGACGCATACTAATGCGATCGCTAGCGGGATTGTTTCTATATCGCTAAGTGCGGCCACATTTAGCGATATAGTTAACGACGCTATCGCCGTTAGCGATCTTCTTAACGACTTTAGCGGTACAAAAGTACCGCTAAATCGCTAAGAAAAGGTGCCACACTAGCGATATATACTTACCCAGCGGGAGCGCCGACGAGAAAATAGGGTCCGGAACGATTCCAGCGACGAGCGAGATCACAGCAGGAAGCTCGTCGCTGGCAGCTGCCGCACTGAACAACATCGCTAACGGGATCGCTAAATAGTGACGTTTTTTAGCGATCCCGTTAGCGATATTGTTCAGTGTGGCATACCCTTTAATCCTGTAGCACGTTTACATTGCCCAACCAAGAAAAAAGACTGAAATATTTCCCAAAAGTGGCTGAGATCTTACAGAGCATGGACAGATGGGCATGTATGTTATTCACAATTCACAAAGCACATGTACAACATATGCCCGGGCTGTGAGGCATCGCCGACAATATGAGAAGTAATTTTAGTTTTTTTTCTATTTATTAATGTTGTTTCTACTTTAATTTATTACTGTATTCATAGAGAGCAAAGCCACCAGTGATATCAAACACGATAATAAATGAATGATTAAACTCATGTTTTTCTCTTGCACAATTTCTATCCAAATGCTCTGCCCCACAGTGATAGGATAGTCCACCTAAAGGGACAATTTTATATTCTTCCTAAAATGCATGTATTTTGTGCTAAAAAAATCATTTTTGCAAATGGGTTAAAAATTTTGCACTGTTTTCCACCTATAGTTTCTGTGTTGCACCGTCTATCACTTGCTGCAAAATGAGTTAATTGATAATTCATCAGTGAACTCTGACGGTCATACAGGAAAGCTTGTAACTTGTTTATATCTTTTTCTGAGCACCTCTCAGCTGATTTATGACCACATCAAAGATAAATGTGCAGACATTTTTAATGAAACACAATTGCAAAAATTATTTTTAACCTGACATAGATCCATTTGAAGTAAAATAATTAGGTTATGTTCACATGTTGCAGTTTTGCTGCATTTCTTTTTGCTGCTTGTTTATGCAAATTAAAAGCTGCTTTATAAAGTACCAGCAAAAGCTATATTTCAGAATGCTCATGCACACACTTTTTTTTCCTGTCTGAATTGAAAACCTGCTGCTTTTTGAAAACTGCAGCATGTCAATTCTTTCAGCGTTTTTTCACCCATAGAAAGCAATAAGTGCAAAAATTCAACAAAAAAGCAACAAAAACATTGCCATCAGTTTCAGCAGCATTTTTAATTAAAAAAATCAGGTACAGCAGTATGTAAAACCCATTTATTTTTGTGATTTTCACAAATTTAAACCAAAATATCTTGATCGCCTCACCTGAGAATCGCAGTTATTAGTGTTAAGTGTGTGAAAGTGAACAAAGTCTGAGCATCTCAATGCCCTACCAATGTGTTAAATTAAAGAATGACCGACCAATGTGTGAAATTGAACAATATCTGACCTAGTCAATGCTCTGCCTATGTCTTAGGTAAACTATGCCCGACCAATGTGTGAAAGTAAAGAATGACCGACCAATGTGTGAAATTGAACAATACCTGACCTACTCAATGCTCTGCCAATGTCTTAGGTAAACTATGCCCGACCAATTCAACCCCCCCACTGCTTTTACATTTGCAGTTGTGTATTTTTTATGAACCTATATTAACTTTTTTCCTCAGAATAGTCAAAAGTTTTTCAGACATAAATCTGTTTCCACCAAATAATTTGATCAAATTGCCCTATTTCCAAAAATGTTTTATGGTTTCACATATGTGTTGCATTTGTGACTTAACACTTTGTATTGTTCATGCTTGTACGGCGGTAACAAAGCTTAACTTTGGGATCCTGAAAAAAGCAGCAAAAAAGCCAGCAAAACCTTATTTTGTCTGCAGCTCAGCATCTTTACTACCAAGAGATAAGGTTTTGACTGCAGCAAAAAAGCAACATGTAAACGTAGCCTAAGGCTGGAGTCACACACAACCACAAAAAATCGGTCCGTTTTAGACGGTCGACAATCGGATCAAAATAAAAACATCACACATCCTTCTGGCATCCGATTTTCCTTCAAAGATGCGATTTAGTCGCATGTGTGTGTACCTTGTAACATCCGATTTTCATCCGACTTGCGAGATTTTCTCGCAGGCTTGCAAAACTGACATATAATGGATCCAAAAGAATAGTATTTAAATGTCAAAAGAAAGAATAGATATATACACATAGAGCACATATATATATATATATATATATATGTCATTGTGACATATATATATATACATATATTTATAATTCTTACACTTCTACATACTGTTATAGCCGCTAATTCAATTGCCGGCTTCAGTGAAATCACAGAAGCCGACATGAAATGATACATTGTTTCCACACATTTAACCATGTAATTTCATGTATTTTTATATATGTTTGAAACATACAATTACATGAGTATATGTGTGCTAAATTTCAGACATGTAGGGGTTAATTAAAGGTGTAAATTCGTTGAAAAAAAATGCGTGGGCTCCCGCTGTATTTTCTCCACCAGACAGACAAAGCAAGCGAGTGGGGGCAGATAATAATAGCCTAGGGAGGGTACATTTTTTTGTGCCCCCCCTGGCTACTAACATCTGCCCCCAGACACCCCAGAAAGGGCAAATCTATAATTAGATTCGCCCTTTCTGGCACTTTGCCCGTCTATTCCCATTGCCCTGTAGCGGTGGCGAATGGGTTAATAAGGGGTTAAAATGACCTTGCAATTGAAAGGTCACTTTAAGCCAGGTTAATAATTGATAGCTGTCAATTAGACAACTATCAATTATTAATCCTATTGTATGAAAGAAAAATCAAACACACACAGTTTAATAAAAAAAAGTTTAATTAAATAATCACACAGTTTTTGACCATATTTTATTTTCCTGCTAAAACCATTTCCTGTAATAAAAATAAAATAAAAAAGCAAAATTATACTTACCAATCCGATGTACAGTCAGGTCCCACGGTGTAATCCATCAGAAAGGGTTAACAGGTTACAGGTCGCAGAGAGCTAATAATGCTGTCTCAGACCTGTATTCCCCTGAATGAATAACTTCCTCTCCCAGCCAAAGGAGAGGAATAGATTCATGAATGGAGCTTAATTGATTTATTGCCAATTTAACTGTAGTGACCTGACCTAAAGGGAAAGTGGACACAATCAATTAAGCTTCATTCATGAAACACATCCTCTCCTGTCGCCAGGAGAGGAACTTATTCATTCAGGAGCTTTGAGCTGAGCATGCAGGATTACTTGCACTGCTTGGCTCAAAGCTAGTTAACCCTTTGTGAAGGATTACAGCGTGGGACGTGACAGATCGGCGGAATAGGTAAGAATAATGTTGTTTTATTTCTTTTTCTTTATTTTAGGAGATCAATGGCTTCGCACGGATTAAGTCTAAAATAAAATATGGTCAAAAAAATGTGTTTTTATTTCAATAAAATTATTTATTCTTAAAGTGTGTGTGTTTTTTTATTTACTTCAATAGGATTAATAATTGATAGTTGTCTAATTGACAGCTATCAATTATTAACCTGCCTTAAGGTGACCTTTCAATTGCAAGGTGACAGTAAGGTGAGATTAACCCATTCGCCACCGCTACAGGGCAATGGGAATAGACGGGCAAAGTGCCAGAAAGGGCGAATCTAATTATAGATTTGCCCTTTCTGGGGTGTCTGGGGGCAGATGTTAGTAGCCAGGGGGGCACAAAAAAATGCACCCTCCCTGGGCTATTATTATCTGCCCCCACTCGCTTTGCTTTGTCTGTCTGGTGGAGAAAATACAGCGGGAGCCCACGCATTTTTTTTTCAACGAAATTACACCTTTAATTAACCCCTACATGTCTGAAATTTTGCACAAATACACTCATGTAATTGTATGTTTCAAACATATATAAAAATACATGAAATTACATGGTTAAATGTGTGGAAACAATGTATCATTTCATGTCGGCTTCTGTGATTTCACAAAACCCGGCAATTGAATTAGCGGCTATTACAGTATGTAGAAGTCTAGGAACTATAAATATATGTATATGTACATGTCACAATGACATGTATATATATATATATGTGTTCTATGTGTATATATCTATTCTTTCTAGTCTTTATTAAAGCTGTCAGTGTGATTTTACAGTATAGCCGGGGATGAATTGCCGGCTTTTCTAAAGGACACCGATGCGCAAGTCACACAGTGTGGTCCGTTTGTAATCAGATTTTTCATCGCTCCCATAGACTTGCATTGGCGATAGTCGACCCACAATCGGTGACAATCGCAGCATGCTGCGATTGTACACGGACGTTTAAAACGGACCACAAAAAATCTGATACTGGGAGCTGCTCCATAGATTAACATAGGTCCGACTGCAATGCGATATTTCATCGCATTGCAGTCGTCCGATTTTGTCGCCAGTGTGACTCCGGCCTAACAATTGTCCTCAAGGTGAATAATTCCTGATTTGTTACTGAATGTCCCACATGATTACTTTATATGGGTGAGTGTGTTTCTTCTGTGGTTGGCAGAGGTGATTACTGCAGGTAAAAGAAAAACTGAATATCATCAATCCCTGCGGATCGGCGGATAGGCCTGGCATTAAAAAAAGCCAGTAGAGAATCAATAACCTCATAGCAGCTCTGTGACTAAACTGTATACATCAAGTAAAAATGGTGATGGAATTATGGCTGGAAGAAGACTACAGATACTAACACTTTGAATCTAAACAGCATTTCAGACTGTGGTTCTTTGGTTCAATCAAAGGAAATGGTTCTGTTCACATCCCTTTTTAATCTCATTGTAATCTGTGTTCTTACAATTGCAGTACAGAGCATACTGTGAATATTTTCTCACATTATTCATATAGAAGCTTGTAAAGAAAATAATGTACTAGCAAGTGATTGTCTTCAAAAACAACTCCATGTGGGTTTGTCTTTTGCGGGATCAGCTTTAGGATCCTGTCATATTAGGGTTCATTACAGCGGCACAGCCTGGCCATTGATTAGTAATTAGTAAAGTCCTCTTGGTTATACATTGATACATTGCTCAACTCTTTACTGAATCACTTCTTTGCAGATTAACCGTTAACCCATTTAGGCCGGCGTCACACTGGCGAGTGTGATGCGAGTAAGTCGCAAGACTTTCTCGCATCAACACCCGGCACGGCCGCCCGCTCTCGGACCCGAGTGTGTGGCTACATAGAAATACATGCAGCCGTGCCGAGAGCGGGCGGCCGTGCCGGGTGTTGATGCGAGAAAGTCGTGCGACTTACTCGCATCACACTCGCCAGTGTGACGCCGGCCTTAGATAAATAAACATAACAATACATTCTAATTGTGATGATTTCCATTCAGCTTCAATGGCTGGGATCATAACTACAAATGCTGTAAAGTTTACCTGAACTCAGAAGTGCGATATCACAATACAAAAAAGTGTAATTTAGCATGTGCGTGCTATTAGTCAATGATTTTTGCAGAGCTAGGCCGGTGTCACACTTGCGTGTGTGATGCGAGAAACTCGCACGAGTCTCTCGCATCATCACCCGGCACTGCCGCCGGCACTTGAGACCGGAGCGTGCGGCTACATGTATTTCTATGCAGTCGCACACTCCAGTCCGAGTGCCGGCGGCAGTGCCGGGTGTTGATGCGAGTGAAGAATGTGGATTACTCTGAAATAAAACATCATATTGCAGATATCAAGCCATCACTTTATTCACCTGCCTATGACCTACATGACCAAATAGATGGCTTAGGAGGGTTGATCCTACTGACAGATTCCCTTGTCATTATCCTCTTCAATGAGATAGCCTTCTGTGACAAGTTATAAACATGGTGCGAGCCTGATGGTTAAAAAAAAATATCTTCACTTTCTGTATGTTTCTTGTGCATTTTATTTTTTTCTACAAAGTGATACGAGTTTACAGAAAATTAAATAAGATGGCGTGATACAGAAAAGCAAAATTAAGATAAAGTACTCAAGTTAAGTACAATGCCATCACTTCATCATATACTTGGAATTAATGTTCTAAAACGAGGACGAGAGGTGCTAAAGAAGTGAAAACACTGTCATGAGACTATATATATATGAAATGATGAGCCATCTTTTCCTAGGCAGCGCTGCTATATAGGTTGTAAAAAATAATTATATTTTAAAGCGGAATCTGAGAAATGAAGTGACAAATGTTCAGAAACTAATTCTTCTCTCTGCAATAAAATGCAAGCTTTCCACAGAGGTGAATGAGAGCCCCGCACTCTTTTTCATTATATTGCTTCCACCGACATGTGTGCAAGCTCAGCCGAGTCACGCTGCATATCGCAGACTATCTCATCCTTTTATACAAGTGTAACGAGGATGAATGGCCTGAATGACTTCCCCTTCTAGTTTTTTTCGGCTGGATTCAGATGAATTCTGCACAGAAAAACAAATATCTTTAGTATTCCTCCTATCTGATGAACTGGCCTGTGGCTGTTCTCCATGAAAAAATCCTAGTCATATACTAATTAAATCTACAAACTATTCATATATTAACCTACTTTCCATTGCTATGAGATTTATATTCTTGTATCAATCAAGGCTAATTAACTCTATAAAGCACAAATCCACACAACAAACCTCACTCCGATCTTCTATTATAGACCAACCAAGGATCATTTAGGAACATAAAAACATAAGATGGTGCAAGATGAGTTTATGTCTAAATCCATACATGTGCCACCTGACTGTAATAACAGACTTCCCTCTTTTACAACTTAACCTTCCTGCAATACACCTCTGATAGTCATTTAAGCCCTTAATAATTTATAGGCCGACATGGACACCAAGTTTTAAAGTTTTATAGTGTCGTGACCACGCACCACAATTGTGGGTTACCAGGGCAATGGGGTACTCAGAGCCGAGCCCATGGAAGTCTATGGGGTTGTCACAGGTAGCGGTGACTCGGTCTGTGGCCCTGGCGGTCAGGCGTATGTTGGGGGGTATATTTACAGGGATAGATTTATATACAGTTCGTGACGCCACCTGTAGTTTCCTGATCACTAAGACCAGCGCTGCTGTAGATCTCTGAGGGGATGGTGAGGCAGCTAGATGTCAGGTCCCCTACAGGTGGGACTCTTCCCTCAGGTCGATAATTATGATAGGGTTGTGCAGGGGTGCAATTGAATAACACAGTCTCACACATCAGCGTCTTTCCATACCTTTTACTTCAAATTGTTCAGGCAGGTCCCAGGGAGGCTGATGGGGTTGATGGAGGATGAGTTTTGAGGCAACGGCTGAGCAAGTTAGGGGCCTCCTTTACTTTCAAAATGGTGATGAGTCCAACCAGCATAAAGCGTAGTTCCCTCTATAAACTCCAGCTATTTCAACGCTGTACTGCCCGGTCAGTTTTGTGGTCGAAGCCTTCCAATGATGGAACTAGGTTCTTTCTTTTGCTGATCAGGCTCAAAGTTCCTATTCCAACTGACCTCTGTTACGTACTGACACTCCAAGGCTACTTGCTGCCCCCTAAGGTCCAGTAAGCCTCTGGTTCTTTTATCACTATGCCTGGAGCTATAGTGACACGTCGGTCCCCAGTGACCGGTGACAAGGTGCAGGACTTCTCCAATCCTAAAGCACTTCTCAATTCCTTCCACTGTGCCCTTCGACTTGCTCACACTCTCAATAGCTGTCTCAGTCCGTCTGCCAGTGGGGCACAGCTCTGACCAGGCTGAGGTGATCTGGCTCACCTTTACTGGCCTCCACTTACTGAACTGCACACAGGTGGGATGACTCAGTCCTGAGCCACCCGAACTAGTCTCGGCTCCTTCCTCCTCACAGGTCCGGGCTAGACTGCTGAATCCCTAACTGAATCTCAACACTCCCTGTGGGTGTGTCTAAGTGTATGTGATGTCATGTAGAGCCCTTAACCGTTACCTCTCCACTCATCCTCCTGGTATGGTGTACCTTAAATACCAGGGCTACACATTCCCCCATGGTAAAAGACAGCACTCCCGGGCTGTGAAATACAAAAGACATTTTGGTTATGCATCAACAATGAACATTAACTCGTCCCATCCGGGAGGTAAGGATTTCTTGAACGTTGCATTAAAACATTAAATATAGAAAAATACAAAAGTATTAAGGCATCAAAACATTCAATAAATACTCAGTATTCTTGTGAAGGACCCGCACCAAACCTTCAACGTGGGTCCTGGGTGGGCTGCAGGACATCTGAATGCAGACCTCACTCAGTGCCACACCACACGGGTTTTATATTCAGAGGTAGTTGAGGTGGTTTCATGTAAAACCAATATAATGCACCTTAGTGCAACTATTTACAGGATACAGTTCTTGGGCTGGCTCAGTCCTCAGCCTCAGAGTCCATAATAAGAAAAAGACACATATTTATATCACATCACAATAAAGTGCAAAAACTCTTTATCTGCTTACCCAGCCGGGTATTCTACTCAATATATAAATGGAACTATGTAAAACACTATACACAGCAATAAAGTGCAAATTAGCAAAAATTCTCTAACTTTCTACATTTTCTTTGTTGCGGTAAACCCTGTCTGGGTCCTACCGTTCTTCACATTTCCTTGCAGGCTACCATTATACTTTCCATCCCGGGGGCTGGAACAATACGATGATCCTTAGATCCCATGACCAACAAGTCGTGACCTGCTATCAGAGTTTGGGTTGCTACAGTCCTCATGCGAACCGCTAGGGGCGCGCCGGGCGTTTTCGCTTTGTGAGACGCTGTCTGCGTCACTGTAATAGCCACTTTCTCTCGCGATGCAGAAATAGTCGCCGTGCGCGATGTCGTGTAAACTGCTGATTGCGATGTGGACTGGGTTGCAGGTTGCGATGTAGTAGGAGGACAAGGCAGTGAAGAGTATACAGGCGGTGCTTCCATTTGCGAGGAGCCTGCAGGGGGCGTCGCCGGAGCATGGTCAGATGCAGCAGTAGATTGTGACTGTGATGCGCTGGCAATGGTGACGTTACCTGCGTCAGGGACGGGGTCACGGACGATTGTGACATTAAGGGCATACCATCCCTTCATACCCCAGTGTCGGGTGTAGTTGACAATGTCTCCATTAACTAGGTCCCTCCCGGGGTGACCGATGGGCAGGTGGGATTCTACGTCCCTGCGACTGACAAAGACCCCTGGGTAGAGGCCCGGTTCTCTGATGAAGCCCCAGCCCTTCCGGAGCTGGAACTCGGTCACACACCCCTGCCGCCGCGGTTCCCTTCGAGTACCTTTCTCTCGACGGACACTTTCCTTGTCCGCGATCAGCTGCTCGTACTGCCGCTGCCGGTTCCGCTGCGCTTCCCGCTCTTCCTCCTGCCGGCGTCGCTGTTCCTCTTCGCAACGCTGCCACTCACATTCCCACTGGGCGGTGTAGGCGACGTCATCCAGGCGCGCCATCTCGTCCCAGTCGACGTCTGGCAATGATGGACAGGACCCCTCCGGTGTCCCTGCCGGGGATCGATCATCTGCTGCGGCCTCCTGGCCGGGCGGGCGTTCCGGAACTGGCGGTACCTCCTCAACCTCCCTCGCTTCCACCGCTTCCTCGGTAGGTTCAGGGTCGGTCCTTTTGGGGGTAGCCTCCGGTTGCTCCTTAGCCTTGGGCAGCAGAAGTTTCGGTAACTCAAACCGTGGGGGGTCGTCGAGGGGAGAGAACACCGCGTCCCACAGCCGCCGCTGCATCAGGGTACGCCGGCGTCTCTCTATCTCTTCTTCGCCAGGTGGTTGCAAAACCATCTTTTTCAATCTGGCATTCTCCTCTTTAATCTCCAGCAATGCTTGCTGCAGGTGCAGGACCACGGATGGTTCCGGTTCTAGTGGCAGCTTGGCTGGGGAACGGGGCCTGCCTTCCTCCGCTTCCCTGCTCGGCTGCACACTTCCTGCTTCCATGATGTTCCAGAACCGTTCTCTCTCTTCTACCAGAGACGTCCGGTCTCTTCCGTGGAGGCGGGGTTTGCGTCTCCTCCTCTTCGCAGGGAAGGTGAAGAGGAGGCGGACCTCCTTTGCTGTAGGGCAGGATCGCATATTGTAATAGCACTTTGAGAGGGCAGGCATTCTCTTCGCGCCACAGGGGGGAACACGCCCACGAATCCACGCCCACCTTCTTCTCCAGCGCCTGAGGGCGCGAATTTGGCGGCAAAATGGCGGATTTTAGCGCCAAAAATAGCAAACAGTCCTTTTTCACAAAAACACCTCCACAGGCACACAGGGCTCGCAATTTTGCGAGTTTCGCATCCTGTTCGTGACGCCAAGTTTGTCGTGACCACGCACCACAATTGTGGGTTACCAGGGCAATGGGGTACTCAGAGCCGAGCCCATGGAAGTCTATGGGGTTGTCACAGGTAGCGGTGACTCGGTCTGTGGCCCTGGCGGTCAGGCGTATGTTGGGGGGTATATTTACAGGGGATAGATTTATATACAGTTCGTGACGCCACCTGTAGTTTCCTGATCACTAAGACCAGCGCTGCTGTAGATCTCTGAGGGGATGGTGAGGCAGCTAGATGTCAGGTCCCCTACAGGTGGGACTCTTCCCTCAGGTCGATAATTATGATAGGGTTGTGCAGGGGTGCAATTGAATAACACAGTCTCACACATCAGCGTCTTTCCATACCTTTTACTTCAAATTGTTCAGGCAGGTCCCAGGGAGGCTGATGGGGTTGATGGAGGATGAGTTTTGAGGCAACGGCTGAGCAAGTTAGGGGCCTCCTTTACTTTCGAAATGGTGATGAGTCCAACCAGCATAAAGCGTAGTTCCCTCTATAAACTCCAGCTATTTCAACGCTGTACTGCCCGGTCAGTTTTGTGGTCGAAGCCTTCCAATGATGGAACTAGGTTCTTTCTTTTGCTGATCAGGCTCAAAGTTCCTATTCCAACTGACCTCTGTTACGTACTGACACTCCAAGGCTACTTGCTGCCACCTAAGGTCCAGTAAGCCTCTGGTTCTTTTATCACTATGCCTGGAGCTATAGTGACACGTCGGTCCCCAGTGACCGGTGACAAGGTGCAGGCTTCTCCAATCCTAAAGCACTTCTCAATTCCTTCCACTGTGCCCTTCGACTTGCTCACACTCTCAATAGCTGTCTCAGTCCGTCTGCCAGTGGGGCACAGCTCTGACCAGGCTGAGGTGATCTGGCTCACCTTTACTGGCCTCCACTTACTGAACTGCACACAGGTGGGATGACTCAGTCCTGAGCCACCCGAACTAGTCTCGGCTCCTTCCTCCTCACAGGTCCGGGCTAGACTGCTGAATCCCTAACTGAATCTCAACACTCCCTGTGGGTGTGTCTAAGTGTATGTGATGTCATGTAGAGCCCTTAACCGTTACCTCTCCACTCATCCTCCTGGTATGGTGTACCTTAAATACCAGGGCTACACAATAGCGTTTCGTCTGAATATGGTTTGCAGTGCATTGGTGTGAGTGTTTCCAATAAAAAAGAAGAAACGATGCCAATACCTCTTACTACCATGCAACTGGTATAAAAATGGCCAAATTTACGCTATCAAAACACTTCTGAAAGGTTAATATCCTTCAAAATATGTGTCACAAAGTTACCGCGACAGAGAGGAGCCAGGAGAACATGCCACCTGTTTACTCAAACTCCTGCACTGATTTGAACTGCTTCACCATCATACTAAACAGTGCAGGTTTCTTTTCCTCTGGCATTGCTAGAGTTAATCAGTTCATTTTATCTCCTGGAGCGCTCCATCATGGATTGCCTCAGCTGTTCTGTGTTGGACACTGCCCTCTGCTATATATGCTTGCACACTGGCATTTGGGAGTTTCCAGTGATAGCTCATTCTGCCTGGTTTGGAGTTGGAGGAGTTATTCAGTGTTTTTGAGATGGCTTCTGGAGAGTTGTTTTGGTGATTTCTGGTGGAGTTTGTTTGCGTGTATATCCTCTCCTATTTGGTTTTACCTTCCTATACCTCCCCAGTGTCCACTCTGTTGTTTGGTGAGTGTATTTTTTATGATTGCAGTTTTCATCTATTTGTCTTCCTCTGTCTGTCTGGTTAGTTTAATCCTATACACTTCGGCTTCACACCATCCTGGTTGGGGGAGGGAACAAATAAGGGTAAGTCAGAAGCATAGCAAAGCACGTGACCCCGACGTCTCCACCTTTCAAGGTAATCCGGGGGACAGGGATAGCCTAGGGCGCCCCCTAGAGTGAGAAATACGGAAGGAGCCCATTTCCCCACAAAATCCTGTAACATTACCATGACAATATGTTCTCTATGCTTAGAGACTAATCTCAACATCAACAATAATGTATGTAGGCAACACAGAGGCAGAGAAAATCCCTGCAGCTGCCTCTGTATGCCACAGTATGGTTTCATACGCTACTTTGTATTAGAGCGCAGACAGACAGCCGTATAAATCCGACCAATGGACAGACTGCCCGGCGGTTCCACTGACCCGAGTGTGACAGCATATATGTTTCTATGCAACTTTAACGCTCGGGTTGGGAAAGCCACGACCAGTCCGATTTATAAGGCCATCTAACTGTGCCCTTACAGAGACACTCTGCTCTAAAAGGAATCCAGCAATGAGCAGCATGCCACCATAATAAGTTAAACCAGAAGCATACTGTAGTATGAATGAGGCCCATAGACTTCTTTGGGTTCTGTATTATGGCTCCATGCAACTTGGAGGTTGTATAGACTCATGATATGGTCAAGTGCTTTGTAATAATATTCTCATATATAATAATATATTATTATTATGGAGAAAAGTAATATTTACACTATTTTTTGCATTTCTTTGTGAGAGAAAAAAACTATATATAGCTCCAAAGTAACTTAAAAGGGTGTTCCAATATGCAAACGTTTGGTACACCCACTGATCTCCAAAATGAGGCACTTAGAATGGAGCGGCCCTTGTGACCCCTGCGTTATTCATTTTTGTGTGATTGCAGGAGCGCTGTCTCCAGCAGTTTCATAAGGAACGAATGTAGCAACGTAATGCAGCTCCATTTTATAGGGGATAAAAGTACCCTAATCTGACAATCGGTGAGAGCCCCGGTAATCAGACCACCATTGATCTAAAAGCTTTCTCCGAACTGGTGAAATATAATAACTTCTTACTGGAATACTTCTTTCAATTAAGGCTAGCGCCACACTGAGACTTTCGGTAGCACTACTATTTTTTAACTATTGACCTACGATATGGAGCAAACACCTACATTGAGCACGTTGAGTAGCATGCAATCTGGTGGACTGCAGCAGTAACTGAATAGTAGAATCAATCAGTAGCGTAATAAACTGTCTCCACGAAGCCCTGACATTTGCTGCTTAGTAATTGGGGATAGAACCAGTAGAAAAACCAGTAGCCAATCAGATCTTTAGGCCGGCGTCACACTGGCGACAGAATCGGACGACTGCAATGCGATGAAAAATCGCATTGCAGTCGGACCTATGTTAATCTATGGAGCAGCTCCCAGTATCAGATTTTTTGTGGTCCGTTTTAAACGTCCGTGTACAATCGCAGCATGCTGCGATTGTCACCGATTGTCGGCCGACAATCGCCAAAGCAAGTCTATGGGAGCGATGAAAAATCGGAGTACAAACGGACCACACTGTGTGACTTGCGATGAAATCGCATCGGTGTCCTTTAGAAAAGCCGGCAATTCATCCCCGGCTATACTGTAAAATCACACTGACAGCTTTAATAAAGACTAGAAAGAATAGATATATACACATAGAACATATATATATATATATACATGTCATTGTGACATGTATATATACATATATTTATATTTCCTAGACTTCTACATACTGTTATAGCCGCTAATTCAATTGCCGGGTTTTGTGAAATCACAGAAGCCGACATGAAATGATACATTGTTTCCACACAGTTAACCATGTCATTTCCTGTATTTTGATATTTGTTTAGAACTTACAATTACATGAGTGTATTTGTGCAAAATTTCAGACATGTAGGGGTTAATTAAAGGTGTAATTTCGTTGAAAAAAAATGCGTGGGCTCCCGCTGTATTTTCTCCACCAGACAGACAAAGCAAGCGAGTGGGGGCAGATAATAACAGCCTAGGGAGGGTACATTTTTTGTGCCCCCCCTGGCTACTAACATCTGCCCCCCAGACACCCCAGAAAGGGCAAATCTATAATTAGATTCGCCCTTTCTGGCACTTTGCCCGTCTATTCCCATTGCCCTGTAGCGGTGGCGAATGGGTTAATAATCTCACCTTACTGTCACCTTGCAATTGAAAGGTGACCTTAAGGTAGGTTAATAATTGAGAGCTGTCAATTAGACAACTATCAATTATTAATCCTATTGTATGAAAGAAAAATCAAACACACACAGTTTAATAAAAAATAAGTTTAATTAAATAATCACACAGTTTTTGACCATATTTTATTTTCCTGCTAAAACCATTTCCTGTAATAAAAATAAAATAAAAAAGCAAAATTATACTTACCAATCCGATGTACAGTCAGGTCCCACGGTGTAATCCATCAGAAATGGTTAACAGGTTACAGGTCGCAGAGAGCTAATAATGCTATCTCAGACCTGTATTCCCCTGAATGAATAAGTTCCTCTCCCAGCGAAAGTAGAGGAATAGATTCATGAATGGAGCTTAATTGATTTATTGGCAATTTAACTTTAGTGACCTGACCTAAAGGGAAAGTGGACACAATCAATTAAGCTTCATTCATGAAACACATCCTCTCCTGTCGCCAGGAGAGGAACTTATTCATTCAGGAGCTTTGAGCTGAGCACGCAGGATTACTTGCACTGCTTGGCTCAAAGCTAGTTAACCCTTTGTGAAGGATTACAGCGTGGGACGTGACAGATCGGCGGAATAGGTAAGAATAATGTTGTTTTATTTTTTTTTCTTTATTTTAGGAGATCAATGGCTTCGCACGGATTAAGTGTAAAATAAAATATGGTCAAAAAAATGTGTTTTTATTTCATTAAAATTATTTATTCTTAAAGTGTGTGTGTGTTTTTTTATTTACTTCAATAGGATTAATAATTGATAGTTATCTAATTGACAGCTCTCAATTATTAACCTACCTTAAGGTCACCTTTCAATTGCAAGGTGACAGTAAGGTGAGATTATTAACCCATTCGCCACCGCTACAGGGCAATGGGAATAGACGGGCAAAGTGCCAGAAAGGGCAAATCTAATTATAGATTTGCCCTTTCTGGGGTGTCTGGGGCAGATGTTAGTAGCCAGGGGGGGCACAAAAAATGTACCCTCCCTAGGCTGTTATTATCTGCCCCCACTCGCTTGCTTTGTCTGTCTGGTGGAGAAAATACAGCAGGAGCCCACGCATTTTTTTCAACGAAATTACACCTTTAATTAACCCCTACATGTCTGAAATTTTGCACAAATACACTCATGTAATTGTAAGTTCTAAACAAATATCAAAATACAGGAAATGACATGGTTAACTGTGTGGAAACAATGTATCATTTCATGTCGGCTTCTGTGATTTCACAAAACCCGGCAATTGAATTAGCGGCTATAACAGTATGTAGAAGTCTAGGAACTATAAATATATGTATATATACATGTCACAATGACATGTATATATATATATATATATATATGTGTTCTATGTGTATATATCTATTCTTTTTTTTGTGATTGAAATACTATTCTTTTGGATCCATTATATGTCAGTTTTGCAAGCCTGCGAGAAAATCTCGCAAGTCGGATGAAAATCGGATGTTACAAGGTACACACACATGCGATTAAATCGCATCTTTGAAGATAAATCGGATGCCAGAAGGATGTGTGATGTTTGCATTTTGATCCGACAATCGACCGTCTAAAACGGACCGATTTTTTGTGGTTGTGTGTGACTCCAGCCTAAGAATGTTCTCAGCAGCTGAAGTTATTTAGCTTTTTTTTAGCTATTTTTTTGGGAGGAGACATGAGAATATGTGAGATGCCACTGCTGAGCATAGAAAAATGGAGAGAATTTGAAGGTCATACCCTAGCATTGCGAGAAACAGAGATTTACAGTAAGTGAAGTTACAATGGGAAAACTTTCAGATTCTGGTGGAACTTGTAACAAGAAAACTTTTGTCTTGTGCCCTGCTGGGGTATATAAAAGTCACAAAGTGTATAGAGGGTCCCACTCGCTATAAGCCATCTCTGTTTATGTATCTGAAATTAAAGAGAATGTGAAAATTAGGTTTGTGTGTTAAATGTATTTTAATACATTTTTGGCAATATATACAGTATTCTATAATATTATATTATTAATATTATATATATTATTCTATAATAATTTGTATAACACTAAATAATAAACATTTTGCAATTTTCACACTGACCAATGTGGTTTTTTACACTCAAACTTCCTGTTCCTTACAGAAGACTTTTCTGCAGTCTCATTATCATGGTTACAATTCCCTCCACTCTTCACAATGGCTTTCTACATGCTAATTAGATGCTTCAATACAAACGGTAGGGTCTGAGTCACTCTACTGCTGCTAATGCACATGTGAATTTATTGAAAAAAAAATCTAAAATAGCCCCAATACCCAGTGTGATTTCTATTTTTTTTAAGGTTGAGTGTAATTTGAAAGGTAAAAAAAATTAGCAAAATACATTTAATATAAAAAACCTTCAATAAATGGTGTCGTTTTCTCATTAAAAATTCTCTTTAACACTGAGGTGTCATAAGTGAAGAGAGAGCTTCCAGCAGTAAGACAGTAAGCTTTTAGGAGAAACCAAAGTATGACACAATTAGGTGGAGCCAGGGATAGTCTCTTAATAAAGGAAAAATCTACCAAATTCTACATATAAAAGCTTATTATTTATGGCCCATTTAATACAATGTCAAATGATCAATAGATCTATAAATTTCCTGCAATATTTTCTTTTTAGTGGATGTTCCTCAACATGTGCAGTTAGTAAAAATAAAAAAATCTCAGGTATAAAATTCATTCTTCCAGTTCTTTTGGAATGAAGTAAAATCAATCCCTAAGTGCCTAGTGCTAGGATAATAAAAGGAATATTTTTTTTACAAGTTACATATTTACATAGTTCTTCAGTTATCATCCTCTCTGTGATCACTCTGACCCCTCGTGTATAAAACATCATAGTCCCCTTCAAATAGATATACAGCCGAGCCTGTCTATAAATCGATGTCTGTCTTGTTACAAAATGTGTGAGACATTGTACTTCTGTCCCATTCCTGTCAAGGCTGGCTATGTGCCCGGAACAATTTCATTCTGAATGCATGTTGATGATTACATTTGCACTAGTTTAAGAAATAACTAAATCACCAAGTACATTTTGCCTTAGATTTCCACAGCTAAGCTGCAGAGAGGAGTGTAAATGTGGAGTAAATTAATTTTCTTTTGATGGGATGCGCAGGCAAAGTCAATTAGTATTAAGTAAGAAACATACAGATTACAATCAAACCATAATGCTGCTTATAGCTTAAGTGTTATAAATCAGTAAAAGATGCATTAATGATGTCTTTTTAATGAGGTCATTATTGCTAATGAAACTTTTTTTCGGTAATCATTAGTATAGCCAATGCCAAATTTGCATTGCTCTTAGAACACATTTATCTAATTGGATAATAGATAGCATTCCATTTTGCTTATTTTTTTCTCCATCAAACTAGCTGGTAAGAATATACATTTGGGGATGGAGTTGGTAATTACAGCTATGCTGAACTTTAAAAATGTTGGCACTCGAGCTGACCTTTCTAAGCTTCGTAAATGGGACTAAGTCTTACACTGTACACACTAATTACTGTATCTTAGAGGCACGAAGAGTGGAATATGATGGTTTGGGGGCAGTGTACAGAAATTTTCACATTTATCTCAACAATGGATAATGAATAATGAGGTCTATAAGGAGCCAGTTGAAAACGGTACAACATTCCCCTCATACCAAAGGCAGCGGCAATCTGATTGGTGTTCAGTGGGCTGAGAAACAAAACTTCAGAGTTAAGTAAAATGAATGTAACTTTAGGTGGAATAAACCTAAACTCCCTAATATCGCAAGTAGGACATTTTATGAAACTCCTAAAAATTTAAATGAATGGGGTTGTCCTGCCCCTGTGTGACTGCAGACTTGTGAATTCTCACATCAGGTGCACTGTGCGCTGTGAGGATTCTCCTGAACCGAGAGCTGGTGGTCATGCTACTGCATCTATGCAAATTGCATACTTTCGGCCACATTCAGACTAGAAGTGCCGGGCCTCACTCAATGCAAGTGTATTGAGCGAGACCAGACACGTCTAGTCTGAATGTGGCCGCATGTATGCAAATCACATACTTGCGGTCATGAGCCTGTAGCTCCTGGTGCCAACAACAGAGAATCCCCACAGCCTGCGCAATGTTAGGATTCACAAATCTGTAATCACATAGTCACTTCAGACATATAGCCTAAGGCCAGACAACCCATTTAACATGTATGTGTGAATCACTAACCCCTTTACACCAACATTCAGTTAATAAAGATTATTGTCCAGTTTCTACGCTTTGGTAGATGGAACCTTACAATGCTATCGATTGTTCTAAGCACCTGTCAGCTTGTTTTGAAAAAGAATGGTAAAATACAAAAATAGTAAATTTTTTATTTCTTGCGTATGGTCATACGACTGGTTAAGCTCACTGGGACCAAATGGAAAGTTTGTGGTCCCAGTGAACAGTCAGACTGCACAAACAGTGAATGAAGTGATCGGGGTCAGCCTGCACAAACGGTGAAAGGAGTGATAGGAGTCAGCCTGAATAAACGCTGAACGCAGTGTTAGCAGTCAACCTGAACAAACGCTGAACGCAGTGATAGCAGTCAACCTGAAGAAAACGCTGAACGCAGTGTTAGCAGTCAACCTGAACAAACGCTGAACGCAGTGATAGCAGTCAACCTGAACAAATGATGAACACAGTGATAGCAGTCAGCCTGCACAAACGCTGAACGAAGTGATAGCAGTCAACCTGAACAAACGCTGAACGCAGTGATAGCAGTCAACCTGAACAAACGCTGAACGCAGTGTTAGCAGTCAACCTAAACAAACGCTGAACGCAGTGATAGCAGTCAACCTGAACAAATGGTGAAAACAGTGACAGCAGTCAGCCTGCACAAACAGTGTATGCAGTGACAGCAGTCAGCCTGCACAAACGGTGAAAGGAGTGATAGGAGTCAGCCTGAACAAACGCTGAACGCAGTGATAGCAGTCAACCTGAACAAACGCTGAACGCAGTGATAGCAGTCAGCCTGAACAAACGCTGAACGCAGTGATAGCAGTCAACCTGAACAAATGGTGAACACAGTGACAGCAGTCAGCCTGCACAAACGCTGAACGAAGTGATAGCAGTCAACCTGAACAAACGCTGAACGCAGTGATAGCAGTCAACCTGAACAAACGCTGAACGCAGTGTTAGCAGTCAACCTAAACAAACGCTGAACGCAGTGATAGCAGTCAACCTGAACAAATGGTGAACACAGTGACAGCAGTCAGCCTGCACAAACAGTGTATGCAGTGACAGCAGTCAGCCTGCACAAATGGTGAAAGGAGTGATAGGAGTCAGCCTGAACAAACGCTGAACACAGTGTTAGCAGTTAACCTGAACAAACGCTGAACGCAGTGATAGCAGTCAACCTGAACAAACGCTGAACGCAGTGATAGCAGTCAACCTGAACAAACGCTGAACGCAGTGATAGCAGTCAGCCTGAACAAACGCTGAACGCAGTGATAGCAGTCAACCTGAACAAATGGTGAACACAGTGACAGCAGTCAGCCTGCACAAACAGTGTATGCAGTGATAGCAGTCAGCTTGTACAAACGGTGAAAGGAGTGATAGGAGTCAGCCTGAACAAACGATGAACGCAGTGTTAGCAGTCAACCTGAACAAACGCTGAACGCAGTGATAGCAGTCAACCTGAACAAACGCTGAACGCAGTGATAGCAGTCAACCTGAACAAATGCTGAACGCAGTGTTAGCAGTCAACCTGAACAAATGGTGAACACAGTGACAGCAGTCAGCCTGCACAAACAGTGTATGCAGTGATAGCAGTCAGCCTGCACAAACGGTGAAAGGAGTATAGGAGTCAGCCTGAACAAACGCTGAACGCAGTGATAGCAACCAACCTGCACAAACAGTGTATGAAGTGATAGCAGTCAGCCTGCACAAACGGTGAAAGGAAAGATAGGAGTCAGCCTGAACAAATGCTGAACGCAGTGATAGCAGTCAACCTGAACAAATGGTGAATGCAGTGATAGCAGCCAACCTGCACAGTAAACGCAGTGTTAGCAGTCAGCCTGAACAAAAGGTGAATGCAGTGATAGCAGCCAACCTGCACAGTGAACGCAGTGTTAGCAGTCAGCCTGAACAAACAGTGAATGGAGTGATAGGAGTCAGCCTGAACAAACGCTTTACGCAGTGATAGCAGTCAACCTGAACAAATGGTGAATGCAGTGATAGCAGTCAACCTGCACAAACAGTGAACGCAGTGATAGCAGTCAGCCTGCACAAAAGGTGAATGCAGTGATTGGAGTCAGGATTCACAAAAAGAGAAAGCAGTCAGATAACGCAAACAGTGAACACAGTGAATGCCGTCAGCCTGCACAAACAGTGAACACAAAGAACGCAGTCAGCCAGCACTTTTGTGTGGTTCCATTTTTGAATCAGAGCAGACGCAGCCAGTACTTAGCATAGGAAGCAGTCTATCTTGGACTCTGAGGTTTGGCACAGCTCTCTTATCCCTACTGCCCAGGAACAGCTGTCTTATAGCCCGAATACCCAGGGACAGCTCTCTTATAGCCCCTCGTCAGTCTGTGTATTGCGTCCATGCTTGAACCATGTTGCACGGACATCTTCATGAGCCCTTACAATTAGAAGTGGCCCTTTGTAGTCAACCGTAATGCTGATGTTGCCCTCAGAGAAAATTAGTTTGACACCTCTGGTATATGGGACTGTAAAAGAAAGCAAAGCAAGGCATTTGGCTATTTCCGGCAGTCCATTAGAAAATAAATGAGGTCACTAGGTGTCCTAGAGGTCAGAGTCCCAACAATCAGCAAGGTATTGGATAGGGTATAACTTGCTGTTTTGGTAATAACACTTTAAGGGTTCCACAATCCCGTCCTTCTGCTCTTTAGTGACAACTTCCCTCTGCACTGTTCAACTTTTTAGGTTGATGTGGCCGTCACTCAAGACCAGAGGGGAGGGTTATGGTGACTTTAATGAAAATAAGAGAGGGCACTCCATCTTAAGGACTACTTTCAGATCGCTTGCATGATTGGTGCATGCTGGAATATAACTTGGTTCTGCCATTAATGCTTTTATTAAAACAGTACAGTAATGTATGTTTAAACATCTTTACACCTCTCCTATTTAGCGCTGTCAGCAATTTTACAGGGTCAAAAGAAACCTACCAACAAAGGGAACCTGCCACATTAAATATGGTTTATGATCAGTATGCATTATATCATAGAGAAGTTGAACAGACTGATATATTTCTATCCCTTTCTATT
>JARQOD010000001.1:804464802-804524478 GCA_033576555.1 Oophaga sylvatica
ATTTTCTGCCATATAGACCTCAAAGTGACTTCAAATGAGGGTTGTCTCTAAAAAAATGGCTTTGTAAATTTTGTTGTAAAAATTGAGAAATCGTGGTCAACTTTAACCCTTATAACTTCCTAACAAAAAAAATTTTGGTTCCAAAATTGTGCTGATGTAAAGTAGACATGTGGGAAATGTTATTTCTTAACTATTTTGTGTGATATATTTCTCTGTTTTAAGGGAATAAAAATTCAAAGTTTGAAAATTGCAAAATTTTAAAAATTTTCGCCATATTTGCGTTTTTTTCAAAATAAACGCAAGTTATATCGAAGAAATTTTACTTCTAACGTGAAGTACAATATGTCACGAGGAAAACAATCTCAGAATCGCGAAGATCCTTTAAAGCGTTCCAGAGTTATAACCTCATAAAGAGACGTGGTCAGAATTGTAAAAATTGGCCCGGTCATTAACGTGCAAACCACCCTTGGGGGTGAAGGGGTTAATCGATTGACCTGATAAAGAAAAAAAAATATGATGTAAAGATCTGTTGGACACAAGTGTGGATCTTCTAACTCCCATAGACAAACTTTGTAGAAGCACCTCACTTAGCAAATTCTAGGAGCACCCGGTTGTCACACAAGAATACTGGACAAAAGCAGACCTAAAAAGTAGCAAATGGAGGCTGGGTTAGGGTTCGGGAGGTCAGGCAATCACAACAGACCAAGAAAAGAGGTCAGGCAGGTCAAGGGTCCATCCAAAAGGGCATCAAGGGTTAGGCAAAGATGTTGTCAGTCAGGTTCAAAAACTCAAGTTAGCAATAGATAAAATGAATGGCAATGAGAAAAAGACCATGAACCCGCCCTCTGATTGCTCCACTGACCTGCATTTGTGATTAGCAGCCAGCAGGACTGCTTCTCATACACATTCTGTAGGGCTTTCAATCACATGAATCAAAGAAGGCATTACCCAAAACTCTCATCAGTGTCATCCTAGGAATGGCAAGTGGTGACAGAAGTGGGGAATAAGTAATATGTTGTAGTGACTTGCTAGTTTAATGAGATGGAGGTGATTCTATCAATCATGAACTCCAGCAGTAAAAGTTCTAGTCTAGAGTCACAGAAAACCCAGGAGGATAAGTATTATTATTTATTTTTAGAGTACCATTGATTCCACGGTGCTGAACATGTGAAAAGGGTTTTTACATATAAAACACAAATATAGATTACAATGAACAAAATAACAATGACAGACTTTTACAGTGGGGGAAGAGGGCCCTGCACTGGTGGACTTCCATTAACCACCATCACCAAACATATTTTAGCCTTTAACCACCCTTAATCATATCATAATAGGTTACACCATGATGACAACTGCAGTTGGAACAGCTCTTATCCTACTCATTTTTTTCACTGTATGGAGAATTAAAGACAATTTTATTTAATGAGCAAACTTTTCATAAAAAAAGCAATTAATATGACTGTTAAAGAATTTCAAAATATTCACAATTATTTACTTAAACAGGTTATTTAGTCTTAAAAAATATTACCTCCTCTCTACCCTGGGCAATCCAATACAGAAGCTCCCACATTGCTCCCAGTCTTTGGCACAACATTGCCGAAGCCAACAAGTGGTCACGTGTCAGATTACTGGCCTCACCGATCAGCAATAGAGTCATGACGCCACTGATTGGCTTCACTAGTCACTTGCCGGATTCTTGGGAAGTAACACAGGGATTGCCTGAATTGCCAGAAAATCAGGAAGTAATATAGATTATTTTATCACATCTGCTGCAGTTCTGATATGTTTTTCTAGGGCTGGATAACATGCAAATAAATGTACCATCAAGTATGACAGTGCGAACATTGCTTTCATGAAAGGACCTGTCAGGGAAAAATAAACCTAGCACACTGTGACACAAAATAACTGAAATGTCACAAAATAAATGAAATGCCGCATCTTTTAATGATTTTAATGATTTTTTTGCAGCTTAGCTCAGTCAGATGTCCTCAACACATTAGACACACATTTGTGATATATATATATATATATATATATATATATATATATATATACACCTTGGGGCTTTAAAGTTTGTGAATCCTTCTGAATTTTCCATATTTCTGCATAAATTTACTGAAAAGTACATCAAATTTACACAGAAGTCCTATAAAAGGAGTCAAACATATTACACTTTGTAATTCTTAAATGAGAAAAAATTATCCAATATCACACATGAGTGACAAAAGTATGAGAACCATTGCTTTTACATCTGGTGTGACCGCCTTATAAAGTAATAACCACAACTACATTTTTCAGGTAATTTAGGTGTGAACAGGAAGGAACTGCAGGTGCAGACAGGTACGGAACCCCAGGTGCAGAAAGACAAGGAACCGCAGGTGGGGACAGCTACAGGACCGCAGGTGCGGACAGGCAAGAAACCGCAGGTGCGGACACATAGGGAATCGCAGGTGGGGACAGGTACAAAAACCGCAGGTGTGGACAGTTATGGAACCGCAGATGCAGACAGGCAAGGAACTGCCAGTGCAGATAGGAAAGGAACTGTAGGTGCGGACAGGTTCTCACAGGACAGACAGGACTAGGTTTGCACAAAACTGACAGGGTCAGGTTTATTCAGGACAAAAACAAGGACAGGAACACACAGGACAGACAGGGTCAGATTTATACAGAACTGACAGGACCAGGTTTACACAGGACAGACAGGACCAGGTTCACACAGAACAGACAGAATTCTTACAATGAAGTAGCAAGTGTACACAGTGAACACACATGTTGCTCAGGCACAACAGATTAGAGATAGGTATTAATTCAAACACAGCTGGTTTAGGAAAAGGTACTGCTTCTGACTAGAGTTGAGCGATACTTTCCGATATCCTAAAGTATCGGAATCGGAATGGTATCGCCGATATCACTAAAATATCGGCGATACCCGATACCGATACCGGAAGTCCCATGTAAGTCTATGGGAACAAAATATCGCAACTAAAAAAACCCCATTCTTTCCTTGTAAACACTAAATATACACACATAGAATACATATATATATATACATGTCATTGTGACATATATATATACATATATGTATAGTTTATACACTTCTACATAGTAAAATATCCTCTGATTCAATTGCCGGGTAAAGCCGGCTTCAGTGAAAAGACAGAAGCACCCGACATGAAATGACACTTGGTGTACATGGGTTAACCATGTCTTTTCATGTCGTTTGCTATCTGATTTGCACAAACAATTAAATCAGTCTATGTGTGCAAAATTTCACACCTGTAGGGGTTAATTAAAGGTGTAAATTCGTTGTAAAAAAAACGGACTTTTTTGCTACGAATTTACACCTTTAATTAACCCCTACAGGTGTGAAATTTTGCACACATAGACTGATTTAATTGTTTGTGCAAATTAGATAGCAAAGGACATGAAAAGACATGGTTAACCCTATGTACACCAAGTGTCATTTCATGTCGGGTTCTGCATTTTCACAAAAGCCGGCAATTGAATTAGCGGCTATTATACTATGTAGAAGTGTATGAACTACAAATATAAATATATATATATATATATATATATATGTGTCACAAATTCAATGACATGTATATATATATATGAGGTGTAAAATTGCTGAAAAAAAATGCGTGGGCTCCCGCCCTATTTTCGCAACCAGACAGACAAAGCCAGTGAGTGGGGGCAGATAATAATAGCCCAGAGAGGGACCATTATTTTTGCCCCCCCCCCGGCTACTAACATCTGCCCCCAGACACCCCAGGAAAGACAAATCTATAATTAGATTCGCCCTTTCTGGCACTTTGCCCGTCTATTCCCATTGCCCTGTAGCGGTGGCGAATGGGTTAATATGGGGTTAAAGCCACCTTGCTATTGAAAGGTGACCTTAAGCCAGGTTAATAATTGAGAGCTGTCAATTAGACAACTATCAATTATTAATCCTATTGCATGAAATAAAAATAAAACACACACACTTTAATTAAAAATCATTTTAATGAAATAAAGACACATGTTTTTGACCATCTTTTATTTTACTGCAAAAACCATTTCCTGTAATAAAAATAAAATAAAAAAGCAAAATTATTCTTACCTATCCCATGCACAGTCAGGTCCCACGGTGTAATCCTTCAGAAAGGGTTAATGTTTACTGCAGGGACCGCAGCTATTGCTGCAGCCTCACAGTAAACCCCAAATGAATGAGTTCCTCTCCTGCCTGACAGGAGAGTAAAGGCTGGGTGTCACATAACGATACACCAGCGATCCCGACAACGATATGCACTTGTCAGGATCGCTGGTGTATCGCTACATGATCGCTGCTGAGCTGCCAAACAGGCAGCTCAGGCAGCGATCTGGGACAGCGACACTGCGGGTAACATCGCTTAAGGGCCCGTCTCACATAGCGATATCGCTACCGAGATCGCTGCTGAGTCACTAGTTTTGTGACGCAGCAGCGAGCTCACCAGCGATATCGCTGTGTGTGACATTCAGCGACGATCAGCCCCCCTGCCGGGTATCGCTGATCGTCGCAGAAATGTCAGGACCTTTTTTTGATCGCTGGTTTCCCTCTGACAGGCACGCATCGCTGCGTGTGACAGGCGGGAGACCAGCGATCCGCTGGTAACCAAGGTACACAGCGGGTTTCCAGGCACCGCGCAGCGCTTGGAAACCCGCTGTGTACCTTGGATACCAGCTCCCTGCATCAGGGCGCTGGTATCCAAGGTACACAGCGGGTTTCTAGGCACAGCCCCGCGCCCTTAAGTGGAAAGCTTAATTGATTGCTTTCCACTTTCACTTCAGGTCAGCCAGGGACACCATCAGTGACGTCAGAGGGAACTGATTAACAAAAATAGGGGTTCCCTTCGAAAAAAAAATGGCGTGGGGTCCCCCCTATTTTTGTTAACCAGCCAGATGAAGCAGACCGCTGAGGCCTGGATTTTCAGGCTGTTAAGGAGCCAAGATCCATGGACCTTGCCAGCCTAATACTAGGCCACAGCAGTCTGCATATCTTGGCTGATTAACAAAAATAGGGGATCCCTCGAAAAAAATTGGCGTGGGGTCCCCCCTATTTTTGTTAACCAGCCAGATGAAGCAGACCGCTGAGGCCTGGATTTTCAGGCTGTTAAGGAGCCAAGATCCATGGACCTTGCCAGCCTGATAATACCAGGCCACAGCAGTCTGCATATCTTGGCTGATTAACAAAAATAGGGGATCCCCTCGAAAAAAATTGGCGTGGGGTCCCCCCTATTTTTGTTAACCAGCCAGATGAAGCAGACCGCTGAGGCCTGGTTTTTCAGGCTGGTAAGGATCCAATATACATGGACCTTGCCAGCCTGATAATACCAGGCCACAGCAGTCTGCTTAGCTTGGCTGGTTAACAAAAATAGGGGATCCCCTCGAAAAAAAAACGGCGTGGGGATCCCACCTATTTTTGTTAACCAGCCAAGTAAAATGCAGACTGCTGCGGCCTGGTATTAAAAGACTGTCAAGGCCCATGGATTTTGGCCCTCAACAGCCTGATAATACCAGGCTACAGCAGCCCCACATTTGGCGCATCAAAAGATGTGCCAATTGTGGCACTTTACCCGGCTCTTCCCACTTGCCCTGTAGCGGTGGCAAGCGGGGTAATAAGGGGTTAATGTCACCGTTGATTGCACGGTGACAATAATCCCGGTTAATAATGGAGAGGTGTCAATAAGACACCGATCCATTATTAATCCCAAAGTTATTAAATACATAAAAAAAAGACAAAGCAAGAAAAAAGTCTTTTAATGAAATAAAAGAGACAACACAGTTTTCATTAATTTTATTGTACTCTCATTCCTGCGACGCCATCGATCTCCTGTAAAAAAAGAAAAAAAAACAAACCAACAGTATACCACCTGTCCGACGCAGTCCATAACGACAGTCCCACGACGATCCAACTCTGCTACATCGCAATGACAGGCAGAGCCTGTCATCCCGGCGCAGCACAGCTGATTACCTGCTTCCCCGGCGGTGACGTCATCGGACTGACTGCTTTACGGCCGGGATTACCCAGCAGTCACTGCAGTTATCGCGAGAAACTGCATGTGACCGCCGGGGAAAGAAGATTGCGGCCATCAAGCAGTCCAGGACGTGACCGCCGGAGATCTTCTGCCAGGTAAGTGCCGCTGACTCCTGACAGATCCGACCGACGGACACTGACAGTGACAGTGACAATCCCGATTCCGGTATCCGATAAGACGAAAATATCGGAACTCGGAATCGGAATTCCGATACAGCCAATATCGGCCGATACCCGATATTTGCAGTATGGGAATGCTCAACCCTACTTCTGACACAGCAGGTTTAAAGATAGGGGCTGATTCAGACACAGCAGGTTTGAAGGTAGATCCTGATTCAGACACAGCAGGTTTAGAAAATGGTATTGCTTCTGACACAGCAGGTTTAAAGGCAGGGGCTGATTCAGACACAGCAGGTTTGGAGGTAGGTACTGATTCAGACACGGCAGGTGTGGAATAAGATACTGATTCAGATACTGCTTCTTTAGTACTGATTGAGTCACAGCAGGTTTTGGAGATAGGTATAGATTCAGACACTACAGATTTAGTACTGATTCTGACACAGAAGGTGTGGATGTAGATACTGATTCAGACACTGCAGGTTTGCTACTGATTCAGTCACAGCAAGTTTAACAGACAGATCCTGATTCAGACTCAACAGGTACAGGGATAGGTCCTGATTGAGACACAGCAGGTTCAGGGTACAACAGATGAAAGGTACAGGTTCAGAGTTAAGGCCTAGGGCATACAGACCCAGGAAAGCAGGTACAGACAAGATCAGATATAGGTACAGGTTCAGAGTTCAGGCCTAGGCCAAACAGACTCAGGGAAGGAGGTACAGACAAGATCAGATCAGATACAGGTACAGGTTCAGAGTAGAGGGCTAGGCTATACAGAGGGTTTGGGTAAAGATAGGACTTAACAATCAACTTAGCAGCTTAAAGACAAGCTAGATACCAAACTCCTAGATGTTGAACAGGCACCTCCCTATAGGGGAGGGTGCCTTATATGCCAGGTGCCTCCCAGCAATTGGCTGGGGACATTTCAGAAGTACACGCTACCCATTTAAGAAGCAGAAAGTGTGCGCTTGTGTGCACTAGGCACGTGGCCCGAAGACCTGCGCGAGGCGTGCACATGGGTGGACCTGGGTGCTAAGATGTATAGCCATAACAGGAGTGTGGTCAGGATTGTGAGTAAGTTGGCGTCCCTGTTGGGGCTCTGGAAAGCAAACAGGGACGCTAGTGTTACAGCAGATACCATTCTACAAAATACTCCCACAATTGTGGGCCATTGATTGCAAATAAGATTTGTTATTTTGTGCAACCGAAAATTAATTTTCCTAACAAATTCATTTAAAACCAAGTTGCAAAAATGAGTGCACCCCCAAGTCATTAGAGCAATTCTAAAGTTTACACTACAAAATTACAAAATTCTTATTAACAAGAAATCAACCACAGGTAAGTCTAGTTGACTATAAAAGGACATTACTTAACAAAGAAAACAGCAATTGCACTGCACTGAAAAGAAACGTCACAAGACCTAAGAAAGAAGATAATTTCTTCACACAAGAAAGGTAAGTGCTTCAAGAATATCAGCAAAGCTTTACTTATTAGTCACAATAAAAAAAAATTGAACAAACATGTAACTGCAACAATCTCACCGAGATGTCCAGGAACCAGAGAAGGTAAGACCTAAACAGGATTGTCTTATGCTGAAAAGGGTTGAAGAAATTAAATTCGACATGCAAGTTCACTGTAGATAGCTAAAGAAGTGGAAAGTCAAACGGCGGTGAGTGTTTCCATGACACAATATGGCATACATTGCAGAAGAATGCCTTGCATTGGTGCTATCCCTGAGGGAAGCCTCTCCTAAAGCCTATTCACAAAACTATGAAGAGACGCCATTCTATGGAGTGAGGAGACCAAAAATAATGCTTTTGGAACTGATGGCTTCAAAAATGTATGGCATCGTAAAGGTGAGGAGAAGAGATGAGCGAATATGTTCGGCTCACTCCTTATTCAGCAAGCTATAGCGGTTACTGAATAAGCTGCAGAGGGAACCCAGACACCTGGTTTGCTCCTGCTGATCAGTTGTTCAGCACCGCAGCTGCATGTGTCGTGGCTGTTTCACAGTCACAACACATGCATGGAGAGCCTGTTTGTTGGGCTCTCCATGCATGTGTTGTGACAGTGAAACAGCCGCGACACATGCAGCTGTGGAGCCGAACAGCAGATCAGCCAGAGCGATCCAGGTATCTGGGCTCCCTGTGCAGCTTATTCGGTAAGCGCTATAGCAGCTTTTGGTTCACCTGCACATGTGGTTCCGTCAGAATTTCATGCTCAACCTGTGCATGTCCTGGCAACCCTGAAAACACCTCCCAGTTCCGCTGAGGCAGTTCTTAGCACTGTTTCTGGGTTGGGGACAGTATCTCTGCCACTGTGACATCCTTGACCCTGGTCTCAGGACTGGCCCCCAGGCACGTAGCTTCCACCAGTTCTCTGTCTCGCCATGGTTTAAGCAGGTTGCTGTGGTACACTTGGAACAACTTTCGTCTCCCTGGCTGGTGGATCTTGTAGTTGACGTCAGTCAGCTTTCTGACCACCTCTTATGGCCCCTGCCTCTTGGCCAGAAATCTATCTTCAACCATGGGAATCATATCACTCGATCTCCAGGGCTAAACTGTCCCAGCCTTAAGGTACTGCCACACTTAGCGATCTCGTTAGCGATCACGATAACGACGCAATCGTTGGTGTGATCTCTTTTAGGTCGCTAGTAGCTGCCAAACAGGAGATCTCATAAACGACTCATCAGCGGTCAGCGATCTCTTTAACGACTTTGGCGGTCGTTAGGATGTCATTAGCATGTACTGAGCGCTTCTGATTCATAGGAATTTCCAGCATCGCTCCTGCTCTCTGCGTCCTGCTAGCCTGCTTTGCAACTTCTGCGATCCTCTCTGTGACGCAAAAGAGAACTTACAGATATTGCGATCCACTCCGTGACGCAAAAACAGTCATATGCGTCACAAACGAGGTCGCTCGTCGTCCGCAAAAGGTGCCAAACACAGCGATTCAGGCTCACCAGCGGGACGCCAACGATCAAAAAACGTTCCAGAACTCTAGTGAACGATCAGCGACATCACAGCAGGGGCCACATCGTTGCTACATGCCACACACAACGAGGTCGCTAACAAGATCGCAAAATAGTGACGTTTTAGTGATCTCGTTAGCGATCTCATTTGCGATCTCGTTTAGTGTGGCATACCCTTTACCGACTGATTGCTGAGCCTTACCTGGGCCTCTTGTGTCTGAAGGAGCCTCTCCTTCAAGATCTGCACGATCACCCTCACGATCCTGTCCTGCATCTGTGCCACATTATCAATGCTAATTTTGTCAGGTGCAACCTCAGCTTCTCAGGTTTCCTTCGCAATATCCAGAAGTCTCAGAGGGAGCCATCCAAATAACTTGAACGGCGAGAACCTCATAGAGGCCTGTGAAACTTCCCTCATAGAGAACAGCAGGCATGGGAGTAGGCAAGCCCAGTCTCAGCCATCCTTTTCCACGACCTTCTTAAGCATGGTCTTCAAGGTTTATTGGCCGTCGGTCTGCGGGTGGTACACCGACGGATATTCTGAGTTGTGTAATCTAGAGAGCCTTACATAACTTTCATTACCTTGGACATAAACGGCATTTCTTGGTTCATCAGGATCTACTTTGGCAGGCTCGTCCGGGAGAAAATATGAATTAACTCTCAGGCTATGCTCCGGGCTGAGGAGTTTCTTAGTGGTACCACCTCAGAGTACTGTGTTGCATAATCCATGACTATCAGGATATATTGGTGCCCTCTGGCTGACTTAACTAGTAACCCCACAAGGACCATGGCAATTCAGTCAAAAGGGACCTCTATAATGGATAATGGTACCAGGAGACTGCGGAAGTGCGAGACAGTAGCAGATAGCTGACAGGTGGGACAGGAACAGCAATAATTAACAACCTCTCAGTGACACCCAGGTCAGTAGAACCTTTGAAATACCCGCTCCTGGGTCTTGTCTATGCCCAGTTTCCCACCAAAGACATGAGAATGGGCTAGGTCTAATACCGTACCCTATAGGGTCCCAGTACTAACAGATGCTTTAATACTTCCCCTCTCCATTTAATGACCCAATATAGCAGTTCCTCCTTTTCTACAAAATATGGAAATCTTTTGTTGGCCCCCAGCTCCTATCTAACTTGGCACCTCCGCCTTTTGCCATGAGTCTCAGAACAAGCTAAAGTACTGTCCTATTATTACTGGGTGTAGCAGGTCTTTAACTACTCCGACCTCATGGGAATCAGTGCGACAGTTAGTATTATGCACACTCTAGCAATGGGGTAGTGGGGTAGTCCTTTGCATCTCCATAAATACAGCTATTTACCCCATTTATTGTCACAGGACATGCTTGTGGCCTCTCACTGGGCTGATAGTCCACACTACAGACTGGATAACCATAATATGAACAGCTCCTTCCCATGCTGTAGTCCATTGGTTCGATGAACATAGGACAACGGACAGCTATGTGCCCTGTACTGTGACGTCTACAACAAATGAAGTCCATAGCAACAGCCTCAGCTAGCCCTTGGGACCTTGGACTACCCCCAGTTGTGGTTCTATTACCTTTCATTTGAGAGTCAAGAGCTTTCTGGGTCTCATGCTGAACATGGGGAGGCTTTTTGGGGTCTCATGCTGAACATGGGGAGGCTAAGGGGGTCTCATTCTGATCATGGGGAGGCTGTATGGGTCTTATGCTGATCATGGGGAGGCTATGTAGGGACTTTTAAAGTGTATAGGGGGCTGTGTGGGGCCCGTACGCAGGCTTTTACTGTACATAAAAGGGGCTGTGTGCGGGCTCAAATGTTATATAGGAGAATGTCAGCATACTTAATTCTGCTCAATATGAAGTGATACAATTAATAGTGATATAAAATAATTATAATTAAAATGTTAATATTAATATTCAGAAGAATTAATTTCAGCGTATTCGTTCGGCCCTCCACAACAGTCACGGTCTCTCATGTTAATTGCCCACCCCTGATCTATATCACAGGCTATCCAGTTGACATTACAATGAGCTTACTCATTATGCTGTATATTGTATTTCCAAAGGAATTTTTAATTTATGATTTGTACTAATTTTAGAGATCATTACATTATAGATAGTCTTAACCCATACTATGTATTTCAGGATGGTATCTAAGTAAGATGTTACCTGCCCCTCATGGTACAATACAAAATCTATAAATTTGAACATTGCATCCCATTAAATAATTCTACATAGCCCATTTTACAAATTGACATACAGTTGCATACAGTTGTGCTCAAAAGTTTACATACTCTGGCAGAATTATTGCTTTCTTGGCCTTTTTTCAGAGAATATGAATGATAACACCAAAACTTTTTCTCTACTCATGGTTAGTGGTTGGATGAAGCCATTTATTGTCAAACTACTGTGTTTTCTTGTTTAAAATCATAATGACAACCCAAACCATCCAAATGACCCTGATCAAAAGTTCACATACCCCATTTCTTAATACCGTGTATTGCCCCCTCAAACATCAATGACAGCGTGAAGTCTTTTGTGGTAGTTGTGGATGAGGTTCTTTATTTTCTCAGATGGTAAAGATGCCCACTCTTCTTGGCAAAAAGCCTCCATTTCCTGTAAAATCTTGGGCTGTCTAGCATGAACTGCGAGCTTGAGATCTCCCCAGAGTGGCTCAATGATATTGAGGTCAGGAGACTGAAATGGCCACTCTAGAACCTTCACTTTGTTCTGCTTTAGCCAATGACAGGTTGACTTGGCCTTGTGTTTTGGATTATTGTCATGTTCGAACGTCCAAGTACGTCCCATGCGCAGCTTCCAGGCTGATGATTGCAAATTTGTCTCCAGTATTTACTGATAACGTGCTGCATTCATCTTTCCTTCAAGTTTGACCAAGTTTCCTGTGCCGTTGTAGCTCACACATCCCCAAACAATCAGTGATCCACCTCTGTGCTTTACAGAAGGAATAGTGTTTCTTTTATCATAGGCCTTGTTGAACTCTCTTCAAATGTAATGTTTATGATTGTGGCCAAGAAGTTCAATTTTGGTCTCATCACTCCAAATTACCTTGTTCCAGAAGTTTTGAGGCTTGTCTCTGTGCTGCTTTGTGCATTGTAGGTGAGATACTTTGTGGCTTTTATGCAGTAATGGCTTTCTTCTGGCGACTCGACCATGCAGCCCATTTTTCTTCATGTGCCTACTTATTGTGCATCTTGAAACAGCCACACTGCCAGTTTTCAGAGAGTCCAGTATTTCAGCTGATGTTATTTGTGGGTTTTTCTTTGCATCGCGAACAATTTTCCTGGCAATTGTTGACAAAATTTTTGTTGGTCTACCTGACCATGGTTTTCTTTTTAGAGCCCGATTTTCCATTTGTTAATCACAGTTTGAACACTGCTGACTAGCATTATCAATTCTTTGAATATCTTTTTGTATCCCCTTCCTGTTTTTTTACAGTTCACCTACCTTTTCCCATAGATCCGTTGACAATTCTTTTGCTTTCCCCATGACTCACAATCCAGAAATGTCAGTGGCTGGATGAAAGATGCAAGAGTCTGTCTGGATCCCAGAAACTCACTCAGCTTTTATGCACACAGACTGATTACAAGCAAACAGGTCACAGGTGAGGATGTTACCATTAGTAGCCATTCAAACCCATTTGTGTCAACTTCAGTGCATGTTAACAGGCCAAAATCACCAGGGTATGTAAACTTTTGATCAGGATCGTTTGAATGTTTTAGGTTGTCATTATGATTTAAATAGAGAAAACACAGTAGTTTGACAATAAATGGCTTCACCTAACCACTAACCATGAATGGAGAAATGAGTGGAGAAAAAAAGTTTTGGTGTTATCATTCATATTCTCAGAAAAAGGCCAAGAAAGCAAAAATTCGGCCGGGGTATGTAAACTTTTGAGCACAACTATATAAAGGAACTGCATGGATTATGTTCCTAATAATTAATAAACCCAAAACCACATATTCAGAAGTGGTCTTATCATATGTTACCAAAGGAGGAAAAAGGGGATGAAAAGAAAATTCATACGAATTATTGTATTAACACACAAATTATTATTTAGTGCATTATATATATCCTGTCCCCAGAAGGGTGGATTAAAAAATTAGATTCCATTATGGGTTATATTCTACATAAAGAATGTGTATGAATAATGTGCCATGATCAATATACACGTCCTAGCATACAGCAGATGTAGAGCAGATTCAATATGTAGATCTCCAGGGCTGTTTCATGAAAACAACCAAAATTAAAAATTTTATTTAAACAGAGTGGATTGCCAGTGTTAAGCCTGATATTCCACTCTCTGTCCTTCTTCAAAAGTACAGAATCTAGATCTCCACCTCTAATGTCAAATTTTAATTGACAGATTGACCATCTTTTAAGTTCCTTCCATCGTAATTCATTTTTGTTTTTAAAGTGTGTGGCAAATTGGAGTGGGAATAAATGTTTTTTTCTGCTCTAAACTACTTTGTTCATCCTTGTCAAAGTTAATTATATTCCTAATGTACTCTCTTATGTGGGTTTTCAAATTGTTTTGCCTACATATCTCAACCTACATGTGCCCTCCAAACAGTATACTACTCCTGCAGTAGAGCGGTACAAATGCTGATAGATATGATATGTTTTACCAGAGGCATCTACAAAAGATTTTTTGGGGATCAGAATTTGACAGGCTTTACACATTTTACATGGAAAAAATCCAGGGTCTCTCGTCAATGGTTTTGAATTACTACGTTTGAAATGACTCGATACCAAAAGGTTCGGGGTAGAAATAGCTTTCCTGTAGCCTGACGAGGCCTGCGGCGTTAGGTATTCCTTAACATCACAATCCGATGTAAGGATATCCCAACACTTATTAAGAATAGTCAGAAGCATCTGCCACTCATGATATTCCATAATAATCTGATGTTATTATCTCGACTCTTGTCTCGATTTTTTGGGACTGAGAGTTCTTTTTTATCAATCCTCAAAGCAAGATTGTATGCTTTTTTGATCATTTTCCGCAGGAATTCACCATTTGGGATTGCTCTGATAGTTGTGAATGAGCACTTCCGGCATCAAGAATACTATTAGTCGCCGTTTCTTTTCTATATAATTCAGTCTGTATTATATTATCTGTGTCTCTCTGTATCATGATTTCTTAGAAAGAAATACCATTTATGTGGAAGGAGAGTGTGAGTTTCAGGTTGAGATGGTTATTGTTAAGCACATAGATAAAATGAACCAGATCTTCTTCTGTGCTTCTCTAAATAATAAGCACATCATCTATGTAACGTTTCCACGCTACAATATGATCAACAAAACATGTCATGTGTTATGAGCTCGGTTGCAACAGCTTTATTATATAATGGATTGCACCCGAACCCGGGGTCCGCGATGCAGTTTATGTTCACTGCTGCCGAACACCCCTATAGTATGAGGGTCAAACTGACAACGGAAATCAACATTAGATCTCGCCTGTGTTACATCACACTAGGGGAGATGTAGAATTGGCACTATCTCCATTAACGTCACGGGAGATGTGCTCTCGACTGGCGTAGATGTGGCCCTGTTAATGGCACAGAAGCCACTTGTCAGATATTAGATTTGCACTACATGCTGCAAGCTGGTATAGACATAGCCCTGTTGACTGCACAGAAGATACGTGCCAGCCGCTAAGAAGTGCATGCAACTAACGCCAGGAGTACGTGCTACCAGCCGGCGTGATACCGGACTGAGCCACTCTCTGTTCAGCTTGGCAGGCGATGCCCAGGTTACGCGTCCCGCAGTCTGCTCAGGGTGTATAGCTACCCTATATTCGTAGCAAGACTGCGCTACGTTAGCTACAGGTTGTGCGCCACGCAGTCTGCTCAAGGTGTATAGCTACCCTATATTCGTAGCAAGACTGCACCACGTTAGCTACAGGTTACGCGCCCCACAGTCTGCTCAGGTTGTATAGCTACCCTATATTCATAGCAAGACTGCACATTAGCTACAGGTTACGAGCCCCACAGTCTGCTCAGGGTGTATAGCTACCCTCTATTCGTAGCAAGACTGCACCACATTGGCTATTTGCTTGGCATAAGCTAATCCTGCCTGAAGGACCTGTGCTAATTAGCCGAGCGAACTCTGGCATTGGAAGCAGGCCGGCTCCAGGTTTTTATGGGCCCCCGGGCGAAAGAGCCTCAGTGGGCCCCTTTAACACAGACCACGATTCATGATGCACAGATACAGCAGAGAAATATGGGTATAGTACAATGTCAAATACTTCACTTCTTCCATTACATGAGTGATATCTATTGTAAATTGTACAATAGCTCAAAAACCGCCAAATCCTCACAGCGCACAGTACAGACTGGACAGTACAGTCCTCCATACAATATTATGGGCACCACATAGTCTCCCCCTCATCACCTATATAATACCCCATGCAGGATGTCACCCCCCCATCCCCCATATAATGCTCCATACAGAATACTGGACCCAAAATAATGCTCCATACAGAATACTGGACCCAATATAATGCTCCATACAGGATACTGGTCCCAATATAATGCTCCATACAGGATACTGGTCCCCATATAATGCTCCATACAAAATATGGAGCTCTCCTCTGCGCTGTACTGCGTTCTGCACTGTTACGGCTCAGGAAAGGGCGCTGTGGAAAGACTCCCCATTATCATCATGATTGCCTCCCCATCATCATCATTGCCTCCCCATCATCATCATCGCCTCCCCCTCATTATCATTGCCTCCCCCTCATCATCATTGCCTCCCCCTCATCATCATTGCCTCCCCATCATCATCAATGCCTGCGCATCATCATCATCGCCTCCCCATCATTATCATTGTCTCCTCATCATCATCATTGCCTCCCCATCATCATCAATGCCTACCCATCATCATCATCGCCTCCCCAATATCATCAATGCCTGCCCATCATTATCATGGCCTCCCCATCATCATCATGGCCTCCCCATTACATCAATGCCTCCCCATCATCATCAATGCCTGTCCATTATCATCAATGCCTGCCCAACATCATCATCTCCTCCCCATCATCATCAATGCCTACCCATCATCATCATTGCCTCCCCAATATCATCAATGCCTGCCCATCATTATCATGGCCTCCCCATCATCATCATGGCCTCCCCATTATCATCAATGCCTGCCCATCATCATCATCGCCTCCCCATCATCATCAATGCCTGCCCATTATCATCAATGCCTGCCCAACATCATCATCTCCTCCCCATCATCATCAATGCCTGTCCATTATCATCATCTTCTCCCCATCATCATCAATGCCTGCCCATTATCATCAATGCCTGCCCATTATCATCATCTTTTCCCCATCATCAATGCCTGCCCATTATCATCAATGCCTGCCCATCATCACACACAGACAGCACCACAGCACACAAGCACTCTCTCACATACATATATACACACACACACACACAAAGCACCGCACTACATACACACACACACTGATACACACAGACACACACACACAGACACATACACACACGTCTCACCTGTCCGGCGTCCGCGCGCTCTCTGCCACAGCCGGCCGCTGAATCATGACGTCATTCAGCGGCGCTGCTGTGAGAGGAAGCGCCGGCACCCCCTAGAGCCCGGAGCTGCGGCAGCGGAGGTACGGGAGAGGTAAGTATTATGCCAGCTGCTGCCGGGGCCCTGAGCAAGCGGGGGGGCCCAGTGGCGGCGCTGACACCGCTCTCCTCCGCTAACGGGCGCAGGGGTGCCCGACGGCGAGTGGGCCCCCCGCCTGCTCAGGGCCCCGGCACTTGACCGGGTGTGCCGGGCGCTGACGCCAGCCCTGATTGGAAGGTCCCGGGGAGCAAAGCTAGAGAGCATGTGTAGCCCAGATTCCGGCACGTGCACACATGAGCACTGCCTATTGTAATATGATCTGACCACGCCGCGGACAGACAAGCTATTTAAGGGCTAAGCTCCACCCCCAGCCATCTCGTCAATCGCATCACCGATGACATCATCCGTGACCAATCAGGCGATGCCAGGTCAGAGGATCAGCTGACATTAAGCACCAATCATGGCTCGCCATGTCATGGACATGCTCAATGCAGGCATTTCTGGACTTAGGCTTACAACAGCCTTTTCTTGTTCTGTAACCTAGGTTTAAGGCTACTATGAACAAAGACCCGAGTAACTATTTGTGCCTCTCGGGTATTGGCTAGGCGTTGGGATCGACAACGAAGCTGAGCAGCATCTGCCTTGTCTGGATGGGAGACCACAGACTCTTCGGATCCAGGCTCAGATCCTGCTGTCGCCCGATGCCTAACATTATCCCACTCTAACATTCCCCCACTTGATGCTCATATTCCTCAATGAGCAGGGGAGCATGAATATGGTCCACGGGTTTCCAAGTGCGATCCTCAGAACCGCGATCCCTCCAGTGTACTAAATAAAAAATTTTGACGCGCATCATCTTAGACCCCACAATCGCTTCTACCTCGAAATCCTCACCCCCGGTGTCAGAAGCGTGCTGAGCTTCCAAGAATTTCGTCAGGCGAACGGGTTTCAGGAGTGACACGTGGAATGTATCATGTATCCTCAAGTGCCGAGGCAATTGCAGACGATACACCACGGGATTTACTTGGGCCAGAATTTTAAAAGGACCAATAAACCGAGGGGCGAATTTAGCCAATTCCCCGCAACCTCTAATATTACGAGCCGCGAGCCAGACCCTGTCGCCCGGAGAGAAAACGGGAGCTGGACGACGATGAGTGTCAGCCGACTGTCTCATCCGATTTTTGGAGGCCAATAACGCTTCCTGCATCTGATCCCAGACGTCCCACGCCTCCATAGCCCAATCTCTGACCCCAGGCTCCCCAAAGTTAACTAGCATAGGGACTGGCACACGTGGGTGCTGACCATTGTTTAACAGGAAAGGAGTCTGACGTGGAATCCGCCACTGCATTATTTAGAGCAAATTCTGCCCAAGGAAGCAAAGTTGCCCAATTATTATGATTGGCAGAAACGAAATGACGCAAGTATATCACTAGCGTCTGATTAGTGCGTTCCACCAGGCCATTGGTCTCCGGGTGATAGGCAGTAGAGAGGTTCAGTTCAATACTACACAGATTACACAATTCTCTCAAAACCGAGAGGTGAACTGAGGACCTCGATCACAGACAATCCTATCAGGCATACCGTGAAGACGGAAGACATGACGGATAAACTGTGATGCCAGAACCCGGGAAGAAGGAACCCCAGGAAGGGGTACCAGGTGAACGATCTTAAAAAAATGGTCAGAAACCACCCATATGGTCGTATTACCTGGGACTTAGGTAACTCAACCACAAAATCCATCCCAATCAGCTCCCAAGGTCTATCCGCCATGGGTAACGGATGTAGAAGACCCGCCGGACTCTGATGAGAAGATTTATTTCTCGCGCAGGAGATGCATGCTTGGACGTATTCTTTAACGTCCTGGGACAACCGAGGCTACCAATACGAGTGTTGGAGGAACTCAGTGGTGCGTTTGATTCCAAAATGACCTCCGACCTTAGAGGCATGTGCCCACGAGAGCACCTCATTCTGTAGGTTCGGGGGAACAAACGTCATCCCGGGTGGAACCTGGTCTAGAGTCACCGGTGCCACCGTTCGCATACTCTCAGGAGGAACGATAAGTCAGGGCTCGTCATCGTCCTCCATCGTATTCATGGACCTAGATAGAGCATCCGCCCGAGGTTTCTTCTCCCCTTTTAGAAAATTGATGGTAAAATTGAATCGGGCATAAAAGAGGGACCACCGAGCCAGCCTCGGGTTCAGACGCTGCTCCGTCTGCAGGTATGAGAGATTTTTATGGTCAGAATACACCACAAAGGGATGTTTAGCTCCCTCCAAAGTATACCTCCATTCAACAAAAGCCAATTTTATTGCGAGTAACTCTTTATCCCCAATAGTATAATTCCTCTCCGCTGGAGAAAAGGTCTTGGAGAAGAAACATGGTCTTCTCCGACCCTGCCCATTCTTTTGGGAAAGGACAGCACCTGCCCCTACAGAGGATGAGTCGACCTCCAAATAGAGTGGCTTATTGACATCTGGCCGATGTAGGACGGGAGCTTTTGAGAAATAGGACTTGATCTCCCGGAAAGCCTCAGATGTCTCTTTAGACCAGTTTTTTGGGTTGGCACCTTTCTTGGTTAGCGCGGCCAAAGGAGCCACCAGTGTAGAAAAATGTGTTATAAATTGCCAATAATAATTGATGAACCCCTCTCTCCTCTCTCCTTCTGTACTTGTGTGTGCCTTGTATTGCTCATGTTTACTGTACTTGTCTATATTTGCCCCTCTTCACATGCAAAGCGCCATGGAATAAATGGCGCTATAAAAATCTATAATAATAATAATAACCCCATGAAGCGCTGCACCGCCTTCAGAGAATGGGGCTCCTGCCAATTCTGTACGGCTACCAATTTTTGGGGATCCATGGCCAAGCCCTTACTGGATACAATGTACCCCAAGAATGGTAAAGACTCTTGTTCGAACTGGCATTTCTCCAGCTTGCAATAGAGAATTTGCGCGCAAACGCTCAAAAACTCTGTGCACATCCTCTCTGTGTGTGGAGAGGTCCAGGAAAAGATCAGGATATCGTCAAGATATACTACCACGGAGGACAGCAGCAGATCTCGAAAGATATCATTGAAGAAATCCTGAAAAACGGCGGGGGCATTGCATAACCCGAAGGGCAGGACGAGGTACCAAAATCAGTCTCAACCTCCCACTATCCCAAGTATAGGTTTGCAAATGTAGGTGCAGCCGTCAAAAAGAAAATCGTTCTAAGATAAATTTCAAAAGATTCAGAACAATATTCTCTAGATATTAAGTTGTATTCAAGGTTCTTACTTAGAAAGAGTTTTACAGCCCTTTTCCTGATCTATACTGGTGTAACGGCTTTCTACATCGCAAGTTACCAGTAGTTCCTGTTGGTCCAGCTGATACCCCTGTAACTCTTGTAGTATATCCATACTGTCTCTGGTATAGGAAGGAAGGTTGTAAACATGTCGTCTTAATTCCTTATCTAGCCATTGTTGGCTTTTTCTGTCAGGTTCTCTATACCAGAAACAATCGGTCTTCCAGGTGGGTTCTCAAGGTTTTTATGGACCTTGGAAAGCATATAAAATGTTGACACTTTGGGATTCTTAATTGAAAGAAAATCTTTTTCATTTTTAGTTATTGCCCTATCTTCCCAACCATGAAGAATGATGTTTTATATTCATCCAAAAACTGGACCATAGGATCACTCCAGAGAGATCTATAACAATCTTTATTCATGAGTTCTTTTTTGGATTCCAAGATATTTTCATATATATTCTCTTTAGGCCAGATGACAATGTTGCCCCGTTTGACACTGGGTTTAAAAATGACATTATCCCACTGTTTCATTTTCTCAAGGGTTCTTCTTTCCTCAGAGTTTTTTTTTTCCATTTTGATCCAAATTCATTATTCAATTCTATCTCATCTTCTAGGATGTCGCTATTGGGTTCCTCTAAGATCTCCAGTGCTCGTAGGTCTTGACTGGAGAAATCAGAGATACCTCCAGTATACTGTATAGCTTGTCCATCATGAGTCTTGTGTAAATATCTTTTTGAAGATGAGCTTGCTGCCAAAAAGGTGTAAATCCTTGATTACATTGAATTTATTGAAACATGTTGGAAGACAAAAAAAAAGAATCCAGTCAGCGTATGTTTGGAGAGATTGATTATTTTCACAGACTTTGTGTCACGATTCATTTGTGGATCTGTAGCAGATCTGGCTTTTCATATTAAAACTTTTTTTCCCAAAATCCCAAAAATCCCATCAATTCCTGAAAAATGGGAAAATGCTCTGACTTATACATATGCTTCCAATGTCTCCATGTCACTTCATGAATCCTATTCAAAAGTTATCACAAGATGGTATTATACCCCTTCCAAGTTAGCTCATGTTAATTCTTCTAATTCTCCCTTATGTTGGAAGAACTGTGGCCTTAAGGGCACCTTGATTCACATGTTCTGGGCTTGTCCCTCCCTTCAATCATTCTGGTCACAGACTTCAACGTTGATTAATAAAGTTTCAAAACAAACCATCAACCTCACCCCACAGTTAGCTTTATTATCGTTTGATCTGGAATTATTTGACCCAGGCCTTAGAGCATTGATTTTACATATTTTGCAAGAAGCAAAAAAGGCCATTGCCTTCAAATGGAAAGACCAGGATCCTCCAAATTTTGAGGTCCTGGTCAACCAAATTGTTTTACATGAGTCGTTCGAACGAAGGTTTGCTCTAGTTAACAACCATTTCTCAAAATTTACTAAAAAATGGTCATACTGGCATGATAATATTCCTTGATTCCCCCCCTCCCCTCTTTCCCTCTCCTCCCTTCCCTTGGCACGAAACTTTCTTGTTGCTACTGCTTATACTATTTTATTGTTTATAAGTTCAATTATTAGTATGTTATAATATTTCCTTATTATATTTTGTATCTAATGAAAACACTTGTTACGTTTTTACATTTCCCCTTCCCTAACTGTTAAAAAACCCTTCAATAAAGCTTTTGAAAAAGGGAAAAAAAAAACAAAAAAACTTTTTTTCTTTCAGACCATCGGGGATTAATGTCTGTTTTTTTCCCCTGCTGGTGCAATTGCATTGTTGCTAGTTCTGCTGATGTGGGTGGTGACCACTCCCACCATCCCTCAAGAGGTCACCTGATGCATCAGCTGACTGCTGGTTATACAGGTCCTTGTAGAGACTAACTGAGCTGGAGTCAGGAGCTTTCTAGTGCAGTGGTGCTTCAGCTGAATTCTGTTATCTGGTGCCTTACTCTGCTGTGCAGTGCATTGCAGCAGAGAAGGCTAAGTGCTGTAATGTAGTTGCCCTGTCCCTTAGGTGACTTTTATTTCCTTTTGCTGAATTGGTGCAGTTTACTTTATTCCCTGTCTCACCTCCTGGGGTGGGGGTTGGTGGTTTAGCTGAAGGCTAAACAAGAGATGGGGACAGGTCAGTGACTTGGGCCTCCCTACCTTCAAGGTTAAGCCCAAGTTAAGGAAAGACAGGGAACCCCATTTTCCTGAGGGGCAGTTCAGGGGTCCAGGTTCCTTGTCCACTTTTTTTCCACTACTGCCCCATGACATTATCACCAACCGCTCATTTTTTTTTTCTGATGAGCCATGGCCCAAATGCAGGCCTTTGCCCAATTGCTTCAGACCCTCACAGATGAGCTTAAGGTACTGTGTGATGAGGTGGTGCAGCAGCTGCAGCAGTTGGTGGGGTTCTGGGCCTCATGTGCAGGCTCAACCAGAACCCAAGATATCTCTCCCTGACAGGTTTTCTGGAGGGAGAGATAAATTTTTGTTTTTTTAGGAGGCCTGCAAGTTGTACTTCAGGCTCCACCCTCGTTCATCAGGGAGTGAGGAACAACAGGTGGGAATCATCATATCCCTTCTTAAGGGTGATCCCCAATCCTGGGCCTTCTCACTGCCAACTGACTCACCATCTCTACGGTCAATGGACGAGTTTTTTGTGGCTCTGGCGCTAGTGTATGGGGATCCTGATGGCGTCTCACTGGCAGAATCCCGACTACGTAAGATCAAGCAGGGGGGCCGGCTGGCTGAGGAGTACTGCTCCAAGTTCAGGAGGTGGGCCACTGACACATGGTGGAATGACCTTGCCATTAGGAGTCATTTTATTCAGAGTCTGTCTCCAAGGTTGCAGGACACTCTTGTGCAGTACGCCGCCCCCAGGTCGTTGGAGGCCACCATGTCCCTTGCTATCCCGGTGGATAGACGCCTCAGGGAGAGGCATACACCAAAGCTGCCCCCTGTTGTCCTTACTAGGGAGGAGGAAATACCAGTGCAGGCGGACGAACCCATGCAGGTGGGAGGAGTTGGTTCCCAAATGGGGTTGACTGCAGTTCGCCGTGGTGTGGAAGCATGCTTTTTCTGTGGGCAGACTGGGCATTTTATCGGGGTCTGCCCAGCTCATGCCAAAGTAGTAGCATCTAAGAAGCCACGTCCCCCTGGTCGTGTGGAGGGAGGCGACCAGGGAGTGTATATTTCCTCCATTTTTTCTCCTCAATGTACCTTGTCTGAAGTGGTGGTTGGCGAGGTAACTGAGAGTACACCGGTGCTTGTGGAGAGTGGAGCAGGTGTAAATTTGGTGGATGCTCACTTTGTCCAAACTCATGGCCTGATGTGTAGGATGCTAGCAAAACCTCTAAGCTTCCAGGCCATTGACTTGGGCCTCCCTACCTTCAAGGTTACCCCCAAGTTAAGGAAAGACAGGGCAGCCCCTTAGCCTGAGGGGCAGTTCAGGGGCCCAGATTCCTCGTCCCCTGCTTTCCCACTACTGCCTCGTGACACTTTGTAATGTTTTCATTCTGTTCTTTAAATTTTTTCCTGTTCCTGTTCTTGGTCGAACTCCTAAATTCCAATCATCCTCTGTAGTGTAAAAAAAAGGCATTGTGGGATTGATATTTCCATCTAGGTCAGTTCTTCTAGCTCTATAAGAGGTTTGATTGGACTATGATTCTGAGACATTGCTGCTCTGCTACCCTTTCAAACACAGGCAAAAAATGCCTCAACATCATCACCTGGGGTCATCTTTTGCATGGCTCATCTTACCGCCTTCCGAACGTATGAGACATCACCTGGACTAGTTGGAGGGCTGGTTTCTCTGTTGTGGACAACCCCTGCTAGGAATTCCATCTGCCATTGCTGGAGCTGGATCTGCTACATCAGGAGTTTAATTGTCTCCTGCTGGGCTTGCTCCTGCTGCTGGAGCTGCTGCTGCTGACTTTGGACAAGGTGCCTTATCAGCTCCTCCATTTTGTTTGACCGCTGATTCATTCTTATAGCCACCTTCACCCAGGACATGCAGTTTGTCCACAGCTGTAACACTTGGTTTCTGGGGATCTTGCCCACACTGCTAACACCAACTGCGATAGATCAGCTCACACAGAGGTAGACACAGGAATGCTGTCACTTTAAATCTTCAACTGGTTTATTAAAGGTACTGCATAAATCAGTGCAGCGTTGGTAAAAGACGGACTTTCTGGCCTAACAGGAATACAAAAACATAATCAACTGCTGAACTTCCTCCAGGCACAACCAACCCTGCAAGAGCCAGAAGGCAGTATATTTATCCTCTGGACTCCATCCAGTCTACAGAAGTTCACTCAATTTAGCCCTAAACATGGCCGATTAAAACCTCTCAGCACTTAGTGTGCTGGAGCATTTTTCTAGGTTCATATCACTGAAGCTAACAACTGCAGTGGTACATATCTCTTCCTCCAAAACTCTGCCAGTGACTTTGTCACAATTTATAATATGTATACTGTATATTTATCCTCCAACAGTGCCTGCCGGGCCGAGCTGGGCAGATTCCCTCTACACCTAACGGTTCTAAAGAGGGCACTGTCATTCCGGGCTCACCTACGTAGGAGCAATCCAAGCTCCCATCACCATAAAGCCCTGACACACGTAGGTGAAACAGAAAAACTAGGACCCTCAGAACAGCTCACCCAAACCCAACCTGACCAGAACACCAATCACAACAACCTGACAAAAGCCGAAATCAGGAAGATGGTAGACAAAGGCCAGGAGAGGTATGTCAGTGACTGGAAGAACGACATCATCAGCTCCCAGAAACTGACCATGTACCGGAGTCTACAGAGAGACTACAGTCTGGCCCCATACCTGGAGAAACTCCCGGACCCCAGAGACCGCCAGATCCTGAGCCGGTATAGACTCAGCGCTCACAGTCTGGCCATCGAATCCGGCCGACACAGGCAGAGCTACAAGCCCAGGGAGGAAAGACTATGCCAACACTGTGACCAGGAGGCCATAGAGGACAAAACCCACTTCCTGCTACACTGCTCCAAATACTCAGCAGTGAGGGACACTCACTTCAGGAGACTCTCACATCTCTTCCCGGATTTCATCACCATGAAGGAGGAAGAGAAAACACATATCTTGCTGGGGGAAGAAGAGAGAGCAGCGGAGATAGCAGCGCGGTATGTGAGCGAATGTCATAGAGTGCGAGAAAGAGAACTATGATATGCCATGGACTTCTATAGCCCCCACCCCGGATCTGCCCCCATCACCCCTCCCTATGCCATGGACTTTTATAGCCCCCACCCTGGACCTGCGCCCCCATCACCCCTCCCTATGCCATGGACTTCCATAGCCCCCACCCTGGATCTGCCCCTACTCAACATCCCTATCCCTATCCCCCTTTTGTACACTTGCTTTGGCAAAACTAATGTGTATTTAGTCCTGCCAATAAAGCTTCTTTGAATTTGAATTTGAATTTATATATATATATATATATATATATATATATATATATATATATATATATATATATGCAGCTCTGGCAAAATTAAGAGACCATGTAGAAAGGCTGATTTTTATAAAATTGTGCAATGGTCTCTTAATTTTTGACAGAGCTGTATATATATATATTTATATATATATATATATATATATATATATATATAATATATATATATATATATATAAAATTGTGCTATTTATGTAATATTCTCTATGTATGAAGCTGTCTGTCCTGTGGGGCAATCATCCACCAGGCTACTAAATTGTGACAAAAGGTTAAACTTGCCCCCTCCCTTTCAAATACAGCTATTCCGGTTTTTAGAAATGTCATTAACCCACTGCATACTGTGCTGCTTTATTCATGGATTTGTATAATCTGCCATTACTGCAAAACTGGCGCTTAGCAGTCACTATAGCGCAATTTATTCCATTTAACTGGAAGCAAAATGGACTCAGACTGGCACTTCCTTTGTGGCAAAATGTACATGTTAGATCTGATGTGCTGATGGTAGATATTGCACAGTTCCATAAGGATTTTAACTAGAAGTGACAATTCAAAGCCTCATTCATCATTAGGTGAATAATAAGAACATAGTCAGAGATATAGCTGAATATTGCATGGGGGGATTAACTCATCCTATATGTACATAATGTGCAGCTGCTTTGAAGCCCAGTAGCTCAGGAGGCCACTGTTACCTTAAGGCTGTGTTCACATAATGAAATTGCCCTGGGGAGTGCATTTATTTTTCATTATCACAGTAAGATAGCCCCTTGGCAATCATGGCAAAAAATTCAACACTTTCACATGTGAACATGGCTTTAAAGGGGTTATTTGGTCTTCTGATAAAACTCACAATTTGTGTGACTGCAGACTTCTAAATTCTTACAGCGAGTGCACAGCACACTATCAGGATTCTCTAGCAATGCCAGTGAGAGCTGGTGGTCACGTGACCACAATTATGCGAAATGCATACATGCAGTCACGTGCCAACTAGACGAGCTCAACATTGCTGAACACAGGTGAATTGAGTAAGGCCGAGCATGTCTAGTTGGAATATGGCTAGAAGTATGCAAATTAAATACTTGCAGTTACGTGACTGCACTCTCCCACTGGCAATACCGGATTATCCTGAGAGTGCACAGTGTGCTCGCTGAAGGGATTTAGAAGTCTTTTATTAGATAACCAGAAAAAAACTCTTTAAAATTGCTTCCAAGTGTCTATAAGATTATATGTAAGTGATAGAACTATTCAGTTTTATAATTCAAGAGTCAATATACTGTTCTTTCACAAGGGTGCTCAATTGTCTGATGTCATGTGGAGGAAAATATGTCAAAAGCAGGCCAAAAATTTAGAATGTAAAGAATTGCAAATACTGAGGTTAGGGGGAATAGGATCTTGTTAGATACAGAGTTGGTCACAATAAATAGCACCACCATGAAAGGCAAATGGCGCATACAGTTCAAACCATAAGTTTACATACACTATATAAAACGACACAGGTTTTTCTCAATATCTGACATGAAATCAGAATAAACCTTTCCCGTTTAGGTCAATTAGGATTACCATAGTTACTGTATATATTTGCCAAATGTCAGAATAATGAATATTTTAAGACATTTTTATTACTTACTGCAAAGTGAAAAGTTTACATACATTTCATTAGTATTTGGTACCATTGCCCTTAAACTGAATGACTTGGGTGAAACATTTGGGATATCCTACCACAAGGTTCTCACAATAGTTGGTCGGAATTTGGGCCCATGCCTCCTTACAAAACTGGTATAAAGACCCCTTCACACTAAGCGAGATCGCTAGCGACCTAGCCAGCGATCTCGCTGAGTGTGACACGCAGCGACAACCAGCCCCCCTGCTGGGTATCGCTGATCATCGTCGATTGGCCTGGACCATTTTTTCATCGTTGGTCTCCCGCTGGCCAGCACGCATCGCTGCGTGTGACAGCGGGAGACCAACGATCAGCGATCTCCCAGCCCATACACCAGAAGCTGGGAGCTGGTATCCAGGGTACATATCGGGTAGCTAAGCACCGCGCGGTGCTTAGTTACCCGATGTTTAGCCTGGATACCAGCTTCCAGCGCATACAATAGAAGCTGGGAGCTGGTATCCAGTGTACACATTGGGTAACTAAGCACCGCGCGGTGCTTAGTTACCCGATGTTTAGCCTGGATACCAGCTTCCAGCGCATACAACAGAAGTTGGGAGCTGGTATCCAGTGTACACATCGGGTAATTAAGCACCGCGCGGTGCTTAGTTACCCGATGTTTAGCCTGGATAGCAGCGTGCTCGCTGGTCCTGATCGCTGGTGAGTCTGCCCATGTGACAGCTCACCAGTGATCAGCTAATGATGTCTCAGCGATTTCATCCACGTCGGATCATTGGTGGGATCGCTGGAATATTGAAGAGTGTGACAGGGCCCTAACTGATCCTGGTTTGTAGGTCGTCTTGCTCGCATCTGCCTTTTCAGCTTTGTTCATAAATTTTCAATTGGATTGAGATCAGGCTTTGTGATGGCCATTCCAAAACATTGACTTTGTTATCCTTAAACCGCTTTGTTTCCATTTTGGCAGTATGCTTTGGGTCATTGTCCATTTGTAAGCCCCATTTCTGCCAAAGTTTTAACTCAATGGCTGATGTCTTGAGATGTTGCTTCAGTATTGCCACAAAATCTTGTATTCTCATGATGCCATCTATTTAGTGAAGTGCACCAGTCCCTCCTGCAGCAAAACAGCCCCACAACATGATGCTGCCACCCCCCATGTTTCACAGTCGTGATGGCGTTCTTAGGCTTCCAAGTTTCTCCCTTTTTCCTCCAAATGTAACAATGGTCATTATGCCCAAAAAGTTCAGTTTAAGTTTCATCAGACCACAGGACATTTCTCCAAAAATTAGGTATTTGCTCTTGTGTGCATTTGCAAACATTAATCTGGCTTTTTTATGTTTCTTTTGGAGTAATGGCTTCTTCCTGGCAGAGTGGCCTTTCAGCCCAAGTTGATACAGTACTTGTTTCTCTGTGGATATTGACACAATCTTACCAGCTTCTGCCATCATCTTCACAAGGTCTTTCGCTTTTGTCCTTGGATTGATATGCATATGTCAAACCAAAGCACGTTAATCTCTGGTACACAGAACCCGTCTCCTTCCTGAGTGGTATGATGGCTGGACATTCCCATCTTGTTTGTACTTGCGTATAATTGTTTGTATAGATGAACAAGGCACCTTCAGGTATCTTGAAATTGTACCCACGGATGAGCCAGACTTGTGTAAGTACAATTCCTGATATCTTGGCTGATTTCTTTAACCTTTTCCATGATGCTGCATAAAGAAGCATTGTGTCTCAGGTGTGCATTAAAAGCATTGTGTTTCAGGTGTGCATTAAAGTACATCCACAGGTGTGTCTCTAATTAACTCAAATGTTACCAAAAAAACTTCCGAAGCTTCCAAACACATGACATCATCATATGGGCAGTCCAGAATTCTTTAAAGGCATAGTAATCTTAGTGTACGTAAACTTTTGACTTTTCTTAAAACAGTCTGTCTCTCTCATTATTCTGGCATTTGGCAAATGTTAATATGTATGGCAATCCTAATTGACCTAAAAAGGGAAAGGTTTATTCTGATTTCAATTCAGATATTGAGAGAAACATGCATATGTGTCTTTTTATATAGTGTATGTAAACTTCTGGTTTCAACTGTATGTTCTAGTTATGTATAAGCTACCATTGCTATTGTTTCATAAAAATGTTGCTACACTTTAGTAGCATAAAATTGATAATAATATATCTACCAGTTATACGGTGTCAACCTTGATAAAGTTCTCCACAAATTACCAACATAATGCCATGTATTAACCTCCTAATCTAGATCATTTTGCTAATTAATTAAATATCCCTACTAGTGATGAGCGAGTATACTCATTGTTCAGGTTTTCATGAGCATGCTCGGGTGTCCTCTGAGTATTTTGGAGTGCTCGGAGATTTAGTTTCTGTCGACGCAGCAGCATGATTTGTGGCTGCTAGACAGCCTGAATACATGTGGGGATTACCTAACAAACAGGCATTCCTCACATGTATTCAGGCTGTCCAGCACCCGCAAATCATGTAGCTGCGTCGACAGAAACTAAATCTCCGAGCACGCCGAAATACTCGGAGGACACCCAAGCATGCTCGGGAAAACCCGAGCAATGAGTGTACTCGCTCATCACTAATCCCTACAATCCTATTTCTTGATCAATATCATACATTAATAAAATAAATGCAGTTCTCAATTACAGACCATCTCCCCCAAAAAAGCAATACCTTGGTACAAGTTTATGTATACCTTATTGCCAATGGTTCTGTCCTCAGAGAGTTCCTTTTTTCCCAGTTGAAAATACAAGGTTGATTCATACTATTCTTCAATAGTAGGTGTCCTCTTTTTTCATGCAGCGTGGTGGCACCGTCCTCACTGCAGAGGTTGGGCATACACAATATGGGACAGCTATTGTCGATGAATAAACAGCTCTTCGGCTTGCATCGGTTGTCTTTAATTTTCTCTTCTCTGTGGGCGTGTTGTAGTTCTTATTTTTGTAAATCTCCTCCAGACTGAAGTCCTCCTTCTGCAACCGGACTCGTTGCATCGCTAGAGAATCAGAAACTTTGAGCATCTTGTTCTGCCCTAACAGGTCGATGTCTTTTAGAGGAATGGCTAAAGTTGTCAGGACACAGGTGAATGTCAGTAGTCTGGATAAGAATCAAGGGGCTTATGGGAAAAGTTTTTTGTTTTTTTTCTTATGTACACAATAAACAATTTGAAAATCACTTCCCAATTAGCAGCAAAATACAGTCATGAAGGACCAGGAGCCAGAAAGAGGAGGGAGTATTACTTAGTGTCTATTTAAAGGCATGACTAAGTTACTTTGCGCTACAGGTCTTTTCTTACAGACAATGTAAATAGCAGTTATTTGGAGACTTACAGCACAGAACCTTGAACATTCCTGCAAGAAAATGACTGTTGCTACTTGAAACTCTTAACTGTGCGACATGATTGTATTCTACTTTTAGAAATGAAGAATGAAAGAAATGCATAAGTAACGTGAAAATACCAACAATAAGCTAAGAATACTAGGATGTATAATGTACATTTACAAATATTGTATCATGTCCCTTACAAAAGGTCTACTGTCTCACACATAATTATCTATGTTCTGGCACATCGTTTTTTATATGACATAATTTGACCATTATGATTGTTAGTAATGATATTAGCATTTGTTATAGAAATAATAAGAACATTATGTGGCCTGCAAATATAATAAATGTTCACTGAACAAAAATATAAACGCAAGACTTTTGTTTTTACTCCCCTTTTTCATTAACTGAACTGAAAGATCTTAGACTTTTTCTTTGTATACAAAAGGCCTTTTTCTCTCAAATATTGTTCCCAAATTTGTGTCTCTATGTTAGTGAGCACTTCTCCCAGGGCCGGCTCCAGATTTTTATGGGCCCCGGGCGAAAGAGCCTCAGTGGGCCCCTTTAACACAGACCACGATTCATGATGCACAGATACGGCAGAGAAATATGGGTATAGTACAATGCCAAATACTTCACTTCTTCCATTACATGAGTGATATCTATTGTAAATTGTGCAATAGCTCAAAAACTGCCAAATCCTCACAGCGCACAGTACAGACCGGACAGTACAGTCCTCCATACAATATTATGGGCACCACAGTCTCCCCCTCATCACCCATATAATACCCCATGCAGGATGTCACCCCCCATATAATGCTCCATACAGAATACTGGACCCAAAATAATGCTCCATACAGAATACTGGACCCAATATAATGCTCCATACAGGATACTGGTCCCCATATAATGCTCCATACAGGATACTGGTCCCCATATAATGCTCCATACAGGATACTGGTCCCCATATAATGCTCCATACAAAATATGGAGCTCTCCTCTGCGCTGTACTGCGTTCTGCACTGTTACAGCTCAGGAAAAGGCGCTGTGGAAAGACTCCCCATTATCATCATGATTGCCTCCCCATCATCATCAATGCCTGCCCATCATCATCATCTTCTCCCCATCATCAATGCCTGCCCATTATCATCAATGCCTGCCCATTATCATCATCTTCTCCCCATCATCATCAATGCCTCCCCATTATCAGCAATGCCTGCCCATCATCATCTCCTCCCCATCATCATCAATGTCTGCCCATCATCATCTTCTCCCCATCATCAATGCCTGCCCATTATCATCATCTTCTCCCCATCATCATCAATGCCTCCCCATTATCAGCAATGCCTGCCCATCATCATCTTCTCCCCATCATCAATGCCTCCCCATTATCAGCAATGCCTGCCCATCATCATCTTCTCCCCATCATCAATGCCTCCCCATTATCAGCAATGCCTGCCCATCATCATCTTCTCCCCATCCTCAATGCCTCCCCATTATCAGCAATGCCTGCCCATCATCACACACAGACAGCACACAAGCACTCTCTCACATACATACATACACACACACATACATACACACACAAAGCACCGCACTACATACACACACAGAGACACACACACAGAGACATCTTACCTGTTCAGCGTCCCCGCGCTCTGTGCCACAGCCGGCCGCTGAATGATGACGTCATTCAGCGGCCGGCTGTGAGAGGAAGCCCCTGCGCCCCCTGGAGCCCGGAGCTGCGGCAGCGGGAGAGATAAGTATTGTTGCCAGCTGCTGCCGGGGCCCTGAGCAGGCGGGGGGGGCCCAGTGGCGGTGCTGACACCGCTGTCCGCGCGGGGGTGCCAGACTGCGAGTGGGCCCCCCCGCCTGCTCAGGGCCCCGGCACTGGCCCGGGTGTGCTGGGTGCTGACGCCGGCCCTGACTTCTCCTTTTGCCAAGATAATCCATCTACCTCACAGGTATGGCATATCCTGATGCTGATTAGACAGCATGATTATTGTACAAGATGATTAGACATTATGATTATTGCATATGCATGCCTTAGGCTGACCACAATAAAAGGCCACTCTAAAATGTGCAGTTTTATCACACAGCGCAATGCCACAGATATCGCACATTTTGAGGAGCGTGCAACTGGCATGATGACTGCAGGACTGTCCACCAGAGCTGTTGTCTGTGAATTGAATGCTCATTTCTCTACCATAAGTTGTCTCCAAAGGCTTTTCAGAGAATTTGGCAATACATCCATCCAGCCTCACAACAGTAGACTACGTGTAACCATACCAGCCCAGGACCTCAACATCCAGGATCTTCACCTCCAAGATCCTCTAAGACAAACCACCTGAACAGCTGCTGAATCAATTTGCATAACTAAAGAATTTCTGTACAAACTGTCAGAAACGGTCTCAGGGAAGCTCATTTTCATGCTCCTCGTTCTCATCAGGGTCTCCACTAGTGAAGGGTTTTAATTTTTTAAAAAGTTCGGTTACCCGAACTCAAACTCATACCAGGACCCCATTCAAGTCAATGGTGGACTCGAACATCCAGTGTTTCCCACACTGTCATCTGTGTGATAGCGTGAGAAACACTGGCTCGGATCAGCCTTAAGTTCGATACCACCGGTCAGGGTGCTGAGGTTCCCACGCTGTCACACAGAAGACAGCGTGTGATCCAGCAGCTTTGACCAGCAGTAAAAAGGTTACCGCCGATCACAGGCGTTGGCTGATAAGAGTACTACTCTCATCATCGTATGCCTGGTCTCTCTCATAGCAGCAAGGCATATGATGATAGAGTATTCATCAGCAGTTCCCTGTCAGCTTTATATTTGCTGGTTATCAAAAATAAAGGGGTCCCCACAGTTTTTTTTAAATTATTTAAATAAATCATTTTAAAAAATGGCATGGGATCCAACTATTTTTGACAACTAGACAAGCTAAAACAGACAGCTGGGTACTAATATTCTTCTACGGGGTAGGGCCATGGATCATCAAGCTCACAGGTTACTAGTGGAGAGGTGTCAGTAAGACACACCCATTACTAACATTATAGTTAATAATAATAAATAGTAATAAAAACATACAGAGTAAAGTCCTCTAATTGAAATAAAATCACAGACTCCTTTAATTGACAAACACTCCCCACCTTCTTTCACCTATTTATTATAGTAAAATTAAAAATAATAAAACACCATATTCCTCACCTATCCGATGATAATCCATATGTCCCACGACGTGCTCCAACTCTGCTACATGTTGATTGCAAGACTGAGTGGTTGTATGATCTGACCGCTCAGCCGTGAACCATGGAGACACTGAGCTGAGCTGGAGAACTTAGCTTCAATGCCATTCACTGACGTCAAAAGGCGACCGAAGTTCATAGCCGATGAGCTCCGTTCACCTTTTGACATCAGCTGCCGGAAGACACGGTGACTGTGAACTCTTGCATCCTTTAAGCTTTCCTGAGTTTATAGCCACCGAGTCTCACGGTAGCTCGAATGCTGGACTGATGAATACCAAAGTGCCGAGTGCTGAACTCGCAGCCGTTCAACAGTCCGGCACTGGTGCTGCGCAGCATGAGAATTGGTTGCTATGAACTTAAATTAAATTGTATTTAAATATAATAAATTGTATTTAAATATAAAAATAATTTTAACACCTTCACCCCCAAGGGTGGTTTGCACGTTAATGACCGGGCCAATTTTTACAATTCTGACCACTGTCTCTTTATGAGGTTATAACTCTGGAACGCTTCAACGGATCTTCGCGATTCTGAGATTGTTTTCTCGAGACATATTGTACTTCATGTTAGTGGTAAAATTTCTTCGATATAACTTGCGTTTATTTTGAAAAAAACGCAAATATGACGAAAATTTTTAAAATTTTGCAATTTTCAAACTTTGAATTTTTATTCTCTTAAAACAGAGAAATATATCACACAAAATAGTTAATAAATAACATTTCCCACATGTCTACTTTACATCAGCACAATTTTGGAACCAAAATTTTTTTTTGTTAGGAAGTTATAAGGGTTAAAAGTTGACCAGCGATTTCTCATTTTTACAACAAAATTTACAAAGCCATTTTTTTTAGGGACCACCTCACATTTGAAGTCACTTTGAGGGGTCTATATGGCAGAAAATACCCAAAAGTGACACCATTCTAAAAACTGCACCCCTCAAGGTACTCAAAACCACATTCAAGAAGTTTATTAACCCTTCAGGTGCTTCACAGTAACTAAAGCAACGTGGAAGGAAAAAATGAATATTTTACTTTTTAGCCACAAAAATGATCTTTTACAAACTTTTTTTTTATTTTCACAAGGGTAAAAGGAGAAAATGGACAGATAAGGTTGTTATACAATTTCTCCTGAGTACGCCAATACCCCATATGTGGGGGAAAACCACAGTTTGGGCACACGGCTGAGCTCGTAAGGGAAGGAGCGACGTTTGACTTTTTCAAACTAAAATTGGCTGGAATTTAGATTGGATGCCATGTCGCGTTTGGAGAGCCCCTGATGCGCCTAAACAGTGGAAACCCCCCACAAGTGACACCATTTTGGAAACTAGACCCCCTTATCTAGATCTGTTGTGAGCACTTTGAACCCTCAAGTGTTTCACAAAAGTTTATAAAGCCTGGGTGTGAAAAAAAAAAAAATCAATTTTCCACAAAAATGATTTTTTAGTCCCAAATTTTTGAATTTTCCCAAGGAAATTGGACCCCAAAAGTTGTTGTCCAATTTGTCCTGAGTACGCTGATACCCCATATGTGGGGGGGGGGGAAACTGTTTGGGCGCACGGCAGGGCTTGGAAAGGAAGTAGTAACGTTTTGGAATGCAGACGTTAATGGGGGTCATGTTCCGTTTGCAGTGCCCCAGATGAGCCTAAACAGTGGAAACCCCCCACAAGTGACCCCATTTTGGAAACTAGACCCCCTAAGGAACTTATCTAGATCTTTGGTGAGCACTTTGAACCCCCAAGTGCTTCACACAAGTTTATAATGCCCGGGCATGAAAATAAAAAATCCTATTTTTTTCCCACAAAAATTATCTTTTAGTCACTAATTTTTTATTTTCCCAAGGGTAACAGGAGAAATTGGACCACATAAGTTGTTGTCCAATTTGTCCTGAGTACGCTGATACCCCATATGTGGGGGGGAACCACTGTTTGGGCGCACGGCAGAGCTCGGAATGGAAGGAGCACCATTTGACTTTTTCCAACCAAAATTGGCTGGAATTGAGTTTGGATGCCATGTTGCATTTGGAGAGCCCCTGATATGCCTAAACAGTGGAAACCCCCCACAAATGACCCCATTTGGGAAACTAGACCCCCTAAGGAACTTATCTAGATTTTTGATGAGCAATTTGAACCCCCAAGTGCTTCACACAAGTTTATAACGTAGAGCCGTAAAATTTAAAAATCATATTTTTTCCACAAAAATGATCTTTTCACCCCAATTTTTATTTTTCCAAGGGTAACAAGACTCCAAAAGTTATTGTGCAATTTGTCCTGAGTACGCTGATACCCCATATGTGGGGGTAAACCACTGTTTGGGTGCATGGCAGAGTTTGGAAGGGAAGGAGCGCCGTCTGACTTTTTCAACGCAGAATTGGCTGGACGCCATGTCGTGTTTGGAGAGCTCCTGATCTGCCTAAACAGTGGAAACCCCCATAAATGACACAATTTTGGAAACTAGACCCCTCAAGGAACTTATCTAGATGTGTGGTGAGAACTTTGAACCCCCAGGTGTTTCACTAAAGTTTATAACGTACAGCCGTAAAATAAAAAATCTTTTTTTTTTTTTTACAAAAATGATTTTTTCGCCCCCAATATTTTATTTTCACAAGGGTAACAGAAGAAATTGGAACGCAAAAGTTGTTGTCCAATTTGTCCTGAGTACACTTATACCCAATATGTGGGCGAAAACTACTGTATGGGCACACGTCGGGGCTCGGAAGGGAAGTAGTGACGTTTTGGATTGCAGACTTTGATGGAATGGTCTGGGGGCGTCATGTCACATTTGGAGAGCCCCTGATGCACCTAAACAGTGGAAACCCCCCACAAGTGACCCCATTTTGGCAAATAGACCCCACAAGGAACTTATCTAGATGTGTGGTGAGCACTTCGAACCCCGAAGTGCTTCACAGAAGTTTATAACGCACAGCCGTAAAAATAAAAAATCTTTTTTTTTTACAAAAATGATTTTTTCGCCCCCAATATTTTATTTTCACAAGGGTAACAGGAGAAATTGGACCCCAAAAGTTGTTGTCCAATTTGTCCTGAGTACGCTGATACCCAATATGTGGGAGAAAACTACTGTATGGGCGCACGTCAGGGCTCGGAAGGGAAGTAGTGACGTTTTGGATTGCAGACTTTGATGGAATGGTCTGGGTGCGTCATGTCGCCTTTGGAGAGCCCCTGATGCGCCCTAAACAGTGGAAACCCCCCACAAGTGACCCCATTTTGGAAAATAGACCCCACAAGGAACTTATCTAGATGTGTGGTGAGCACTTTGAACCCCGAAGTGCTTCACAGAAGTTTATAACGCACAGCCGTAAAAATAAAAAATCTTTTTTTTTTTTTGCAAAAATGATTTTTTCGCCCCAATATTTTATTTTTACAAGGGTAACAGGAGAAATTGGACCCCAAAAGTTGTTGCCCAATTTGTCCTGAGTACGCTGATACCCAATATGTGGGAGAAAACTACTGTATGGGTACACGTTGGGGCTCGGAAGGGAAGTAGTGACGTTTTGGATTGCAGACTTTGATGGAATGGTCTGGGGGCGTCATGTCGCATTTTCAGAGCCCCTGATGCGCCTAAACAGTGGAAATCCCCAACAAGTGACCCCATTTTGGAAAATAGACCCCACAAGGAACTTATCTAGGTGTGTGGTGAGCGTAATGAAGCCCCAAGTGCTTCACAGAAGTTTATAATGTACAGCCGTAAAAACAAAAAAATATTTTTTTTTGTACAAAAATGATATTTTCGCCCCCAGTTTTTTATTTTCCCAAGGGTAACAGAAGAAATAGGACAAATTGCACAATAACTCTTGGGGTCCAGAGTACGCTGATACCCCATATGTGGGGATAAACTACTGTTTGGACGCATGGCAGAGCTCAGAAGTGAAGGAGCACCGTTTGACTTTTTCAACGCAGAATTGGCTGGAATTGAGATCAGACGCCATGTCATATTTGGAGAGCCCCTGATGTGCCTAAACAGCGGAAACCCCCCAATTCTAACTCCAACCCTAACCCCAACACACCCCTAACCCTAGTCCCAACCCTAACCACAAACCTAACCCTAACACACCCCTAATCCCAACCCTAACCCTAATCCTAACTTTAGCGCCAACCCTAACCCTAACTTTAGCCGCAACCCTAACCCTAACCCTAATGGGAAAATGGAAATAAATACATTTTTTTAATTTTATTATTTTCCCCTAACTAAGGGGGTGATAAAGGGGGGTTTGATTTACTATTTATAGCGGGTTTTTATGATTGGCAGCTGACACGCTAAAAGACGCTTTTTATTGCAAAAATAGTTTTTTGCATCGCCACATTTTGAGAGCTATAGTTTTTGCATATTTTGGCCCACAGAGTCATGTGAGGTCTTATTTTTTGCGGTATGAGTTGACGTTTTTATTTGTACCATTTTTGAGCAGGTGACATTTTTTGATCGCTTTTTATTTCGATTTTTGGGAGGTTAGAATGAACAAAAATCAGCAATTCATGAATTTCTTTTGGGGGAGGCGTTTTTATTGTTCCGCGTGTGGTAAAATTGATAAAGCAGTTTTATTCTTCGGGTCAGTACGATTATGGCGATACCTCATTTATATCATTTTTTTATGTTTTGGCGCTTTTATAGAATGAAAACAATTTTATATAAAAAATAATTATTTTTGCATCGCTTATTCTGCGAGCTATAACTTTTTTATTTTTTAGCTGATGATGCTGTATGGTGGCTCGTTTTTTGCGGGATAAGATGACGTTTTCAGCGGTACCATGATTATTTATATCGGTCTTTTTGATCGCGCATTATTCCACTTTTTGTTCGGCGGTATGATGATAAAGCATTGATTTTTTGCTTCGTTTTTTTTTTTTTTTTTTTTAAGGGGTTCACTAAAGGGGTTAACTAGTGGGACAGTTTTATAGGGGGGGTCGTTACGGACGCGGCAATACCAAATATGTGTACTTTTATTGTTTTGTTTTTTTTATTTACAGGAAGAAATGAATTTATTGGGGAATATTTTTTTTTTTTTAATTTATTTTGGATTTTTTTTTTATAACATGTTTATTTTTATTTTTTTAACTTTTTTACTTTGTCCCAGGGTGGGACATCACTGTATTTTATCAGATCGCTGGTGTAACAGTGTGCACAGCACACTGTCACACCAGCGATCGCTCAGGCATAGATGCAGGCTTCTCAGTGCCTGCTCTCGGCAGGCACTGAGGTAGCCGCCTCCCTCCAGGACCCCGGCGCCATCTTGTATCCGGGTCCTGGGAGGGAGGAAGCCCTCAGAACAGCGCGATCACATCGCGCTGGTCTGAGGGTCTCAGGGGGGCGCGCAGGGAGCCCCCACCCTGCGCGATCCTCCCCTGTGCCCCCAGTACACCGCGATCATGTTTGATCGCGGTGTGCTAGGGGTTAATGTGCCGGGAGCGGTCCGTGACCGCTCCTGACACACAGTCACGGGTGTCAGCTGTGATAATCAGCTGACACCCGGCGGCGATTAGCTGCGCTCCCCTCAGGAGCGCAGCTGATCGCCTATGACGTACTATCCCGTCCATGGGCAGAATGGCACGGGTTTTATGGACGGGATAGTACGTCTAATGTCAGAGAGGGGTTAAAAAACGGTGTGGGGTCCCCCCATATTTGATAACCAGCCAAGTTAAAGGAGACAAGTGCGGACTGCATCCCTCAGCTGTCAGCTTTATCTTGGCTGGTTATCAAAAATAGAGGGGGGGTCCCACGCTTAATTAAAAAAAAAAAAACAGCTTAGGGTTCCCCCATTTTTGATAACCAGCCAAGCTAGGGCAGACAGATTGGGGATGGTATTCTCAGACTAGGAAGTGGTCATGGATATTGGACCTCCCCACCCTAAAAATATGAATAGGTCAACTCAGCTAAATCTGGAATGCATGGCTGAGCGATGATTAGTTGTGAATCCAGGAGACACTGAGCTGAGTCTGACAGCGCAGCTTCAGTGACCTGTGGTGATATCATTGAGGATACTGCCAGTCACAGCCAGCATTTCTCAGACTCAGTTCAGTGTCTGCTGGATTCATGGCTTTGCCGTCGCATCATGCCACTGCTCAGTCATGCAATCCAGATGTAGGGGAATTGGCCTCTTTGTGGGACTAATGGATTGTCATTGGACAGGTGAGGAATATGGTGTTGTATTATTTTTTATTTTACATTAATAAATTGTTAAAAGAGGTTGGGGAGTATTTATTTCAAATAAAGGAGTTTTTCGGTGTATTAATTTCAATTAAAGGAGTTTTTTTTCTGTGTGTGTGTGTCTTTCTTACTTTTGATTATGAGGTTAGTAATGGGGGTGTCTTATAGATGCATTTTCATTACTAACCCCTGGGTTTGATGCAGCTGAGATTAGAAAACTGACATAAACCCACAAATATTGCCCCAGTTGCAACCGCACCAGGGCAAGAGGGAAGAGCCAGGCAAAGAGCCAGAATTGGTGCATCTAATAGATGCACCTTTTCTGGGGCAGCTGCAGGCTGCTATTTTTAGGATGGGGGGCAGTATCCAAGGCCACTTACCAGTCTGACAGTACCAGCCCCCAGATGTCTGTTTTAGCTTGGCTGGCTGTCAAAAACTAAGGAGACCCCCCATTTTTTAAAATTATTTTTTAAATAATTAAAAAAAGGCATGGAGACCCCTCTATTTTTGATAACCAGCCAATATAACGTTGACAGCTAAAGGCTGCAGCACACAGCTGTCGGTTTTGCCTGAGCTGCTTATCAAAAATAGAGGGGACCCCACGCCATGTTTTCACCTGATGAATACTTTTCTCATCATAGGCCTGCTCTCGCTGCTATCAACAACCTGATGAACACTATGCAAAGGAGAAGTGTTGCACTGCATGAGGCAAATGGTGGTCACACCAGGTACTGACTGGTTTTCTGACCCCCCTGCAACCCACCACTTTTTTAATAAAACAGGCCAAAAGGAAGAGGTTGCATTAAGTTCATTAAGTAAAGCACTCTGCAATTTTAGTGCTGCTGCTCCTACGATAATTCCCACGGGACTTGAAGTGATATTGTCCCATCCATTCTGTTCTCTAACCACTATGGCCACTGATTGGCTGCAGGGTGAGATGACTGATGGACAGGATGTCACTCAACTTAAAGTGAGGCTATCCTGTTCATTAGTCACCTGAACTTGTAGTCAATCATTGATCATAGCGTTACAGAATAGATGAGGCGTCATCACTTCTGGCCCCGAGGGTTACCCCAAACAGTAAATATCATGACTTACTTTATTTTGTAATAACACTTTTCTCTGGTTAGTTTTGGAAATGACAGTTCAAAATGCCTTTAAATTGTGGAATGTTGTAAGTATTTTGGAAAAAAGTTTTCCTGTAAGAAGCCAGTCTAATGCTCAATTACAGTAACTACCTCGTTAATAAAGGTTTATGAACTGATCTCCCAGCTTGTTCTATGAATTATATGATTTCACAACTTAGCTGAAAACGTCAGTGTTATATTCAATAATCGGTTTACTGTAAGGATAGCTGTGTAGCCCTGGTGTGAAGGCACACGCAGTACCCTGGAGGATGTGTGGAGAGATAGCAGTTTAATGCTCAATGAACATTCATTCTAACACACACTTAGACACACCCACAGGTATATATAGTCTAGTCACATGCAGCAGAGGTAGTTCAGTTTCCTGTCTTCGGACAGCAGAGACAAGTCAGTCTAGCCTGGACGTGGAGGGAGGAAGTAGTCCAGCCTGGGTCTGTGTGCAGTTCAGTGAAGTGGAGGCCAGTAGAGGGAAGCAAGATCACCTTAGTCTGGTCAGAATTGTGCCCCACTGTCAGACAGACTGAGACATTCTATTAAGAAGAGAGAAGTGAGTTGCAGATATACTTCAGTCTCCTGTCCCAAGGACAGTGAAGGTTCAGAGACGTGCTCCTGCCTAGAAGATTACTGAGATTCTGGCAACAAGCTCAAGAAAGGAATTAAGAAAGGGATTGACTTTTATAACCTTTGAAGTGAGGAATGCTTATGCTACAAGCGCGGACAAGGCGAAAGGCACAGTGGTAGGAATTTTGAGTGCTATAGGATTGGAGAAGTCCTGCACATCGTCACCGGTCACTGGAGACCGAAGCACCACTATAGCTTCACGCATGGTGGTAGAAAACCCAGAGGCTTACTGAACCTTAGGTAACAGCAAGCAGCCCCTGGAGTGTCGGTACGTAACTGGGGTCAGGGGGAGTGAGAACCTTGAGCCTGATCAGCAAGAATAGGAACTCAGCTCTCTCACAGGAAGGCTCCGACCACAACACTGACCAGGCAGTACAGCTTGGAGAAGCTGGAGTTTATGAGGGAACTACGCTTTAGGCTGGTTGGACTCATCTTTGTGAAAGTAAAGGAGGCCCCTAACTTGTCCAGCTGCTATCTTGAAACACATCCTCCATTGGATCAGCCTCCCTGGGACCTGCCTAACCATCTAACAAGTAAAAAGGTATGGAAAGACGCTGATGTGTGAGACTGTGTTATTTGATTGCATCCCTGCACTACCCCACCATAACCATCGACCTGAGGGAAGAGTCCCACCTGTAGGGGACCCGACATCTAGCTGCCTCACCATCCCCTCAGAGCTCAACAGCAGCGCTGGTACAAATTACCAGAAGACTACAGGTGGCGTCACGAACTGTAAATATATCTATCCCCTGTAAATATTCCCCCAATATACGCCAGACCGCCAGGGCCACAGACCGAGCCACCGCTACCTGTGACATCCCCATAGACTTCCATGGGCTCGGCTCTGAGTACCCCATTGCCCTGGTAACCCACAATTGTGGTGGCGGGTCGACACACAAATTTGGCGTCACGAACAGGATGCGAAACTCGCAAAATTGCGAGCCCTGTGTGCCTATGGAGTTGTTTTTGTGAAAAGGACTGTTTGCACTTTTGGCGCCAAAAATCACCATCTTTGTCGCCATATTCGCGCCCTCAGGCGCTGGAGAAGAAGGTGGGCGTACCTTCGTGGGCGTGTACCCCCCTGTGGCGCGAAGAAAATGCCTGCCCTCTCAAAGTGCTATTACAATATGCGATCCTGCCCTACAGCAAAAGAGGTCCGCCTCCTCTTCACCTTCCCTGCGAAGAGGAGGAGACGCAAACCCCGCCTCCACGGAAGAGACCGGACGTCTCTGGTGGAAGAGGAAAGAACGCTCTGGAACATCATGGAAGCAGGACGTGTGCAGCCGAGCAGGGAAGCGGAGGAAGGCAGGCCCCGTGCCCCAGCCAAGCTGCCACTAGAACCGGAGCCGTCCGTGGTCCTGCACCTGCAGCAAGCATTGCTGGAGATTAAAGAGGAGAATGCACGACTGAAAAAGATGGTCCAGCACCAACCTGGATTTGAGGAGATTGAGAGACGCCGACGTAACCTGATGCAATGGCGACTGTGGAACGCGGTGTTCTCTCCCCTCGACGACCCCCCACGATTCGAGTTACCGAAAATTCTGCTGCCCAAGGCAAAGGAGCAACCGGAGGCTGCCCCCGAAAGTACCGATCCTGATCCCACCGGTGAAGCGGTGGAGGCGAAGGAGGTTGAGGAGGTACCGCCAGTTCCGGAACGCCCGCCCGGCCAGGAGGCCGCAGCAGATGATCGATCCCCGGCAGGGACACCGGAGGGGTCCTGTCCGTCATTACCAGACGTGGACTGGGACGAGATGGCGCGCCTGGATGACGTCGCCTACACCGCCCAGTGGGAACGTGAGTGGCAGCGTCGTGAAGAGAAACAGCGACGCCAGCAGGAGGAAGAGCGGGAAGCTCAGCGCAACCGACAGCGGCAGCATGCAGAGCTGATCGCGGACAAGGAGAGTGTCCGTAGAGAAAAAGGTACTCTGAGGGAACCGCGGCGGCAGGGGTGTGTGACGGAGTTCCAGCTCCGGAAGGGCTGGGGCTTCATCAGGGAACCGGGCCTCTACCCAGGGGTCTTTGTCAGCAGACGTGATGTAGAATCCCACCTACCGCAAGGTCATCCCGGGAGGGACCTAGTTAATGGAGACATTGTCACATATACACGACACTGGGGTATGAAGGGATGGTATGCCCTTAATGTCACAATCGTCCGTGACCCCGTCCCCGACGCAGGTAACGTCACCACTACTGCAGCGTCCCCGTCTCCAGCTCAAACAGCATCAGACCGTGCCCCAGCATCGCCCCTGCAGGCTCCTCGCAAATGGAAGCAACACCTGTATACTCTTCACTAACTTGTTATCCCACTACATCGCAACCTGCGATCCATTCTACATCGCAATCAGCGGTCTACATGACGACGCGCACAGCGACTATTTCTGCATCGCGAGAGAAAGTGGATATTACCGTAACGCAGACAGCGTCTCATAAAGCACCCGTTGCGCCCCTAGAGGTTCGTACGAGAACTGTGGCGACCCAGACTCTGATAGCAGGTCACGACTTGTTAGTCCTGGGATCTAGGGATCATCGCATTGTTCCAGCCCCCGGGGTGGAAAATGTAGTTGAAATAATTAAACAGTAAAAACCGGTAGGATCCAGACAGGGGTCTACCATATGTAATGTTGTAAAAAGTTTGAGAATGTTTGCCAATTTTGCACTTTATTGCCAGAGATAATTTCTATGTTTTTCTATATTGAGTAGAATGCCCGGCTGGGTACCAAAGTAAAAAAAAAAAAAGTTGAAAATTTAATGCATATTAGAAATGTATATATATCTGTGTCTTTTTCTTATCGTGTTGTACAATGGACTTCGAGGCTGAGGACTGAGCCAGCCCAAAAAAAAAAAAAAAAAAAAAAACTGATTTTGTATATAGTTGCACCTTGTGCATTATCTTGGTTTTACATAAAACCACCACAACTACCTCTGAATAATAAAACCCGTGTGGTGTGGCACTGAGTGAGGTCTGCATTCATATGTCCTGCAGCCCACCCAGGACCCACGTTGAAGGTTTGGTGCGGGTCCTTCACAAGAATATTGCCAAATATTATATGAACATGTATATTTAATATTTTGTATTTTTCTATAATTAATGTTTTGTTTGCAACGTTCAAGAAATCCTTACCTCCCGGATGGGACGAGTTAATGTTAATTGCAAAAACAAAATTTCTGTCTCTTTGTATTTTACAGCCCGGGAGTGCTGTCGTTTACCATGGGGGAATGTGTAGCCCTGGTGTGAAGGCACACGCAGTACCCTGGAGGATGTGTGGAGAGATAGCAGTTTAATGCTCAATGAACATTCATTCTAACACACACTTAGACACACCCACAGGTATATATAGTCTAGTCACATGCAGCAGAGGTAGTTCAGTTTCCTGTCTTCGGACAGCAGAGACAAGTCAGTCTAGCCTGGACGTGGAGGGAGGAAGTAGTCCAGCCTGGGTCTGTGTGCAGTTCAGTGAAGTGGAGGCCAGTAGAGGGAAGCAAGATCACCTTAGTCTGGTCAGAATTGTGCCCCACTGTCAGACAGACTGAGACATTCTATTAAGAAGAGAGAAGTGAGTTGCAGATATACTTCAGTCTCCTGTCCCAAGGACAGTGAAGGTTCAGAGACGTGCTCCTGCCTAGAAGATTACTGAGATTCTGGCAACAAGCTCAAGAAAGGAATTAAGAAAGGGATTGACTTTTATAACCTTTGAAGTGAGGAATGCTTATGCTACAAGCGCGGACAAGGCGAAAGGCACAGTGGTAGGAATTTTGAGTGCTATAGGATTGGAGAAGTCCTGCACATCGTCACCGGTCACTGGAGACCGAAGCACCACTATAGCTTCACGCATGGTGGTAGAAAACCCAGAGGCTTACTGAACCTTAGGTAACAGCAAGCAGCCCCTGGAGTGTCGGTACGTAACTGGGGTCAGGGGGAGTGAGAACCTTGAGCCTGATCAGCAAGAATAGGAACTCAGCTCTCTCACAGGAAGGCTCCGACCACAACACTGACCGGGCAGTACAGCTTGGAGAAGCTGGAGTTTATGAGGGAACTACGCTTTAGGCTGGTTGGACTCATCTTTGTGAAAGTAAAGGAGGCCCCTAACTTGTCCAGCTGCTATCTTGAAACACATCCTCCATTGGATCAGCCTCCCTGGGACCTGCCTAACCATCTAACAAGTAAAAAGGTATGGAAAGACGCTGATGTGTGAGACTGTGTTATTTGATTGCATCCCTGCACTACCCCACCATAACCATCGACCTGAGGGAAGAGTCCCACCTGTAGGGGACCCGACATCTAGCTGCCTCACCATCCCCTCAGAGCTCAACAGCAGCGCTGGTACAAATTACCAGAAGACTACAGGTGGCGTCACGAACTGTAAATATATCTATCCCCTGTAAATATTCCCCCAATATACGCCAGACCGCCAGGGCCACAGACCGAGCCACCGCTACCTGTGACATCCCCATAGACTTCCATGGGCTCGGCTCTGAGTACCCCATTGCCCTGGTAACCCACAATTGTGGTGGCGGGTCGACACATAGCCATGGTAGAAAATCTCTATATCGGATCTTGTGTCTTCCATCTATAGTCACATTGTAAATGTATCTAAATACATGGGGTTATTTCAGGTAATCTTGCTCCAGAAACAGTTCTCCGTGGTATTGTTTAAAGTTAGACTTGGGCTGCCAGATTCTTGCGGCAACCATATTTATATGTAGATCTGAGTGACATGAATGGATCATGAATGAAGTCTTTAGTGTGGGAATTAGTCTATGTATAAGCCTTGCGGCAGATACTCTCTGATGTGATCTAACTACATGGGGAACTCCACTGCCCGTATAATCGTATGTGACAGATCCAAGACAGAAATAAATCACGTGCGTGACTTATACATGTAAATATACAGTATATAGATATATAAGTATATGTGTAGATCTATCTATACTGTATATAGGAATGCATATACACACACACATTGTATGCACATTAAACATACTAAACATTCTGATGTTCTGACATAAAGAACATCCGGCAGAACTGACAGTATCAAGACACACAAAAGTAAAGATATTAATAATTACCAGTGTAACAATAGGTTTAGGAATCCAAATAAAATAAAAATAAGAATAAGTGAACAGCAGCAGTTGTAGTATCTATACCAGAACAACTCCTCTGACTACTCTCAGATTGGCTCAGCCGAATTCCTTGTTGTCCTACTTCCTCTGGTTGTCACGTGGGATGTCGCTCATTAGTAATTCACATACAAACATATGCCTTAGAGATCTATGACCTGCAGCTACTTTGCGTTAATACAATGGAGACTGTTAGCTTAGACATACCGCAACCTACCAATATATAAAGATTTAACTGTATAAAATTAATGCTAGCCATAAAGCATCTTTATTATGTACTCAGACATTAAATATGACATGTGCACACACAATATCCAGCTTGTAGAGATGTTCCACACACCGATACTTCTTCATCTTGAATAAACTGACCATTTTCACTAACATGTCGCCTGACATGGCATGGCCTCATCACTCCCCTCTTCCCAGTACACTGGGGAGTTGAGTTGGGCACATTTCCATACCATGTCCCATCTGTATACTTTACTTGTAAGTTTGTAATTGCATTACATGATTAATGCACTGCCACATCTATAACCCAGATGAGTACATACCATTTCATTGGCCATTTGGGACCTAAATATCCTCCTCAACATTGAAACTGCAACACCAACAAGGAAAGATCCTGGATTTATGGAAATCACAGGACGGATGGACATGTTAGTGATATAAAAATGATGAAAAAAAAAAAAACATTTTCAAAACACGATTTATTAGGGTACGTTTCCACGTTCAGGAAGGCTGGCGTTTTGGACGAAGCGGAAAGCCGGCTCCGAACCAAAGCCCCGCCCCCTTCTGAACGCGCGGTAATTCATTGAACACATCCGGAATCGCTGCGCTACATAGGACTCTGCTTTATACCTTGCGGCGACGCTCCGTAAATAGTAAAGGTAAATAGACATGCTGCAGTCTAAAAAGACACACCGCATGTCCGGTTTCGCGGGTGTGTCACCTGCGTAATCGGACGCATAGTGGAGACGGGATTTCATAAAATCCCTTCCACTATGCTGGAATATCTGGCCGCTGCGAATTCAACGCTGCGGTAGGACGCAGCGTTCAATCCGCAGCTAATCCGGTATGTTTCCGCTACGTGGAAACATACCCCAAAGTATCAAGTGTGAACATCAAGCGCAGAAATACGCACACTTACACACGTTGGTATGTTATCAATTAGGCTATCAATAGTTGTTTGAGGCATGTTTTACCACACTGAATGCACTTGCGCTCGTAAATCATCAGGATCTGCTACTGGCTGCTCTTTGCAATTGCCATCACATGGGAATGTGACATTGCCCCAAGAAATGTTGTTCAGCAAGACAACCCAAGACTGCATGTTGCTCGTGCTTCTCTGAGAGTCTATCTGGCATAAATGTGCTACCAAGGCCTGCAGCGTCTCCTGACTTGTCTCCTCTGGGACGTTATTAGTTGGTTGTTGCCAAGGGAGCTGCTGGCTGCGGATCTTGATGATTTCTGTGCCTAAGTGCATTCAGCAGGGAAGTACATTCCTCAGATAACTATCAATAACCTTACTGATAACATCCAAGGCATAAGCGTGTGTATTTCTGTGCATGGTGCTCATGGTACTTATTACTGGATCAATTGAGGTTGTTTTGAAAATATTGTTTCCATATAATTAACATATCTGTTGATCCTGCCATTTTTTTAACTCCACAACTTTTCCTTCTTGGTCTTGAAAACTGAAATTTCAGTGTTGAGAAGTGTATTTTAAAGGGAATTTCTCATCAGATTCTTGCTACTCCATCTAAAACCAGCATGATGTAGGGCAGAGATCCTGATGACAGTTATATGTCACTTACTGGGCTGCTTGCTGTTTTTTTTTATAAAATCACTGCTTTATGTGCTTCAGATCTACCAGGTCTCTGAATGCTGATCTCTGCATAACCCCGCCAACTACACTGATTGTCAGCTTTCTGTGTACACTGTGCATAAGCAGAAAGCTGCCAATCAGTGGTGGGGCCGGGGTTATACATAGCTCGTGAATATGGAGGACAACATAGCAAGTTTACTAGTCCTCTACTGATAATGTCCTGCTGATAAAACAGTGATCTTATCAAACTTACAGCAAGCAGCCCAGTAGGTGACACATCAATAAAATCAGGGTCTTTGTCTCTACATCATGCTGTTCTCAGATTGGGTGGCAAAAATCTAGTTACAGATTCCCTTTAAGAAATTGATCTAAGTTTGTGCCTTTATGCATATATTGTATGTATATGTATTTTATGTATAGGACCCTTTATTTAATATTTGAGTACATGTAGGTATTGTTATGGTTAAAACAGAACACAGTTTTATTCCTCCATGTTCTGAAAAGCAAGTAAATTGTACAATGATAGCCTAATCAATTTTGCGTAATGGGCTATGTTGTCTTTTTTTTAGGGAGTAAAATGCTATCTTTGGTAAGGAGAAGGGCCGTTTCCTTGGTCAATATTAGTTCTGGTAAAATGTTATCCATGGGTCTCCTTGTCAGTACAAATGAATGGTTCCATCTTTGTTTAACCAGTTCATCTTATTCCTTACTACAATAATAAAGGTCACACAACGGCTATTTTACTGCTGACATTTTGTCTGCTCTAAGTGAAGTCAATCTGATTGTATATAAATTGCCATTTCAGTGCAAATCCTGACACAAGATCATTACAACTGTGCAATCTTTGTATGCGCTGTCATCCTTCATTGATTCTTCTTTTCTCATCTGCTATAAAAATTAGGACAAGCACAAAAAGCAGTAAATTAAAGAATGGTCCCCATTCCCCAACTTAATCTATGGGTTCTCTAGTCAGAGAAGTTGCTCAACCATCAGGGTCAAGACTAGAGATGAGCGAATTTGTTTGGATTTTGTCCCCGAATCTGATTTTGACATATTCATGCCTTATTCGAACACTATTCGGGCCGAATGTATGTCTTATGATTGGTTCCGAACATATTCAGTAACTTCTACTCCCATTGACTCTAATGATGTTCGGCTGTGTTCGACGAATATTGCAAAAACAATATTCGATTCCGATCATATTCAGAACCGAATCCGAACAAATTCGCTCATCTCTACTCAAGACTATAATGCAACTTATATAAAATTTGGGATTCAGAAATAATTCTCTACATATTGTGATCCAGCAAAAATTCCCTGATTTTAGCTCATCAGCTGTCATGGGGTGTTTGAGCTGGCCCACAAGCTGTCTATACCAGTCTAATTGGTAAATGGGAGATACAACTACAGTACTCAGCAGTGGCCACTAAGCAATGTACAGGGCTGTACATCATATACACTTGAAACCAGAAATTTACATACACTATATAAAAAGACACGTGTTTTTCTCAATATCTGACATGAAATCAGAATAAACCTTTCCCGTTTTAGGTTAATTAGGAATACCATAATTATTAATATTTGCCAAATGCCAAAATAATGGGAGAGAATGTTTTAAGGCATTTTTGTTATTTACTGCAAAGTCAAACGTTTACATACATTTCATTAGTATTTGGTAACATTGAGCTTAAACTGAATGACTTGGGTGAAACGTTTGGGATATCCTTCCACAAGCGTCTCACAATAGTTGGTCAGAATTTGGGCCGATTCCTCCTGACAAAACTCGTGCAACTGATCCAGGTTTGTAGGTCGCCTTGGTTGTATCTGCCTTTTCAGCTTTGCCCATAAATTTTCAATAGGATTGAGATCAGGGCTTTGTGATGACCACTCCAAAACAATGACTTTGTTATCCTTAAGCCACTTTGTTACCATTTTGGCAGTATGCTTTGGGTCATTGTCCATTTGGAAGACCCATTTTTGCCCAAGCTTTAACGTTCTTGCTGATGTCTTGAGGTGTTGCTTCAGTATTGCCACATAATCTTCTTTTCTCATGATGCCATCCTAGTTAATGATAAACTTACCTAGAGCAACCAGTGCCAGGCAGCAGCTGCCAAGGCAAACAGGATCATGGGGTGCATTAAAAGAGGTCTGGATACACATGATGAGAGCATTATACTGCCTCTGTACAAATCCCTGGTTAGACCGCACATGGAGTACTGTGTACAGTTTTGGGCACCAGTGCTCAGGAAGGATATAATGGAACTAGAGCAAGGGCAACAAAATTAATAAAGGGGACGGGGAAACTGCAATACCAAGAGAGATTAGCAAAATTAGGATTATTTAGTCTAGAAAAAAGATGACTGAGGGGCGAGCTAATAATCATGCATAAGTATATAAGGGGACAATACAAATATCTCTCCAAAGATCTGTTTATACCAAGGAAGGTGACGGTCACAAGGGGGCATTCTCTGCATCTGGAGGAGAGAAGGTTTTTCCACGAACATAGAAGAGGATTCTTTACTGTTAGGGCAGTGAGAATCTGGAATTCCTTGTCTGAGGAGGTGGTGATGGCGAATTCAGTCGAGGGGTTCAACAGAGACCTGGATGTCTTCCTGGAGCATAACAATATTGTATCTTACAGTTATTAGGTTCTTTAGAAGGACGTAGTTCTGGGGATTTATTCTGATGGAATATAGGCTGAACTGGATGGACAAATGTCTTTGTTCGGCCTTGCTAACTATGTTATGTTATGTTACTATGTTTTGTTGTAAAGTGCACCAGTCCTTCCTGCAGCAAAATCCCACAACATGATGCTGCCACCCCCATGTTTCACAGTTGGGATGGTGTTCTTAGGCTTCCAAACGTCTCCCTTTTTCCTCCAAATGTAACGATGGTCATTATGCCCAAAAAGTTCAATTTTAGTTTCATTAGACCACAGGACATGGCTCCAAAACTTAAGGTCCTTGTTACTGTGTGCATTTGCAAACATTAATCTCGCTTTTTTGTTTCTTTTGGAGTAATAGCTTCTTCCTGGCAGAGTGGCCTTTCAGCCAATGTTGATACAGTACTCATTTCACTGTGGAAATTGACACAATCTTACCAGCTTCCATCATCATCTAAACAAGGTCTTTTGCCTTTGTCCTTCGGGTGATATGCACATTTCGGACCAAAGCACGTTCATCTCTGGGACACAGAACTCGTCTCCTTCCTGAGCGGTATAATGGCTGATCATCACCATCTTGTTTGTACTTGCGTATAATTATTTTTACAGATGAACGATGCACCTTCAGGTATCTTGAAATTGTACTAAAGGATGAGCCAGACTTGTGCAAGTTCATAATTCTTTTCCTGATATCTTGGCTGAATTCTTTAGACTTTCCCATGATGATACACAAAGAAGCAGTGTGTTTCAGGGTGCATTAATATACATGCACAGGTGTGTCTCTGGTTAACTCAGATGTTGCCAAAAAACCTATCAGAAGCTTTCAAACACATGACATCATCATACGGCAGTCCAGAATTGTTTAAAGGCATAGTAATCTTAGTGTATGAAAATGTTTTACTTTGCAGTAAGTAATAAAATGCCTTAAAACATTCTCTCTCTCATTATTCTGGCATTTGGCAAATAATAATTATGGTAATCTCAACTGACCTAAAACGGGAAAGGTTTAATCTGATTTCATGTCAGATATTGATACAAACATGCATATGTGTCTTTTTATATAACGTATTTAAACTTCTGGTTTCAACTGTATGTTCTTGCTATGTATAAGCTATCATATCTATTGTTTCATTAAAATATTACAATACTTTAGTAGCATAAAAGTCTAATAATATATCTACCAATTACATGGTGTCATCCTGGTTAATGAAACTTTTCCACAAACTACTGACAGAGCAGATTTGAGGTGATTGGTGTGGGAACCAGGTGTTGGACAACCACCAATCTCAAATTGATGAGCTATCCTACAGTCATCAGTGGGAGTGCTGGGTGTTAGAGCCCATCAATCTCATATTGATAACTAATCCTACAGTTAGGTCATCCGTTGTTAAGTAATGGACAAGTACTGAACCACATAGCGCCAGAAAGAGTCACAGAATATCAATTAACCAGAGGCATGGGCTGGGCAGAGAGAGGTAGGACAGTATAGTAAGAGACTGTGTACAGTGCCATGAAAAATTATTCATATCTCATTAACTTTTCCACATTTTTTAAAGTTACACACTCATATTGAAATGCATTTATTGTGATTTTGTGTGATAAAGTAGCAAGTATTTGTGAAGTGTAAAGGAAATTATACATGGCTTTCTAAATATTTAAAAAAAATATAAATCTGACAATTGTGGTGTGGATTTGTATTCTGCTCCCTGCAGTTTTATACCCCTAAATAAAATCTTGCCTCCAGAAGTCACATTTGTAAATTGAGTCCACCCACTTATGTGTAATTTATTGTCAGTAGAACTGCAGCTGTTATGTGAAAGACTCAGAGGTTTGTTTGAGAACATTAGAGATCAGACAGTATCATGAAAACAAAGAAAGACGAAAACAAAGGAACACACTGGACAGGTCAGGGATAAAGAATAAAGCAGTGTTAGGTTATTAAAAAATATCTCACGGAGCACTATTCAATCCATCATCCAAAATGGAATGAGCATGGCACAATTGCAAACCTTCAATGACATTGCCATGCACTTAAACTGACATCCAAAGCAAGTAGAGCTAGGCAGCCAAGAGAAGCAGTGGGAGAATTTGTCCACAGGATAAGAGGAAGAGTGGAATGAAGAAAGCGATTTTTGAAAGCAAGCCATAAGAAGGTCCATTTGCAGTTTGAAAAAAGCTATGTAAGGGACACAGCTAACATGTGGAATAAGGTGCTCTGGTCAGATGAGACCAAAGAAGAACTGTTTGGGTTAAATGGAAAACGCTATGTGTGGCGAAAAATTAACACTGCAAATGACCCTGAAAACAGCATCCCCACCTTTAAACATGGTGGTGGCAGCATCAAGGTGTGGAAATGCTTTTTTTCAGCAGGGACAGGGAAGCTGGTTATAGATGATGGGAAGATGGCTGAAGCTAAATACAGAGCAATCCTGAAGGAAAACCTGTAAGAGGCTGCAAAAAACTTGAGACTAGGGTGCAGGTTCACCTTCTAGCAGGACAACTACCCTAAACATACTGCCAGAGTGACAATGGAATGGTTTACATCAAAGCATATTCATGTGTTTGAATGTCGCAATCACAGTCCAGACCTAAAACTCAATGAAAATCTGTGGCCAGACTTGAAAATTCCTGTTCACAGACACTCTCCATCCAATCTCCAATCTGGAGCTTGTTTGCAAAGAATGGGCAAAAATGTCATCCTCTAGATGTGCAAAGCTGATAGGAGCATACCATGAAAGACTTGCAACAGCACTTGAAGTGAAACGTGGCCCTACAAAGTATTGACTCAGGGAGGCAGAATACAAATGCTTGTCAAAATTTTTAGATTTATATTTGTAAAATATTCAGAAACCAGGTATCATTTCCTTTACACTTCACAAATGCTTACTACTTTGTGTTGGTATATCAAATAAAATCCCAATAAAATCCACTTAAGTTCGTGGGTGTAACATGACAAAATGTGAAAAACTTTGCAGCGTATGAATACTTTTTCAAGGCACTGTATATCCAAAGCGTGTTTCTCAGCAAGGACTTAGAAGACTATGACATGCAAATGTGTTAGGTAGCAAAGAAGATCAAACATTAAACTGGTTTGTGGAAAATCGCAATGTACTGCTTGTTTTTCCAAATACTACATATAAGTGACAGCCTTAGGAGGATAAATGGCATGGTGAACATCACAAGGTGGAAATGGTGAGATTTACGAGGAAAAACTGTAACGTCGTGTTAGGTGATATAATTGCTAAGCTCTATGCCCTTGGACTAAGATTTTCTAGTAAAATAACTGTGTCCTTCCCACAAAAATTCTTTGAATTTTCATTCTTAAACCGCAAAAGCTTTAGTTTGCCATGTGAGAATACATTGGCAGACGATGAAATAGAATTAACGGATACACGACCCAGTGAGAGAATGTGCACTTTTCAGGAGACACAGCCTTTCACTGTTCTTCAGTCTTAAGATTGGAGGCTGCAAACCCTGGTTAAGACTTAGCATGCCAATACGGTGGCAGGAGGGAAGGGGGACTTCTCGCTGGTTTTATTCCTTCCTTTCTGATCTTGTGTTGTACTTGCCTTCATTTTTATCATACACTGGTAGAACCATGCTGTCAGAAAAACAAAGGTTCTGAAGACAAACATGCTACCAATGTTTTCCCACTCGTTTCCAAAACCATGACTTCTACATGTCTACCTTTACTCATCTACAGCCATTACCGGTGGTGAACAATGGAGAGACATAATGACTCTGAGGAAAATCCATTCCCAGGTCTTCTACTGAATAACAGTTTGTCGATGGAAATTTGTTAGGTTGGAAAACCTGGGTGTTCAGCTATTTATCCGCTTGTCTACAGATATCTTAGTTGCGAAAGAAGAACCGAGGCAAAATATGAAAAAAAGTGTGGCTTCAAAGGGTTAATGTAATATTTATCTCACAAAAACACGTTTCTCTGACAGCATGAAGACACTTTTAAAAAAAAAAAACTAAGAAAAGAAAAAAAGACACCACATTCAAAGGATTGTGTAAAAATATGACCCGTGTGAAGAATTCTATGATACTTCAAATCCTTCCTTTTAAGTGACAGACAGAAAAGACAGTACCAGAGAAGAAAACACGGCTCATCGGGGACAGGAGCACATTGACCCTTCGTTGCGTTCACATAACAGAGACAGCTGCACAGCTGCCAGCGAGGACGGAAGCCAAGGAACATGCAAAGATGCCAACAAAGCAATGGCCTGGTGTCACTGCCAAACTCATACACACACCAGAGCTGGGCAAAATGCCATGCAGAAAGCAAAGTACCCCAAAAACTCTGCCACAGAGGTTGCGTCACTATTATAGTGCCATCCTAACCAAGGTGACTTTGTGAATATTTCTGTATTGCTTACAAAGCATGTCCGGCCATGTTCAGTCCCCTTGTAGATGAATGTATTATGTCCCATATGCAGTGACGTGTTCAGATTATCTGTCCATCCCTTACTCCACCAATAACATGTCATGTTCCTCTACATCTTCCAGGTTGGAAGTGCTAATGATGACGCAATTCCATGCACTCTTGTCACTTCTGTCACGGAAAGGATTAATCAGCGAAAAGAATAGGGCACAAAAACAAATGAATCCAGTGTTCACAGGGAGAAGAATAATGTCTTCATCAGCAGAGAGGGATACAAATGAAGGAAAGTCAGTGTTGGAGCCCTGTAGGATGGACAATTACACTTGTTCCTTCTCACTTGAACGTAAGGGCGAATTCACACATGGCGGATTTGTTGTAATTTTCCACAGGTAAAATCCTCAGTTGATTACAGTACAAAGCAAGTGAGTAAATTATAGAAAACTTCTCTACATGCTGGGGACAATTTCTGGGCGGAAAAGAAGAGCGAGCAGTGGATCTTTAATTCTGCTTTGCTTATTCGTCCGTGAAAATACCGTAGATTTTGCCATTTTCAACGTTGCACGGGCGAAATACGCTTTTAATCTACTGCAAAATCCACATGTGGATTGTTTCATGAAGAAAAAAACGTGAATCAGATGCAGCTGGAATGAATGGCGTCGCGAGTGTGTCAGGGACTCTCACACCGATTCAATTACACCGATTTGATTTTTCTTCCCATTTGCAGTAAGAATCAAAGGGATAGGATAGTCACACATAATATATTTATAATCAGTAATGATCGCTTCCGAACTGACCACCAACCTGAAAATAGGGGACCCCTCTGACCCTAGATTAGGGGTTACAAAGTCCCCTTTGTGAACAGAGTGCTACTACGCATCGATGACCATCACTCCGTTAACTTCTATGGGACCAAAAGACCTATCCTGTAGATAGATAATAAATGTATTTAGTGGTAAAACCCCTTTAAGGAAATACCAGGAATATTGCAATTATTATTTTTACTTATTTGTTTAAAAACCATAGTTTCTATAGAGGCAACATGTTCCGTAGCACTGTATAGAGATCGCGCCACTCACATCAGTAACTGTCTCCTATGGATACTCAGTATATACCAGCACTGAAAATATGATCATTTATCCACTGTTACTTCAGTTTAGTAAGCAAATCAATATTTAGTTTAATATTCAGATCCTAAAATCTTCCCTGTGCCATCTCTGTTCAGACACAACGCAGGTCTGCAGTGTACCCCATACCCAGCATCCAAGGAGGCATCTTAGACAAATTACTCTGCTGCGCACATGGAAATGAACTCCTTATGTAAATTGATCTTGTCCTTTTGACTAAATAGATGTGGAATTATGTTGGGATGTGCTCCTCAATCTCATTTATTTTGCCCTATTTGACTCCAATATCCTCCACTGTTTCATGAAATTACATTACAGGCACGACCAAAAATCTTCTTTTAAATGACAATCATGGTGTGAGGCAGAACATCTCTTTTCTATTAGTCAAAAACAATGATGCGAAACCAATACTTTCTAGGATTAAAATAAAGTGTATTGTAATTTTATTAGGAAATCCCTTTAGAAGCGAGATCCAGTCACCCATCACAAAACCATCATCTGTCTTCTGACAGCACAGATCTGTAATGTAATCATGAGTGATGGATATCAGGGACATCCTACTTTCTTTCAGTTTTCTTTGCAGATTGGAAAACGAGAGACATGGTTCATCTATATAATAACCTATCAAGTTTATATATATATATATATATATATATATATATATATATATTTGTTTATATATATGCATATTTATTTACGTACATATATATTTATTTTTTTAGATATTTATGTTACTATATATATATATATATAAATATTTACAGATAACATAAATATATATAAAAATATATATAAATATATATAAACATACTGATAGGGAATCTAGATTGTGAGCCCCATCGGGGACAGCGATGATAATGTGTGCAAACTGTAAAGCGCTGCAGAATATGTTAGCGCTATATAAAAATAAAGATTATTATTATTATATATAAAATTAAATATATATGTACATAAATAAATATGCATATAAACAAAAAAATATGTTTGTACTTATACATAAATCAAATGCATATACATATATACATAAATATAGCTTTATAAGCAAAATGACAAATATATTTATATATATACAGTACAGACCAAAAGTTTGGACACACCTTCTCATTCAAAGATTTTTCTGTATTTTCATGACTATGAAAATTGTAGAATCACACTGAAGGCATCAAAACTATGAATTAACACATGTGGAATTATATATTACACTTTACAAAAAAGTGTGAAACAACTGAAAATATGTCTTATATTCTAGGTTCTTCAAAGTAGCCACCTTTTGCTTTGATTACTGCTTTGCATGCAGAAAAGGTGAACGGCTGGACTCTACATGCCTAGTTCCCACTGTGAAGCATGGAGGAGGTGGTGTGATGGTGTGGGTGTGCTTTACTGGTGACACTGTTGGGGATTTATTCAAAATTGAAGCGGTGAGCGGTCCAGCTCACCCCGAACCATCTCGATTGGGTTCAGGTCTGGTGACTGTGGAGGCAAGGTCATCTGGCGTAGCACCCCAACACTCTCCTTCTTGGTCAAATAGCCCTTACACAGCCTGGAGGTGTGTTTGAGGTCATTGTCCTGTTGAAAAATAAATGATGGTCCAACTAAACGCAAACCGGATGGAATAGCATGCTGCTGCAAGATGCTGTGGTAGCCATGCTGGTTCACTATGCCTTCAATTTTGAATAAATCCCCAACAGTGTCACCAGCAAAGCACCCCCACACCATCACACCACCTCCTCCATGTTTCACGGTGGGAACCAGGCATGTAGAGTCCATCTGTTCACCTTTTCTGCGTGCAAAGCAGTAATCAAAGCAAAAGGTGGCTACTTTGAAGAACCTAGAATATAAGACATATTTTCAGTTGTTTCACACTTTTTTGTAAAGTGTAATGTATAATTCCACATGTGTTAATTCATAGTTTTGATGCCTACAGTGTGATTCTACAATTTTCATAGCCATGAAAATACAGAAAAATCTTTGAATGAGAAGGTGTGTCCAAACTTAATTCACTTAACGCTACACTTACAACACAAGGGTAAGTGGTGCAAGATATTCAGAGGTACAAGAATGGCAAGGATTGCCTCCTATGGGTCGTTAATCGGTTAATGTATCATCCCATGTAATTAAAACAAGAAGTCAATTTCCCAAAGGACAGGCAGAAGTGAGGAGGCCAGTAAAATATAGCCACTGATTTGATCTAGCTGGGGCAGGGCTTTATATAAACACTGGAGACTCATAGACTTGACTTTTTATAGACTGATAACAATAGCCCTGTCTGATAACCGGGCTCATTTCTAGAATGGAAACACAAGAGGAAAAAAGCTTCCTGTTGGATCCCTGGAGAGTTAGAACTGGCATTACCTATGAATAGACGCCTCCATAAAGTGAGAAGCACCACATCTCTCACATGTGAGACAATAAAAGAAAGAAGGGAGCTGAAGACCATCCAGGAGGATGAAGACTCACAAGAGAAAAGGGGAGGAACTCATGAAGAATGGCAAATGTGGAGAAGAAGGAAAAGAGGAGAAAGCCAAGTTGGGAGGAGGCAAGGAGAGAGTGAGAAGTGTGAGGCACTGTACATCCAGATGTCACTTCTAACACCCACAGATCTAATTTCTCAGCAAGTCAAGGTGAAAAGCAAGACTAATACTTGTTACTACAAGACAAATGGCTGAAGATTTATGAGAACTCCTTTGTACTGGTTTTCTGCAGAAATGACTGAAATCAGCACCTTTAAACCAAGCACCAGAGAAGTTTTACAATAAATATATCCAATAGAGGTGTATCTGGGAATATTTACTGAGGTCACAAATCCCCAAAACTAATGGGTCTTGATTTGAATCCAGCAAAGGCAATGTCATATTATGCGTTCTTCATATATTTACATAGGTTCAAACCCCACCAAGGACAACATCTGCAAGGAGTTTGTATGTTCTCCCTGTGTTTGTGTGGGTTTCCT
>JARQOD010000001.1:804524578-804681191 GCA_033576555.1 Oophaga sylvatica
AAATAATGAAATTTAGCACTATATGCTAATTTTTTGAGAAGGACCTGTATGTGGTTTCCGGTCTTCTTGCATTTTCATAGGTTAAATGTTGTAGGTGTGGTTTTATACTATTGGTTGAAGCACAAACCTACTAAATACTATAAAAGATGATGATATAATACATGGGGTAGGAATCTACATCGATTCTCCCAGACAGAAACACGTCTCCGTCTGGTTATTTCTGTTGCTAGCAACATCCTGTGAATTAATTTGGAAATCACTTGGTCAACCGTGAAGGGTCACTTAGATCCTACCTCAACAGGGTATTTCCACATTCAGCAGAAATTGTGAGACAAATTTTGGTGCCATTTTTACCCATTTCTCTTTGTGAAAATGTAAAATCTGGGGCTAAAACAAAATTTTTGTGTTAAAAATGTACTTTTTTTTTCTTCACTGCCCAATGGTTTAAAATTCTGTGACACACCTGTCGTGTCAATGTGATCACTGCACTCATTGAGAGCTGTAGTTTGTAAAATAGGGTCACTTACGCGAGGTTCTGCTATTCTGGCACCTCAGAGGCTCTACCAATGTGACATGGCACCCTCAAACCTGTCCGGCAAAATCTGAACTCCAATATGGTGCTTCTTCCCTTCTGAGCTTTGCACTGTGCCTCAAAAGTAGATTTCGGCTACATTGGGGTATTGGTGTACTCAGGAGAAAATGGACCCCAAAATTTCTTGTGTAATTTCTCCTGTTAATCTTGTGAAAATAAAAAAATTGGGAGCTAAAAGAACATTTTTGTATGATGGCCCCAGATAGCCTCCATATAGTATAATGTACTCCCCATAGGCTGACTTTATAGTATAATGCAGCCCCCCATAAGCAGACTGTAATGTAAAGCAGCCCCCCATAGACAGACTGTAATATAAGGTAGCCCCCAAAGGCAGACTGTAATATAAGGCAGCCCCCCATAGGCAAACTCTAATATAAGGTTGCCCCCCACAGGCAGACTCTAATATAAGGCAGCCCCCCACAGGCAGACTCTAATATAAGGTAGCCCCCCACAGGCAGACTCTAATATAAGGCAGCCCCCCACAGGCAGACTCTAATATAAGGCAGCCCCCCACAAGCAGACTCTAATATAAGGCAGTCCCCCATAGGTAGACTGTAATATAATGCAGCCCCCCAGGCAGACTCTATTATAATGCACCCCATAGGCAGACGCTAATATAATGCAGCCCCCCAGGCAGACGCTAATATAATGCAGCCCCCCAGGCCGATGCTAATATAATGCAGCCCCCCATAGGCAGACGCTAATATAATGCAGCCCCCCAGGCAGACGCTAATATAAGGCAGCCCCCCATAGGCAGACGCTAATATAACACAGCCCCCCAGGCAGACGCTCATATAATGCAGCCCCCTAGGCAGATGCTAATATAATGCAGCCCCCCAGGCAGATGCTAATTTAATGCAGCCCCCCATAGGCAGACGCTAATATAATGTAGCCCCCCCGGCAGACACTAATATAATGCAGCCCCCTCAGACCTCTATAATAATATGATGCACCTCCATAAAAAAATAAATAAATCCAATACTCACCTACCTCTCTTCCTCCTGGCTCCTGCGGTGCTCCGTGCTCCTGCTCATCTCCTGACAGCGGGCGCAGGGTAGTGACGTCATTGCGCCAGCTGTCAGTGTCTACGTCAGATGCTGACAGGGGGATGATGGGAGAAGGAGTGCTCGCTCCTTCTCTCATCAATGCGGTCAGCTGTATCGGCTGGATGCCAATACAGCTGAACTTGCGATGATGGGCGGGGGCCCACTGCTGGCACCAGGTCCCCATTCCTGCACAGGGGCCCCATAGCGGCCGGGCGGCAGTGAAGAGAGATCGATTCTCCCTGCACTGCCGCAGAATGTAACTGTATGGGCGTGCTGTGCACGCCCATACAGTTACAGTAGCATAGCTCTGGGTGGGCCCCCTCAGAGCTCCGGGCCCGAGGCCATGGCCCCCTCTGCCCCCTCGGTAGCTGCGCTACTGGGCGCAAGGAATAAGCGCTACAGTAAGCGTTCCCCGGTGCTGGGTGCTTAAGACGCTCTCGTCATTCTCCCTGCTCCGCCGGCAATCAGCGCAAGCAGGGGAGAATGATGAGAGTTGTATTCAAGAGATAACAATGACAGCAGGCGGCAGGTGATTACTCCCATCAGCCTACACTTGCTGCCGCTAACAACAGTGACAGAAGGAGCGGCTGATGAGAGTATTCTGCCTGCAGTGTAAATAAATAAATGAAAAAAACAGGCATAGGTTGCCCTCTATTTTCTATAACCAGCCAGGCAAAACTGACTGCTGGGGGCTGCAACCCTCAGCTGTCAGCTTCAGCAAGACTAGTTATCAAGAATAGAGGGGTTCCCACGCTGTTTTTTTAAATTATTTAAATAATTTTAAAAATGGCTTGGGGTCACCCCCGCTTTTGACAACCAGCCTTGTTAAAGCTCACAGCTGGGGATTGGTATTCTCAGGCTGGTAAGGGGCCATTGATATAGGCCCCCCAGCCTAAAAATACCAGCCCGCAGCTGCCCAGAAAAAGCACATCTATTTGATGCGCCAATTCTGGTGCTTTGCATGGCTTGTCCCACATGCCCTGTAGCGGTGACAAGTGGGGTTCATATCTGTGGGGTTGATGTCACCTTTGTATTGTCAGGTGACATCAAGCCCACAGCTTAGCAATGGAGAGGGGTCTATAAGACACCTATCCATTATAAATCCTACAGTTGTATGGCAAATAAAGACGAAGCGGGCATAAAGTCTTTTATTAGACATAAAACTGTTTTCCATTTTTATTTAAAAATGACAAACACAGTTATACTCACCTAACGCCTATTTCCACTGAATCCCTCGTCTCCTGTAATAAAACAAAAATAAAAAAACAACAATACCCCTCACCTGCCCGTCATTCACGGTGATCTGCTGTGAAGACACTGAGCTTGAACTGCGGTGACCTCATGACTGACTTTTTCCCATGGTGCTGAGGTCACCGCAGTTCAGCCTGCTGGGAACGCAACCTCACTGACTGGCGGTAACCACAATGATTTCACCGCTGGTCAATGTTGCTGCTCGCAGCACCTCATTCACCAGTGGTTCTCAGGCTGGATGGTCGCATCTTGGCACAATCCAGGTTGAAAACTGTTTATCCCCCAGACATGGATTACGGCGTGGGACAGAATGACGGAGAGGTGAGGGATATGGTTGTTTTTTTATTTTAGTTTTATTACAGAAGATGAGGGCTTCGGTGGAACTAGGCGTTAGGTGAGTATAACTGTGTTTATTATTTTTAAATAAAAATGGAAAACTGTGTTTTGCTTTATTTCTAATAAAAGACTTTATTCTGGCTGTGTCTTTATTTACCATACAACTACAGGAGTAGCAATGGATAGGTGTCCAATAGACGCCTCTCCATTACTAAGCCGTCAGCTTGAGGTCACCTGACAATACAAAGGTGACATCATCCCCACAAATATAAACCCCACTTGCCACCGCTACTGGGCAAGTGGGAAGAGCCAGGCAAAACACCAAAATTGGCGGTCCGTGGAAACATACTGACATGTGCACAGACTACGTGTGTCAGTGTCTCCGGTACGTAAACTGTCACCACACGTCCCAGAGACACAGACATGTGAAAGAGCCCTTACATTGTATTACCAATTCTACATGAAAAAAATGTGGTGAAAGGTCCTATTTAAGGTGCATACAATTTTTAGCATATGAGAATGTTTTTAAAAGGTAAGCAAGCCACAGATTTTGGCCAGTCCTAAAGTGATTTAGGTGTGCCATTTAAATAGATTACCTGTTTAAAAAATTAACTGGTGTTTTCAGGGAGTAAAATGACTTTCAGTCACCAATTTTACTCTAGATCTACACGGAAGAAAAACCCATAACGATCGTGGTCACATAGGGTATTACGACGACTGGGTTCGTGCCGAAAGGGGGTTTGCAAACGCCAGCTCCTTTTGGAATTAATGAACAATGACACAATGACGTCCCAGATATATTCTATGGGAGAGTTTCTACAGCAGTTTTAGACTGTTTACACAGTTTTAAATTCACACGGATTCAGTAACAATCCACATCCCATACAATAATAATGGGGTTTACAGAACTGCATTCACATTTGGGTTGCCAACATTTTGAAATTTCAGGAAAATAGGGTACTTTTTTGCCCCATCTGTAGAAAAAAATATAGGGCGTCTGTGATGTTTTTGAAGCTGAAGAAAGTTATACAGATTAAGACTAATATTTAGACTTGAGAGTCCTCAGTGGTTGATACCTTAGCCATTAAAAGGTATCAACCACTGAGGACTCTCAAGTCTAAATATTTTTCTATCTACTGGCTAACACGGTACGAAGATACACATCTTTCCTATAACAGATTAAGACTGTAATTATCTTCATTTTACAGCTTACAGTGAATGCAGCTCATGTCTTCATATCAAATTATGGGCTGTAGACATGGTTCACTGATTTATTATTATTATGGTTTTCTCACGTGTCCGTTAAAAATATTCTGTCCGTGATTTTTTGATAACCTGTCCAGAGAAAAGAAAAAAGTCAAGTTTGCCACCCTGGTTCACATACATCAGAATATTTTCAAGCAGCTTTTTGACTCAATCACTTGCTACTTTTCTACTATTTTTGTGAAATCTCCATGGAGAAAAATTGGGTTAGCCTCATTCATTGACTAATCCATCCAGCACAGTGGCTCAGTGAAAAATATTGTAAATGAAATCAAAGGGATATCAGCAAATATGGAGTTCATATGAAAACTACATATTGCGGCAGCTTTAACCACTGGATCGTGTCAGGAAAGACGACAGACTCTGAACTCATGCAGCACAATGTTTCTTCCTTCAAAGCAAAAGACAACTTGGTGGAACCCAATGAATCCCATAATGCAATGGATCCAACCCAGCATTGTGGCTTTGGTATAAAGAGAAACCACAATGCTGATGTGAACAAAGTCATTTAAGGGTTAGGGATAAAAGTTTCCATCGCCACAGATTAGCAGGTCATAGAAAACTCACAGCTCTAGGCTGAACTATGAGAACTATCTTTTTTTAAAAGTCCTTTTCACTATAGAAAACAAAAGCAATTGCTAATACAAGACTGAAATATACCAATTGTAGTTGTAGCTGTCCAGAAGAAGTAGAAGGGGATTACATTTGCCAGGTGAAGTTTAGTCTGAGCATTAGGCTAGGGCACACCAGCGTATATTCTCTCATCCAAGAGAATCGGGACGATTATGCTAATCACATTCTGATCAAACTCTGATCAAACTCAGACACAATTTTCTTGAATGAGGTAAAGATGGAAAAAAAAAATCTCCATCTTCTCCATTCTGTCTGTGATAGTCAAATGTCATTCAAGTACAGTCTAATGTTTTCCACAAACTCATTGAATTACATCCAAATATCGGATAAACACAGACATGATGTAATTTTTTTGGAGGAAGAAGAAAGGGTGTTTCCAGCACGTCCATCCAGTTTAAACTATACTGGATGGACGTGCTGGAAACACCCTTTCTTCTTCCTCACTTCAGCTGAAATCACCAGCAGGTACGGCACCAACCAGCTAAATTCATTTGCAACAGCTTGTGATATACAGTATGTCTCAGTGTGTCGAGCTCCAACCTTTTCCCTCGCCCCCCTCTCTCCCACAGACACCATGATGTAATTTTTTTCCTTGGACTGACTGTCTGAAGAAAATAATCGTACATGTGCCCGCACGGTCACATTGACTAACATTGGTTCGACTCTGATCCAATGTTTTGTCAGATTGCACCTGGACCGAAAATACAGTCATGTGCATGAGCCCTTAATCAGATTTGTTGGGATGTGACTAGAGCTCATTAAGGTTGTATGAAAGCAGGCACTTTATGATGCAAACATATCAGTCTTTTCTTTTATGCTTTAGGCTTTATTCATAAATGGTGTTTTTGTAGCAATTTTTGCTGCATTTATAGCACCAGCAGCATTTTCCACCCTTGCAAAGCAATGAGAAAGTGAAAACGCTGCAAAAATGCAAATAACATTTGCGCTGCCTTCGTAGAATTTTTTACTGAATAAAACTCACTTTATTAACATATGCTGTAGACAAATCACACATGTAATCTGTCTGAAAAACACAGTAAACCCCCCCCCAGAAAAAAATGCAGCCATTTGCTACAATGTATACACATTTTTACTGCCAAGTGAAGGTTTTACTTGCAGAAAATAAACACTGCAAAAACACCATGTGTGAACAAAGGCATGAAGTGTTGTTCTTTTTCTAAACTATGGCCTTGATATAGATTCAAGTCAGAAGTTTTGATTGGTGGGATCTTGGTGTTGAGACCCACACCAATCGCTGAACTGAAAGAGCAGAAGTGCTCAGGCGGCGCTGTTCTCCTCCATACCGAATTCATACACCTTCTTTGAAGTCTGTCCCAGCATTGGAAGAGAGCAGCGCCCTTACTGACTGCTTCTGCTCCTTAGTTTTAGGGATTGACAGCACCCAATTTCACTTGTAGGCTAAAATTTGGGGAAATCCACTGCAGGATTTGATTGAAAAAAATAAACCAAAAACTGCACATTTTTGTATAGAATATTCTAATTTGACAAAATGTTTAAAAACACATACTTTGTTGCATACACTTTTACTATAGAGCTATTCTAATTAGCTGCAGAAAATGAAGACTTTGCTAGACAGCAGCAGGGAAGGACAGAAAACGTACTTTTGAACAATCTAATTGATGAACAACAGAGAAGAGGCAGCAAGAGGGTCGGTAGCCTTTCTGTATCATGCCGCGAGGTGCCCTGGAGACCAATCAGACTACAGAACTGTTCTGCCCAGTCAATAGACATAGATGGATACAAAGTCATTGCCGTTTAACCAGATGAGTACATTTAAATATCTAATCATTATTTTGATATTTTCTTGCATTCTACATAAAACAATGGATTAAATGTGACTTAGAAGCCTTTGACATTATATTGGCGGACATATAGCAGTGGATTACACCCCATAAATGGCACAAGACTACTAGGGGAGGACACAGACAGTGAATGGCACCCTTAAAATGTTTACATGTTTTCTTACAGTGGATGTTGAAACCACTGTGTCGCATCCATAAGAGGCTGCTGTTTAACCTTTGCGTCATGGTGAACACACTGAACAGAGGCCATTTGGTCTTAAAGGGTTATTCCCCAAAATGCTCAAGTAATCCCTGATCCCAATGATAAGGGATAACTTACTGATTGCTGGTGGACTGACCACTGGGACCCCCAGCAATCCTGAGAACAGGACTCTGCAGCTCAGCCATGAATGGATTGGATGGCACATGCTTGACTTCTGCTCTATTCATTGTCTGTGGAACTGATGGAAATAACCGAGCGCCGCGCTCAGCAGCGCTATAGATAATGAATTGAGCAGAGGCCGAGCCTGCGCCACTCAGCTCCATTCAGGACAAGACAAAAGAGCCGTGTTCTCAGAATCTCTGGGGAGCTCAGCATACATACACACAAACACACACACATACAGTACAGTCATGGCCAAAAGTTTTGAGAATGACACAAATATTAATTTTTACAAAGTCTACTGCTTCACTTTTTCTAATGGCAATTTGCATATACTCCAGAATGTTATAAAGAATGATCAGCTTAACAGCAATTACTTGCAAAGTCAATATTTGGCTAGAAAATGAACTTTATCCCCCAAAACACATTTCAACATCATTACAGCCCTGCCTTAAAAGGACCAGCTAGCCTCTTTTCAGTGATTGCTCCATTAACACAGGTGTGGGTGTTGATGAGGACATGGCTGGAGAACAATCTGTCATGATTAAGTAAGAATGACACCACTGGACACTTTAAAAGGAGGCTGGTGCTTGGCATCATTGTTTCTCTCTGTTAACCATGGTTATCTCTAAAGAAACACGTGCAGTCATCATTGCAATGCACAAAAATGGCCTAACAGGGAAGAGTATCTCAGCTAGAAAGATTGCACCTCAGTCAACAATCTATCGCATCATCAAGAACTTCAAGGAGAGAGGTTCCATTGTTGCCAAAAAGGCTTCAGGGCGCCCAAGAAAGACCAGCAAGCGCCAGGACCGTCTCTTAAAAGTGTTTCAGCTGCGGGATCGGGCTACCAGCAGTGCAGAGCTTGCTCAGGAATGGCAGCAGGCAGGTGTGAGTGCATTTGCACGCACTGTGAGGTGGAGACTCTTGGAGCAAGGCCTGGTCTCAAGGAGGGCAGCAAAGAAGCCACTTCTCTCCAGAAAAAACATCATGGACAGACTGATATTCTGCAAAAGGTACAGGCAGTGGACTGCTGAGGACTGGGGTAAAGTTATTTTCTCTGATGAATCCCCTTTTCGATTGTTTGGGACATCAGGAAAACGCCTCATTCGGAGAAGACAAAGTGAGCGCTACCACCAGTCTTGTCTCATGCCAACTGTTAAGCATCCTGAAACCATTCATGTGTGGGGTTGCTTCTCAGCCAAGGGAATCGGCTCTCTCACAGTCTTGCCTAAAAACACAGCCATGAATAAAGAATGGTACCAGAATGTCCTCCAAGAGCAACTTCTCCCAACCCTCCAAGAGCAGTTTGGCAATCAACAATGCCTTTTCCAGCATGATGGAGCACCTTGCCATAAAGCAAAGGTGATAACTAAATGGCTCAGGGAACAAAACCTAGAGATTTTGGGTCCATGGCCTGGAAACTCCCCAGATCTTAATCCCATTGAGAACTTGTGGTCAATCATCAAGAGACCGGTGGACAAACAAAAACCTAAAAATTCTGACAAAATGAAAGCATTGATTGTGCAAGAATGGACTGCTATCAGTCTGGATTTGGTCCAGAAGTTGATTGAGAGCATGCCAGGGAGAATTGCAGAGGTCCTGAAGAAGAAGGGTCAACACTGCAAATATTGACTTGCTGCATTAACTCATTCTAACTGTCAATATAAGCTATTGTTACTCATATGTTCGCAATTATTATATTTCTGTCTGTGATAAAAACATCTGTCAAACACACATAAAAACCAGAGGGCAGCAGATCATGTGAAAATATAATATTTGTGTCATTCTCAAAACTTTTGGCCATGACTGTACATACATACACACAAACACATATATTAGATACATATGAACAAACATATAAACATGCACACACATACATAAATACAGATACATATACACAAACACACGAAAATACGGAGTTTGTGTTCTCCCAGTGTTTGTGTGGGTTTCCTCCAGGTTCTCTGGTTTCCTCCCACATTCCAAGGACATACTGATAGGCGTTTTAGATTGAGAGCCCCATTGGGGACAGTGCTGATAATGTCTGTAAAGCGCTGTGGAATAAGATAGTGCTGCATAAGGAAAGCATAATAAATAAAATAAACACAAACATACACACACATGCATACACACACCCATACACGTACATGCATACACACACATACATGCATAAACACATGGATACATACACACACATAAACACATATACATGCTGTATACATACATACATACATATACATATAAACACACACATGAATACATACATGCACACACACACATATACACATACATACAAATACACCCATATATACACATAAAAACATATACAAACACAAACATACATACTAATCTTCTATATCAGGTGTTCAGCCATGAAGGAGGTCTGCCACATAGTTTATAGATCAGCTGGATAGGGCTGCAGAAGCCATGGAGATGGAGACACAGCGCAGTGCAGTGAGATCTTCTCCCCCAAACTCTAAACATGATGCTGCTGGGAAGGGAACAGTGGAGAGCAGAAGACGCACTGTAAGTCCTGCTCTTCCTACTCTGCTGTCCCCTGTATACAGTTGAAGCAGTAGCGTAGCTACCGGGGAGCAGAGGGGGCTGTCGTCCAGGGTCCAGCACTCTGAGGGGGCCCACCTGGAGCTACGCTATGCTACTGTGTAACTGTATCGGCATGCACAGTGTGCCGATACATTTACACTGCAGCAGAGCAAGGAGACACGATCTACCTGTTCTGCCACCTGGCCGCTATGGGGCCCCTGAGCAGGCTGGGGGGGGCCCTGGTGCCAATAGTGGCCCTCACCACCCGTCATCGCAGGTTCAACTGTATTGGCCGGATGCTGATACAGCTGACCACATTGATGAGAGAAGGAGCGTTACGCTCTGTCTCTTATCATCCCCCTCTCAGCATCTGACGTCACCGATGCCGACACAGACAGGGGTCGCGATGACATCACTACTCGGTGCCCGCTGTCCGGAAACAGGAGGAATAGAGGTGAGTATTTATTTATTGGTTTTATAGGGCTGCATTTCACTATAGAGTTTGCTGGGGGGTGTGGAGGTTTCGGTGCATTATGGAGTCGTCATTCTATATAGTCTGCCTATGGTGGGGGGCTGTATTATACTATAGAGTCTGCCTGTGGGGGGCTGTATTATACTATAGAGTCTGCCTGTGGGGGGCTGCATTATACTATAGAGTCTGCCTATGGGGGGCTGCATTATACTATATAGTCTGCCTATGGGGGGCTGTATTTTAATATAGAGTCTGCCTATGGGGGGAGGTGCATTGTACTATAGAGTCTGCCTATGGGGGGAGTGCAGTATACTATAGAGTCTGCCTACGGAGGGGTGCATTATACTATAGAGTCTGCCTGTGTGTGTGTGAGTGGGAGGGGTGAATGATACTATAGAGTCTGCCTATGGGGGGGTGCATTATACTATAGAGTCTGCCTATGGGGGGGTGCATTATACTATAGAGTCTGCCTATGGGGGGGTGCATTATACTATAGAGTCTGCCTATGGGGGGTGCATTATACTATAGATTCTGCCTATGGGGGGTTCATTATACTATAGATTCTGCCTATGGGGGGGTGCATTATACTATAGAGTCTGCCTATGGGGGGTTGCATTATACAGTGGGTATGGAAAGTATTCAGACCTCTTTAAATTTTTCACTCTTTGAAATGCATTATAATAGAGAGGCCTATAGGGAGTGCATTATACTATATGGAGGCTATCTAGGGGGTCATCATACAGTGTGGAGATTACAGTGATAGGGCCATCATACAGTGTTGGAGCCATTAAACAGTTTAGTGGCTACTAAGGGGTCAGTATACTGTGTGGGTGGTACTATACAGTGAGGGGTCATTATATTGTGTATTGGGGAGCTGTACAGGGGGGAGACTCTGGACATTATTGAATATAAAGTGGGCACTTATTGTTATAGGGGAACTCGGGTTACTGTGACTGTCAAAGGGGCACATAGGGGCATTATTACTTTCTAGATTTCTAGTGGGCAAAATGTGGGCACTGTTTTCTAGGGCACTTGCACTCGGCATTAATATATTCTAGAGGGTTGCTTTAGAATTTAGAGGGCATACAGTAGGTTCAGTAATAGGGACACATACGGCAACAGCGGCTCAGCATTGGGGTATTTTATTTTATTTATTTTACTCATTTATATAGCGGCATTAATTCCACGCTTTACAGATTATTGTTTACAGCGCTTTACAGACATTATTGGCACTGTCCCCGATGGGGCTCACAATCTAAATTCCCTATCAGTATGTCTTTGGAATCAGCAGGATAAGCAGTTTGTGCCGGTTGGGAATAGATGGTGATGGCTGGAATATGAGAATTAAAATGTGTCTTTAAACTAATAGCAAAGCCACAATAGAAGACTTAAAAGCCTCCAAAAATTCAAGTTATACAGCAGAAAAATAGGCAGCACTGCTTACCAGCCCAGATTTTAAAACAAATGCACTACAAGGTGCAGACAGCCCATATAGCAAGATGTTAGCAACATAGTTGCAAAATACTGGATTAACAGCCACTCTCTACCTACCCATTCCAGGACTGTCCAATATACAATTGCATAATAAAGGCCTGTATAGGGCACTGTTCACACAAGGGTACTGTATAGTGTCTGGTTCACAGCCTATTACTTATGCCCATACTATTCGATTAGGCGGGCTGGCCAGCACACTCTCAGTGCATCACAGTGTGAACACCCCTGTATACACCACCAGGAGTGCTGGGCTTGGCTACACCCTGAAATATAGTGCAAAAACTAGAAAAAAAGTGAGGTATTGGTCGATATTTTGGCCAAAATACACAAGCATGCAACCCACGTCACAGGTCCCCACGCTTGCAAGTCCCTACACTAAACTAATAGCAAAGCCACAATAGAAGACTTAAAAGCCTCCAAAAATTCAAGTTACACAGCAGAAAAATAGGCAGCACTGCTTACCTGCCCAGGTCTTAGAACAAATGCACTACAAGGTGCAGCCAGCCCATATAGCAAGATGTTAGCAACACAGGTGCAAAATACTGGATTAACAGCCACTCTCCACCTACCCATTCCAGGAGGGGGCGACTGCCCAGTATACAATTGCAAATGTGTCTTTGTTGTAATCTCTGCAGCCGAGTCCTGGCTGGAGAAGTTTTCATGTTGGTCTGGACCAGATGGAAAAGACGGGAAAAGTTAACCATTTCCGGTGACTACCTCTTGAAGCTCATCAAGAGAATGCCAAGAGTGTGCAAAGCAGTCATCAAAGCAAAAGGTGGCTACTTTTAGAACCTAGAATATAAGACATAATTTCAGTTGTTTCACACTTTTTTGTTAAGTATATAATTCCACATGTGTTAATTCATAGTTTTGATGCCTTCAGTGTGATTCTACAATTTTCATAGTCATGAAAATACAGAAACATCTTTAAATGAGGTGTGTCCAAACTTTTGGTCTGTACTGTGTATATATATATATATATATATATATATATATATATATGCGTGTCAATGACATAAAAAAAAACCTATATACCTATACTATGTGTGTACATGTGTTCTATCTATCTATTCTATTTTAACCTGTCAGTGTGATTTTACAGTATTACCCACTGAGTTGCCGGCTTTTCTAAAGGACTCCGGTGCGTATTTCTCACAAGTCACACTGATGGTCCGTGTGGTGTTTTTCTCGCACCCATAGACTTGCATTGGTGAGACTCGGCCGATATACGCTGCAAATCGCAGCATGCTGAGATTTCACTCGCACGTATAATACGGACGAGAAAAAAAATGGTGGTTGGAGCTGCCCCATAGATTAACATTGGTCCGAGTGCTATGCAATTTTTTCTCGCATAGCACTAATCCGTATTTCTCTCTAGTGTGACGCCGGCCTTAGGGTGTGCACCGAGTTGTAATTAAGATTACCTGGTTAGGGTCCCACTCAGAAGTTTGGCCCCCCTGAACCACTGGAGCGCGCCATGCAGGAGGCCAGAGCCAGCAGCCAGTGAGCGCTCTCATTGGCCAGTGTCCCTCTTCCTGCATTACAAACCCTTTTTCAGTGCCCTCTCCTGGCTCTGTGTACCCGAATGATTATGGGTGGGAGTGGGAGGGGCCCGGTGTCAGTGAGCACTGGGCTCTCTGAGGGGCCGCATTTGGATACGTACACTCCTGCCTGCAAGGGCCCCTTTCTAGTTCTGGGCCCTTGTGCGGCTGCACCGGCGCTTGGTCCGCTCCTGTGTCTCTCACAGGTGAAGTGTACCTATGATACAAATTACAGACCTCACTCTTTGCAGGTGGGAAAACTTGAAAAATCGGCAGTGTATCAAATACTTATCTTCCCCACTGTGTATATATATATATATAGTAAACATACAGTAGAATTTGCTAATATTTGGATGCATTACTTTGAATGTATTACGTTTAGCAACATTTTGTGATTTTCTGCCTGCATCATTGCTTCGGTTCTGCCATGGTATTGAATTCTATTAGTTCAGGCTTGGTATTGCATGGTTCTCCTTATGTCACCGAGTAATGAATGTACAAAAGCAGAGGACACTTGAGTTTGCATGGACCATTATTCCTCTGTGTCAACTTCTTATTCCGCCGCACTTATAACGAGTGCCATCATAATGATTTCCTGATATCCAGAAATACTACAAACGTACAATGCCTCATTTAGCATTTAGTTTTGCATTAGTGAAATAAGTGCTTGGTTGTTCTCTGTGCTTGTGTGTTGTTAATGTGTTTATGCAAATAGTCATTTTTTAAGTAACAGAAATCAGTCAGAAAAGTGTAAAGAATGGTTGACAGAACTGTAAAAGGAAATCTATTGTTGTTAACCACTTCATTGTCCCAGTGGAAATATAGATAATATTCCTAATATAGCATCAGGCAGAGGATCAGGCGCAATCCACCATAACAAAGGGGCACACATGAGAATTCTGCCTGCATCGTATTTGGGAAATACTGCAGTCATCTTCTTTCCAAATGTCAAGTTATAGAATATAAGAATGTATGTAAATACAGCATTGAAGGAAGAAAGATAGTCAAGGCTGTGTCTATTTCTAGATTACCCAGCTCCTTAAAGGAAACATTTACCGTGATCTAAAACATTGTACAAAATGGTTTCATTAATCTCATTGGGGCTCTTATCTCATCGGTGTTATGAGCCTCCGGAAGATTTTCTTTTGTCCTTTGTGGTAATTTTGACAGCTAGAATAATATAATCTGTAGCACTATACTCCACATTGAAATATAGATGGCATCTCTATAGACTCCATTCAAGTCTACAGGGTCAGTTGGGATTTGCTAGGATTTGTATAAAATGACTTTGTTATGTCTGTACCCACATGCACCAAAATACACAACTCCTACATGACACAAAAGGTACTTTTGTGATTTCAGTAGAAAATACTGTACTTGGATGATTATTATTAACCTTGTATTTAGACCTTATCTAAAGGGGATGTTCTGAGTTAGGCCTCTTTCACACATCAGGTTTTCGCCGTCAGGTGCTATCCGACGTCGCTCCGGGGTTTTTTTATGTAAAACCGGATGAGACGGATCCGGTTTTCGGCCGGATTCGTCGAGCGGATCCGGCTGAAAACCGGATCCGTCTCATCCCGTTCATCCGTTTTTTTATCCGTTTTTCGACGGATTATGACGGATCCGTTTTTTTAAAACGTCCCTTTTGGGCTTCCAAACGTGATTGGCTACTGAAAACCTATATATACACTGTTCCTACAGCCCATCTTTGACAGGTTGTATAGGAGCAAGTGCAGGTTGGAGAGAAGAGCAAGTGGCTGGTGAAGATGGATGTTGTGATAGGAAACATTATGAAGAATTTGGTGGATTTCACAGTGGAGGCGAATCATCTGAAAGTGATTGTTCTGGAGAAGGAGAGAAAGATACAGCAGCGCATCATGCGTCAGTGCCGACGCCGTTTCAGGATCCACCCCATCACAGCCCAGAGAATAACGCGTGGGGTGTATTCTACACTATACGTGGAGCTACGAGGAAACCCTCAGAAATTTTTTGCATATGTTCGCATGAAAGTGGAGAACTTTGATTTCTTGGGGGAGCGTATTGGACACCTCATAAGAAGATCGGACACGTATTGCCGCTTCTCCATTTCACCGGCGGAGCGTCTGATGGTGACTCTTCGGTAAGCCATATTTATTGGATCTGCTTGCTTCATAGCACACTTGTCCTGGAATGTTGTTGCTGGTAGTTTGTATACGGCCATCTGACTCAGCTTTAACAATTGGAGATACTATAAAAATAAATTTTTTTATAGTACCTCCAATTGTTATAGCTGAGGTCTGGTATGTAATGCTGTGAATTGAAACTCATTTTTTGTTTGATTGTTTTTTATTCACAGATTCCTTGCAACTGGAGAATCTCTTTCCTCACTCCATTTCCAGTACAGACTTGGGATTTCCACCATCTCTGGAATTGTGAAGCACACATGCCGTGCATTGTGGGACTGTCTAGTTGCGGAATTTCTACCAGAGCCCACAACAGAGAGTTGGATTGAAATTGCAATTTGAACAAATATGTCAGTTTCCTAATTGCCTGGGTGCTATGGATGGGAAACATATCCGGATTGTCAAGCCAGCAGGATCTGGATCCGAATATTTTAATTAAAAAAAAATATTTTTCAATTGTCCTCATGGCCATTGCTGATGCAGAATACAAATTTATTGCTGTAGATATTGGTGCCTATAGCCGCTCCAATGACTCTCAAGTGTTCAAACTGTCAGCAATGGGCCGTCAGCTGTATGGAAACACCTTCCAGTTCCCACCCCCTAGACCGCTGCCTCAAACATCTGGCCCACCTATGCCTTTTGTTTGTGTAGGGGATGAAGCCTTCCAGCTGTCAGAACACCTGCTAAAACCGTACTCCAGCAGAGGATTGACACACACAAAAACAATTTTCAATTACCGCCTCACAAGAGCCAGAAGAATGGTGGAGTGCGCTTTTGGGATTCTGACAGCCAAATGGCGTGTTCTATTGACTGCGATCAACCTAAAAACTGAAACTGTGGACGATGTAATCAAAGCTTGTGTGGTTCTACACAATTTTGTTATCAGCAAGGAACAGATTTCCATTGAGTACCACTCTGAAGAAACCACCTTGCATGATTACCAGAACGTTACCAATAGAAGTTCTGTGACTGTTTCCCGAATGAGGGACAAATTTGCTGAATACTTTATATCCCCTGAAGGAAGAGTAGACTGGCAGGATGACAGAGTTTAATAAACTGCTCTGTGACCTTTGTACCTTGTTTACCCACGGTATACCTTTGCCAACCAAAGTGGTGAACCTTGTTGTGGATTATGTACAGTATTTTACCTTTTACCCAAAGTTGTGTCCCTGGTTTTGTATCCCCAATAAATGTTACCTTTATTTTACCTTTGCCAACCAAAGTTGTCTACCTGGTTGTGGATTATGTACAGTATTTTACCTTTTGGCCAAAGTTGTGTCCCTGGTTGTGTATTACCCAAAGTATTTCACCTTTTAACCAAAGTTCTGTATCTTTTTGGGGATTACCTAACAATGTACAGAAATTTGGTTAAAAGGTGAGATACTTTGGCTAATACACAACCAGGGACACAACTTTGGCCAACTTTGGCCAAAAGGTAAAATTATTTTACCTCTTACCCAAAGTTTTGTACCTGGTTTTGTATACCCAATACATTTTACCTTTATTGTACCTTAGAAATAAATGACAAACAACGATTTTAATCAAACAATTTTACATTTATTGTATTAAAATGTTTAATAACATAAATACCTTTTTTTTCAATGTGAAATCTTTATTAACTTTTTTAAATGTGAAATAATTTTTTTTTTCTATCTCAAAGAAATTGTTTTTTAATAAAGAAAATTTTAGAATTTATTTACACATCTACAAATTTGTGTACTGTGGGGTGGAGATACTACTGGAGGGGCTGTGGGACCCTTCGACAGTGGGAGTGTGGAGAGCGGACTGGGATGGTGGTGGGGAAGGATCAGGTAAAAGAGGTGAAGGGGTGGAAAAAGAAATGGAACGGGTGGAGAGGTGGGAGCTAGAACAGGTGGGTGCATGGTGGAGAGGAGGATTGGGCAGGAGTAGAGGAGCAGATGTGGTTGGGAACTGGTACGGGGAAGGATGTTGGTATGGGGCAGGTTGTTGGAAGTGGGGAGGTTGTTGGAAGGGGAGGTTGCTGGAAGGTGGGAGGTTGCTGGTACTGGGGAGGATGCTGGTATTGAATAGGAGGGGGAGGAGGGACAGTGGCTGGAGGGGGGGCAGGTGTGGGAGGAACGACTGGGGTGGGTGTAGGAGGTTGGGAGGTAACCTGCGCTAGAGCAGCGTGGCAAGTATGCATTACATGCATCTGCTGGCTAGGAGATAGCGTATCCATGCGCTCGGCTACAGACCGGAAAAAAATGGTTTGGCGAACTTCTTGCTTCTGAATGCATGGTTTGCAGAAGTGTCTTTACCTCCAGAATGCTGGAGTTGAGCTGATTAAAGCCTGCAGCCATTTGCTCTGACAAGACTTTAAGACAGTTCTGAAACGATGCATTAAGATGCAAGAATTCAGGCGCATAGCTCCTTTCCTGACCTCTCTGCCGCAGCCGCCCAGTAGCCACAGGTGTACTAGAGGTGGCAGCGGTAGAAGGGTGGGGTAAAGGGAAAGCTATCTCCTGACCAGTAGCCTCATGCAATGCACTCGGCCACGATGCTCCAGCACTGGTGGAGGGGACAGAGGGCTCACGTGTCTGGGAAGGTGCAGATGGGCTGTCGAAGTGTCCCTCGGTGGCAGACTCCTGAGGGATCGCTCCAGAAGGGTCCAACTCTGCAGGCTCCCGAGTGCTGGTCACCGTTCTGTGGAATAAAGAGAAAAAATACAATTAATATACTAATATTGAATGGGCCTGTCTGAAAAAAAAAATTAGTTAGACATGTTAGCATTTTTTTTACATGGGGTGTGTAATATTTACCTTCTGGTGACCATTGTTGACCGGAGGAACGACAGGGCTTGTGTGTACTTGTACTTGCTCCTGCGCCCTCCAGATCCACTCGGGGCCTGCATCTCCTTGTTGAACTCCTTCTTGAAGCGATCCCTCACAGACCGCCACCGCTTCACAATTCTCTCCCCTGAAACGAGAAAGCACAAATTGGTTAGTATATGTGTAGCCCTGGTATGTAAGGCACACATAAAATCCTGGAGGATGTGCGGAGAGGTAACAGTTTAATGCTTGATATCCATTCACTCCATCACACACTTGGACACACCCATAGGGTATATAAGGTAGTGACATGCAGCAGAGAGAGTTCTGTTTCCTGTCTTCGGACAGAGGAGTCTGAGTCTGTTTCCAGTCTGCGTCTGTTTCCTGTCTGAGAAGAGCTCAGATCAGTGGAGATCAATCAGTCAGTGAAGCAGGGTAGCTCACCTGATGAGAAAGAAGAGTTAGCAACAGAAACTTCAGTCGCCTGTCTCAAGGACAGTGAAGTTCAGTCGATGTGTTCCTGAACTAGGAGAATACTGAGAATCTGTCAGCGAGCTCCAAGGAACAAGTAAGAAAGGATTGACTTGTACTACCCTAGGAAGTGTGGAGTGATTATGTTAAGAGCGCAAGCAGGGCAAAGGGCGCAGTGGAAAGAATTAGAGAAGTGCCTTAGATATCGGATTATCTGCACTATTAGCCGGTCACTGGGGACCGAAGTGTTGCTATCGCTTCACGCATAGTAACGGAACAACCAGAGTCTTACTGGACCTTAGGTCGCAGAAAGCAGCCCTTGAAGTGTCGGTACGTAACCGGAGTCAGGGAGAGTGGGAACCTTGAGTCGATGCAGGACAACAGTAGGAACTCAGCTCTCTCACATTATATGGAAGGCTCCACCACAATGCTGACCTGGCAGTACAGCTATGGAGTTAGCTGGAGTATTCGGAGTTAACTTAGCTTCATGCAAGTTGGACTCATCATATTGAAAGTAAAGGAGGCCTCTAACCTGCTCAGCTGTTATCTCGAAGCACATTCTCCACCCCGACCAGCTCCCCGGGACCTGCCTAAACATCTGACAAGTAAAAGGTATGGAAAGACGCTAGATGGTGTGAGACTGATTCATTTAACTGCACCCTACATCATTATAACCATAGACTCAGAGGGACAGTCCCACCTGTGGGGGACCCAACACCTAGCTGCTATAACATCCCTCAGAGTTCTATTCAGCAGCGCTGGTCTTAGTGACTAGACAACTACAGGTGGCGTCACGAACTGTTATCTACCAAATCCCCTGTAAATAATTCCCCCATCATCGCCCTGACCGCCAGGGCCACAGACCGAGCCACCGCTACCAGTGACAACCCCATAGACTTCCATGGGCTCGGCTCTGAGTACCCCATAGCCCTGGTAATACACAATTGTGGTGGCGGGTCAGCACAAAACATGGCGTCACGAACAGGATCCGAAACTTGCAGCATTGCGAGCCCTGTGTGCCTGTGGAGTGTTTTGGTGAAAAAGACTGTTTGTGCTTTTGGCGCCAAATACCGCCATATTTGCCGCCATATTCGCGCCCTGAGGCGCTGGTGAAGAAGGTGGGCGTACCTTCGTGGGCGTGTACCCCCCTGAAGCGTGAAAAGTTATGGCCGCCCTCTCCAAGGCCTATTACAATGTGAGATCCAGCCCCACTGCTAAAGAAATACGCCTCCTCTTCATCCTCTATGCGAAGAGGAGGAGACGCAAATCCCGCCTCCACGGAAAGGACCAGAATGTTCCTGTTGGATACCACAGTGAGATCTGGACCGAGATGGCGGAAGGACAGGAGAATCAGTGCCCATTACCAGAGGACTGTCTGCCTGTGCCGGAGCCGTCCCCAGATCGGGACACCGACCCCGCCATGATGGAGCTGCAGAGGGAGAACGCAGAGCTGAAGAAGAAGCTGCAGAATCGTGCAATTCGACAAGAGACGGAGAGACGCTGGCGCACCCAAACACAGCGGCTGCTGTGGGACGCCATGTTCTCTCCCACAAGTGAAATACCGTCTCTTGATACCCCTCTACCACTGGATTATCCTAAGGCCCTGATGAAAAAGGCTGCGGAGCGACTGGAGGCGGACACCAGATATGCTGTACCTGATCCCACCGAAGGAGCGGTGGAGGCGAAGGAGGCTGAGGAGGTCCTGCCCGTTCCGGAATGCCAGCCAGGTCAGAGGGCCGCAGTGGATTACCGTTCCCCGGCAGGGACACCGGAGGGGTCCTGCCCATCGTTGCCAGACGTCGACTGGGATGCAATGGAGCGGATTGATGACGTCACGTACGCTGTCCAGTGGGAAAGAGAGATGCAGTGTCGTGAAGAGGAGCAGCGACGCCGGCAGGAGGAAGAGCGAGAGGTGCAGCGGAACCGACAACGGCAGTATGAGCAGTTGGTCGCTGACAAGGAGATGGTCCGCAACGACAAAGGTACCCGAAGGGAACCGCGGCGGCAGGGGTGCGTGGTAGAATTCCAGCTCCGCAAGGGCTGGGGTTTCATCCGGGAACCGGGACTCTATCCTGGGGTATTTGTGAGCCGCCGGGATGTAGAGTCCCACCTGCCCATCGGCCATCCGGGAAGGGACCTAGTAAACGGGGACATAGTGAGCTATACACGGCACTGGGGTTTAAAGGGCTGGTATGCCCTCAATGTGTCCATCATCAGTGACCCCGTCCCCGACGCTGGTAACGTCAACACTACCGAAGCGTCCCCGTCTCGAGCGCCCACAGCACCAGGCCGTACTCCAGCATCGCCCCCTGCAGGCCCATCGCAATCTACGACGCGATTGGCATCGCTACCTGCTCGCATCTCTTCACCCAAGTCTTCCTTTGTATCGCAAACTGCGGTTAAATTTGAATCGCTACCTGCAACGCAAATTGAGACGCAATCGGCGTCTCACAAGGAGAAAGCACCCGGCGTGCCCCAAGCGGTTCGCACAAGGACAGTGGCGACCCAAACCCTGATAGCAGGTCACGACCTGTTTGTCATGTGCTCTAAGGAGCATCGCATTGTTCCAGCCCCCGGGGTGGAAAATGTAGTTGAAGTAATTAAAAAGTAAAGACCGGTAGGATCCAGAAAGGGGTCTACCGCATGTAACGTTGTAGAAAGTTTGAGAATTTTTGCCAGATTTGCACTTTATTGCCAAATGTATGATGATGAGATATATCTATGTTTTCTATAATAAGTAGAATACCCGGCTGGGTACAAGAATGAAAATTTGAAAAAGTTGAGTGCATGGTTTTGCATCAAATACCCTGGTTGGGTAAAGTGAAATTAAAGTTAAAACAAGTATATATATAGATATATAATGTAAATATTGAAGTGAAATGTACGTATGTGTTTTTAACCATGTCATGGACTGAGAGGCTGAGGACTGTGCCAGCCCAGAACTTATCCTGTAAATAGTTGCGCTTCGGTGCATTATATTCGTTTTACACGAAGCCACTATTACACAACTACCTCAGAAGAAAAACCCGTGTGGTGGGACCAGAAAGAGGTCTGCAATAAAGTCCTGCAGCCCACCCAGGACCTACGTGGGAGGTTTTTGGTGCGGGTCCTCCAAAAGAATAAAGTCAAGTATTAATGTGAATATTTATTGAGTGTCTTGATGTTTTGATACTTTTGTATTTTCCTACTGTACAAAATGCAACGTTTAAGAATCCTCACCTCCCGGATGGGAAGAGTTGTAATGTTTATTGTTAATGCAAAACAAAAATGTCTTTCTTTTTGTATTTTACAGCCCGGGAGTGCTGTGTTTTACCAAGGGGGATGTGTAGCCCTGGTATGTAAGGCACACATAAAATCCTGGAGGATGTGCGGAGAGGTAACAGTTTAATGCTTGATATCCATTCACTCCATCACACACTTGGACACACCCATAGGGTATATAAGGTAGTGACATGCAGCAGAGAGAGTTCTGTTTCCTGTCTTCGGACAGAGGAGTCTGAGTCTGTTTCCAGTCTGCGTCTGTTTCCTGTCTGAGAAGAGCTCAGATCAGTGGAGATCAATCAGTCAGTGAAGCAGGGTAGCTCACCTGATGAGAAAGAAGAGTTAGCAACAGAAACTTCAGTCGCCTGTCTCAAGGACAGTGAAGTTCAGTCGATGTGTTCCTGAACTAGGAGAATACTGAGAATCTGTCAGCGAGCTCCAAGGAACAAGTAAGAAAGGATTGACTTGTACTACCCTAGGAAGTGTGGAGTGCTTATGTTAAGAGCGCGAGCAGGGCGAAGGGCACAGTGGAAAGAATTAGAGAAGTGCCTTAGATATCGGATTATCTGCACTATTAGCCGGTCACTGGGGACCGAAGTGTTGCTATCGCTTCACGCATAGTAACGGAACAACCAGAGTCTTACTGGACCTTAGGTCGCAGAAAGCAGCCCTTGAAGTGTCGGTACGTAACCGGAGTCAGGGAGAGTGGGAACCTTGAGTCGATGCAGGACAACAGTAGGAACTCAGCTCTCTCACATTATATGGAAGGCTCCACCACAATGCTGACCTGGCAGTACAGCTATGGAGTTAGCTGGAGTATTCGGAGTTAACTTAGCTTCATGCAAGTTGGACTCATCATATTGAAAGTAAAGGAGGCCTCTAACCTGCTCAGCTGTTATCTCGAAGCACATTCTCCACCCCGACCAGCTCCCCGGGACCTGCCTAAACATCTGACAAGTAAAAGGTATGGAAAGACGCTGGATGGTGTGAGACTGATTCATTTAACTGCACCCTACATCATTATAACCATAGACTCAGAGGGACAGTCCCACCTGTGGGGGACCCAACACCTAGCTGCTATAACATCCCCTCAGAGTTCTATTCAGCAGCGCTGGTCTTAGTGACTAGACAACTACAGGTGGCGTCACGAACTGTTATCTACCAAATCCCCTGTAAATAATTCCCCCATCATCGCCCTGACCGCCAGGGCCACAGACCGAGCCACCGCTACCAGTGACAACCCCCATAGACTTCCATGGGCTCGGCTCTGAGTACCCCATAGCCCTGGTAATCCACAATTGTGGTGGCGGGTCAGCACATATACAACATCAGTGTTTCCCAAACTCCAGTCCTCACAGCACCCACGGGTTATGTTTTCAGGATTTCCATAGTGTTGCACAAAAGGAAATCCTGAAAACATGACCCGTAGGGGCCACGAGGACTGAAGTTTGGGAAACACTGCTTTGCATCCAGCAACCTGAACTGTGAATACTTACGCATTTTACCCCAGGCCCGAGCATCGATGTCCTCCCAGCGGTCCACAAGTTGTGAAAAGATTTCCTCCCAGAGCCAATGGGTCACTTTGACATCAGCATGGCGGCGGTCCCCCATGTTCCACAGCGGCTCCATTTCTCTGACCAGATCGATGAGGAGGTCCACGTTCATCACCCCCTCCTCACCATCAGAGTCGGGAGCACGCTGTGAAGCCTGTTAAAGAAAAAGAGAAAAAATATACATTATTCTCCAAACTACCAAGGAAAAAAAAAATGGAAAAAAAAAAATAAAGCAAAAATGTTTTAAAAAAAAAAAATTATACTTACATCATGGTGACCGCCGCGTCGCTCACGCTGACGACCCTGGGAGGCACTGCGAGGACCTCTTTGCCGAGCACCAGATTCAGAAGACTATATAAAAAAAAAAATTATGTGCTTGTGTGTAGCCCAGCTGTGACTGGAGCCACATGTTACCCTGGAGGATGCACGGAAAGGTAAATCCACGATAACCATTGCACACAACATTTCACATTTTTCCCTGGTACCACCAGAGGGAGCCCTTGGAATGACAGCAGTAGATAAGGCAGTCTAGCTGCGAGTTAGCTAGTCTTTGGTTTTACCTCAGAACAGAGAACACCTCAGAGAGTGAGAGGAGAGAGACATTCCTGTCAGACGAGACGTAAGAAAACGAGCTAGTTACCTCAGACATGCTGAGAGGGAACTCTAGCCAGAAAGAAAGACTTATCTGAAAGCCTGAGGACTTCAGCAAACACTCAGCTTATATAGTGGAGTCCAGTGTAGTGGAAAGGATTGCCACTTGGTCTGGTCAAGGTTGAGTCCACTGAGATTCCAACAGTGAGCTGTTTCAGAAAGTAAGTGTGCCGACGCTTGGAGAGCGGTGAAGAGAAGGAAGCTGACATCTACTGCTGCTTGTGCTTATGATAGTGGTGAGAGTAGGACGACAGGCAAGTGGAAAAGAGAAAGAGAGTGACCGAGGTCAACCAGCATTAATAACTTACTTCGACTCTGCACCACCGGACACCGGGTCCGCGCTTACCAGCATCTGCATGACTGGTAGGAGACACCGGAGACCCTGCTGGACTACAAGTCAAAGAGGGGCCCTTCAGTGCTGATACGTAACCGGGGTCAGGAAGAACAAGAGTCTAGCAGGGCCCTGCATATAGAGACTAGTTCTGTCCAAAAGAAGGCTCCACCACAAGATCAGCCGGGCGTAGCAAAGAGAACGGAGTTAAACTTTGTTTTATGCAAGTTAGAAACTCACACTCATAAAGACGCAAGGAGGCCTTACACCTACTCAGTGGATTACTGGACGTGCATCCTCCACCCTGACGGCCTCCCGGAACGTGCCTGCAACTTCATCACCAGTAAAGGTACAGAAAGAGACTGTCTTGTGTGTGTCTGTATTATTGCTCCTTCACCCCTGCACCGCCATATACCTCGAGGGATCAGTCTTACCTGTGGAAGACTTAACACCTTGCTGCCCAGTAACAACCCCTCAGAGGATACACCCTGCAGCGCTGGTCACCCTGATCAGAAACCACAGGTGGCGTCACGAACATTTCTACAATCCCCTGTAAATATCCCCCCTTTAGTGAGCGCCCAGGGCAACGGACCGAGCTGCGCTACCCGTGACATCCCCCAGTGAAGTGAACGGGCTCGGTGCCGAGTACCCCAAAGCCCTGCCACGTGCGACTCACTTGGATGTAGGCATATGTGTTTGGGTGCAGTGTGATGTCTGTACTAAATTGTTTTCTATGTGTTGTGTGTAGTGTGATGTTGTGTTTCAGCGATGCATGCAGGAAACGTACGAATTGTGAGCCCACTCCGGGTATCTCTCCACCCCTTCGTTCTTCTTCTGGGAGCTCCTCTTCAGCTTCAATTTCTTGGTATAAATAAAAAGTAATGCAATTAATATATAGATCACAGAGATGGATTGTGAAAAAAATAAAATAAAATACTTTTTACCTGTAAACGCTGACGATGCAAGGGAGGGCTCCCAGAAGAAGAAGACGTGTCCTGCTGTGCTGCTGCAGGAGTTGAGGGACGGCTTCTGCTGTGGAATAAAGAGAAAAAAAGGTCATGAATATATTGATATTGCATGGCCCTGGCTGGAAGGGTTTGTGTGTGATATTTACCGTCTGGCGTCTGCTGACATCGTGTCCTGCTCACTCCCAGACTCTGTATCTTGGGGTGCTTGGGGTGGTGCTGCTGCAGGAGTTGAGGGACGGCTTCTGCTGTGGAATAAAGAGAAAAAAAGGCCATGAATATATTGATATTGCATGGCCCTGGCTAGAAGGGTTTTGTGTAGCCCTGGTATGTAAGGCACACAATACCAGGAGGATGAGTGGAGAGGTAACGGTTAAGGGTTCTACATGAGGCATACCCACTTCAGACACACCCAGCAGGGGTGTAGAGGGGAGTGGCCTTTTTAGCACAAGAGAGTCTGAAGTTCTCCTGAGAGAGTGAAGGGAGTCAGGACTAGTGCCTGTTGGGGAACCAAGATTCCTGTCGATACAAAGAGACAGTACAGTAGTGGAGGCTAGTACGGATAACCAAATATTATCCTAGCCTAGTCAGTGCTGATATTGAGAGAGTGAGCAGGTCGAAGGGCGCAGAGGAAAAGGATTCTAAGAGTTGCCTTAAGGATTGGATTATCCTGCACATTGCTCACTGGTCACTGGCGACCGAAGTGTCACTATAGCTTTAGGCATAGTGATAGAAAAACCAGAGTCTTACTGGACCTTAGGTCGCAGCAAGCAGTCCTTGGAGTGTCAGTACGTAACAGGGGACCGGTGGAATAGGGACTTTGAGCCTGATCAGCAAAAACAAGAACCTAGTTCCATCACCAGAAGGCTCCGACCACAAAACTGACCGAGCAGTACAGCTTTGGAGAAGCTGGAGAAATCAGAGTGAACTTAGCTCTATGCAGGTTGGACTCATCATATTGGAAAGTAAAGGAGGCCCCTAAACTGCTCTGCCGTTACCTCAAAACTCATCCTCCATCTACCTCATCAGCTTCCCGGGACCTGCCTGAACAACTTGAAGTAAAAGGTATGGAAAGAAGCTTTGATGTGTGAGACTGTTTCATTTAATTGTATTCCTGCACAACATCGTCATCATCATAGCCCTGAGGGAAGAGTCCCACCTGTAGGGGACCCGACATCTAGCTGCCACACCATCCCCTCAGAGATCTACAGCAGCGCTGGTCTTAGTGATCAGAGAACTACAGGTGGCGTCACGAACTGTATATATACCTATCCCCTGTAAATATACCCCCCAACATACGCCTGACCGCCAGGGCCACAGACCGAGCCACCGCTACCTGTGACAACCCCATAGACTTCCATGGGCTCGGCTCTGAGTACCCCATTGCTCTGGTAAACCACAATTGTGGTGTGGGTCACACAACTTGGCGTCACGAACAGGATCCGAAACTTGCAGCATTGCGAGCCCTGTGTGCCTGTGGAGTGTTTTGGTGAAAAAGACTGTTCCTGTGGTTTGGCGCCAAATACCGCCATATTTGCCGCCATATTCGCGCCCTAAGGCGCTGGAGAAGAAGGTGGGCGTACCTGAAAGAGCGCGCAAAGTCTTGGACACGCCCCCGGCTCTGACTCAGCGGCAGGTCCTGCGACAGGAAGTGGACGCTCTGACATCAGAGCGCCTGCGACGAAGGTCCTGTTCCCACTGCTGTGCCTGTGAAGTAGCAGCTCCTGAAACCGGTAGGCTCCGGTTAACCAAGGGGGCGCTAAGATGTCACAACAACCGGCCGACAGTGCGGCCCCAGCCGGAGGCCCCGATCCCGCACCGCCTGGCATTGTAGCGCCAGATGGGGGCGCAGGCCCCGCACCCAGTCCGGTAGTCCCGATCATGCCACTAACGCTCCCATATATGCCTGGGGCGAAATGGCTTCCCCAGTACAGCGGTGAGCCAGGCACTTTAGCAGGCTTCAAGCGGAAGTTATGCAGCATCCTAGAAATGTACTCCATGCCTGAGAGACAGAAAGCTGCTGTGCTGATAGGGCAGCTGACTGGCGCTGCTGAGAGGGAAGTGGAGACTTGGGATACCGTTGATCAGGAGTCGGTACCTGCGATCCTCCTTAAGCTACATGCCATATTTGAAGACCGCACAGAAACGGATCTCCGGATGGCCTTCTATCACTGTTCACAACAGCCAGGTGACAGCATCAGGGACTACGCTTGCCGACTACGAGGAGCCCTGAGAGCCCTTAAGCAGATTAATAATTTAAATGCTATCGATGAGAATAAGATGCTGAAAGAGCAATTTATACAGGGATTGAGATCCCAAGAGGAACGCAGAACTGTAAACTGGTGGTCCTTAGATCATCCGGATGCTACCTTTGATGCCCTAAAGGACATGGCAATAAAAGGGCTGCGACCCCTGGGCAAACCTGAAGTGGCAACCCAACATCATCAGGGTGAAGTCACTCTGGAACCGGCAGTACCCCCCTTTTCCCCGCTAGTGGCAGAAACCAAAACGCAGGCGACACCCCCTAGTGAATTGGACTGTCTGCGCTCAGAGGTGCGCCAGCTGACTAAAAATCTGGCTGCAGTGATGAGTGCCCTGCAGCTGCGGAAAGAGGAAGAAGGGAAGATCTTATTAGCTGATTGCCCAGAAGACGTCCCGTGGATGAACCGGAGAAGAAGGAAGACGTCGCCCCCCCGGAGGAGGACAACGCCACCCCCAGGAGCGACCTCTGATCAACACCCTCCTCGTCGGGAGATCACCTGTTACCGATGCAACCGGAAAGGTCATATGTCTCCACAGTGTCCTTTAAACGGGCAGAACCTGGGTCCGAGGGCCAACACCCAGGAGGAGACCCGTCAGGCCCCCTAGACTGGAACCGCAGGTATGTGGGTGGACGACCCTACCTGTCTATCATTCTAGATGGTATTGCTGTTCCGGCATTGTTAGACACTGGGTCTCAGGTGACCCTAATACCTGATGCCCTATATACTAAGTTCTGGTCAATGGACAGTCTTAAACCCCCGAGCCCTGACTTTACCGTGTATGCTTCTAATGGTCTTCCTGTAGAAGTACTCGGGACAAAATGTGTAGATGTGAAAGTGGGCAGAGAGGAGTTGAAAGACCAGGGGCTTCTGGTAGTAAAGACTGTAAATGAGGAGAACGGTTTAAATATAATTTTGGGTACTAACATTATCAGTAATTGTTTGGGAGAAGTTGTGTTCTTACTCCAACAGCTCGCTGAGATTGCCCGACCAAGGCAGAAAGGAGTAATCCAAAGAGAGATCCGGGCCCTGGTGTGTCAGCAGCAAGCGAAGCTTACAGACGGCGAAATTGGTAATGTACGAGTCACTGACTCGAATCCCATTGTGATACCCCCAATGAGTGAAATGATAATCTGGTGCAGGGCAGCCATAGGTCTGAGAGGACAGAACTACCAAGCTGTAGTAGAACCCCACCATTCAGAACATAGACCTACACTTATGACTGCTAGGGGAGTAGTGGAAGTGGTGAATGGAAGAGTACCGGTACGGCTTCTCAATTGGGGAGATGATGAGGTAAACTTACCCCGTTATGCAACCATTGCTAAACTACATGCTGTCGACAATAATTCTATTTTCCCGGCTGAGTCCTTAGACTCCTGTCAAATAGCGGAGGACAATGACCCAGCAACTCAGGTGGCGGAATGGTGTCAGCAGCTCCATGTTGGGACGGACACCACTCCCGCTCACCAGAAGCAAGGGGTATTACGGGTGGTGCAAGAGTATGCCCAAGTATTTAGCAAGAATCCACTTGATTTTGGGATAATTAAGGGAGTACAACATCATATCCCTACAGGCAGTCATCCTCCCATCAAAGAGCGGTACAGGCCTATACCCCCAGCCCATTATCAGAAGGCTAAAGAAATGTTGCGAGATATGAAAGAAGCCGGAGTAATCAGGGATAGTTGTAGTCCCTGGGCAGCACCTCTAGTCCTGGTTAGAAAAAAAGATGGTAGCTTGAGAATGTGTGTGGATTACAGGCAGGTGAATCGCATAACACATAAGGACGCATACCCGTTACCACGTATAGAGGAATCATTAGCTGCTCTGAAAACGGCTAACTACTTTTCTACCCTTGATCTGACTAGTGGTTGCTGGCAAGTGGCTGTGGCTGAGGAGGATCGTGAGGAAAACGGCTTTCACCACCCCAATGGGGCTCTGTGAGTTCGACAGAATGCCGTTTGGGCTCAGTAGTGCCCCAGGAACATTTCAGAGAGTGATGGAAAACTGTCTGGGACATCTCAATTTTGAAACCGTGCTGCTATACTTAGACGACGTCATCGTGTACTCCAAGACATATGAGGACCATCTGAAGCACCTGGCAGAAGTATTTGAATCCCTGTCCAGGTACGGGATGAAGTTGAAACCCTCAAAATGCCATCTACTCAAACAGAAGGTACAATACTTGGGGCACATCGTCAGTTCGGAAGGAGTAGCGCCGGACCCAGAGAAAGTCACTGCCATCCAGAAGTGGCCAGAGCCGAAGAACCTCAAGGAAGTGCGACAGTTCCTGGGACTCACGGGTTACTACAGAAGGTTCGTGAAAGATTACACGAAGAAGGCAGCCCCTTTACAGGACCTCCTAGTAGGACAATCCCTAAAGAGCAGAAACCCTCCCTTTAATTGGGGTAAGGAACAGGCTGAAGCATTCCAAAAGATGAAAGAGATCCTTACGGGTGATGAGATCTTAACCTATCCTGATTACAGCCAACCGTTCCTGCTGTACACCGACGCCAGTAATGAAGGTTTGGGAGCAGTTCTCAGTCAGAAGCAGAATGGCCAAGAAAAAGTCATCGCATATGCCAGCAGAAAACTCAGGCCAACTGAGAGGAATCCGGAAAATTATAGCAGCTTCAAGCTGGAGTTTCTGGCGCTGGTCTGGGCCATTACTGAAAGATTTAAGCATTATCTGGCCTCCAACCAGTTCACTGCGTTTACAGACAACAACCCCTTAACGCACCTGGAAACCGCCAAGCTGGGCGCCATGGAGCAGCGTTGGATGGCTCGGTTGTCCAATTACCAGTTTACTATCAAGTACCGGGCAGGCCGAAAGAATGCTAATGCCGACGCATTGTCCCGAATGCCGCATGACTCTGACACGGAAGAAGAATCGGACGACCTGGAAGAAATTGAGCTACCTGCGTTCCATCGAAATGGGGTAGTCCACGAGCATCGAGTCAACAGAAAGCAGTATGGTGCAACGTTAAATCCTTTACCCCATCACAGCTGGAAAGAGACTCAGGACAGCGATCCAGTGGTCAGCCGTATCAAGGAGTTGTTAAGACAGGAAGGTTCCTCTTTGGAAAAGGATGCACCTATGTCAGCAAAGCTCCTGTGGAACGAGAGAAGCCGGTTGTTCCTATACCGTGAGAAGTTGTGCAGGAGATACGTCAACCCCAGGACCCACGAGATGGTCTGGCAGATAGTGGTCCCCAAGGCAGACGTCCAAATGGTGTTGGAAGCATACCATGATCAAGCAGGACACTTTCCCTGGAGAGAGCTGGAGACCCTGTTGAGGTGCCGGTTCTACTGGGTAGGGATGCGCAGCTCCATCGAGAGGTGGTGTCGGAACTGTGGACCCTGTGGTCTCAGAAGAAAGGACTATGGTAGTCAGAAGGCACCCCTGCAACCTATCCGGACGACTCGCCCCCTGGAGATTGTGGCCCTGGACCACGTCAAACTGTCGCCAAGTAGATCTGGATACTCATACGCCTTGACCATGGTGGACCATTACTCTAGATTTCTGGTGGTTGTTCCAGTTAAGGATCAGACAGCAGTGACGGCAGCAAAAACCTTTCAAGCAAGCTTCTGTAGACCGCATGGGTATCCGGAGCAAGTATTAACCGATCAAGGACCTGCTTTCGAAGCTGATTTATTCAAGGAATTCTGTCACATGTATGGGTGCAAGAAAATTAGAACAACACCATACCACCCTCAAACCAACGGTCTTTGCGAGAAAATGAACCACATTGTCCTTGATTTGTTGAAATCCATACCGTTGGAAGACAGAAATCGATGGCCGGACTTACTACCTGATTTGGTTGACTTGTATAACCATATACCTGTAAGTTCCACTAACTGCACTCCAGCCTATCTTATGAGAGCAAGGCCCGGAAGACTACCAATGGATTTAGAACTTGGAGTGGTAGAACCGGAGGCAGACGACGCCATTGAAAACTGGGACATCAATCGGCAAGAGCAGTACAGACGAGTGCAAGTCTGTGTAGAAGAAAGTCTCAACAAGGCACGGGAGAAACAGGAAGATATTTACAACAGGAATGCTCCTGCCAAGCCTTTGATGCCTGGAGAAGTGGTATTGAAAAGGAAAAGGAAAATGCACAAATTGGATAACCAGTGGGAACAAGAACCCTACGTTGTACAAGATTCTAAATATGACAACAGAAAAGTTTGTATCATCAGTAAGGACGGAGGAAGAACAATATCCACTGTGTCCAGAGACCATTTGAAATTGTGCCCGGAACCCTTAAAGTTTCGTGAAGAGAACTCTGTCATCAATCAAGAAGAAAGAAAAGAAGAGGTCATACACACGGATCTGGGAGATTTCCCTGCAGATTGGCCGAGACTGGGAGATGCGGTAATAATTCCGGTGTTGCAGTTTTATCAGCCACAAGAGGAAGTTCTACCTCCAGTTATGCCCATGGTGCCGGTTGAGCCAGTTCAGGAGTTACCTACTCCAGCAACACCTCAGTCTACAGAATCTCAGGAAGGACCAACAGAAGCAGCGCCCCATGCTATGGGATCCCTGGTGAAGCTGACTCACACCGCCCAGCCATCAGTACGCTTGCCAGATCCATAGAAAGATTGAGACAGTTCTATAGTTTGCCGTTACGCAGTGCAGATAGATCACAGATTAATATACCTGAAGCTACACCACTCTGATATTCCCTCACTGGGTCTATGTGATGCCTTCTCTTCTTTTAATTTAATTTTTATTTTTTATAAATTATTTTTTCATAGTTTCTGTCTATTTCATTGATTTTATTGGACCTTTTGAATTTACCCCCACGGACCGGTGGATGTGAGATGCTGGGAGAAACAAAGCGAGAACACAGCGACAGATCACATGATTTAATATGTATGACTTTGTTGTTTGTACTATCGTTTGATGTATTGAAGATAGTGTGATCTGTTACCTTCTCTGCTTCAATTTGACCTCATTGTATATGTTATTCTACAATTATGTATCTTTTACATTTAAGGTCACTGCTTCTTATATCCTGCTGTGGTTATTTATTTATGCGGAGCTTGGTGTGCGCGTGCCCCGTTGTTGCCCTGGCGGCTCCCCATGTGGTGGGGCGTCTCTCTGTGCCCGGACCGCGCTCTGGCTTTGACCGGCGCGCGCGCCCGGGAGCATGACGCCGCTGCCACTGGGGGCCTCCTCGGCTCCAGCGGCGCATGCGCCGCTATACCTGCTCCTATTCGTTGATGTCTGACATGTGACTTGACTGTGGGAGGCATTTAAAGGTCCTTTGTACCAGATATCGCTATCCCCTTGAGAAAGTGGCAGGCGTGCCACGAAACGTGCGTTGGGGTCGCATCTCCATTGGGGGTGACTTCTCCCAGTGTGGCTTTATACTTTATTTGGTGAGCATGCTCTTGTGACAGACCGACCAGCATTGTACTTACCTCTACTGGCATTTTTTACCTATGCATACTGTTTTATGAAAAGCATGCTCTATTTTATGTGGCAATACTATGTGTAGCTCTGTTATTTTCATACCCTCTGTGCGGGGGAGACACTCCATGTGTTATGAGCTCTAATGTATTATACTACCATCTTTGCCACAAATGTATTTTTGCCTCACTGCTGGGAGATCTCTCCCCTTATATTCGCACTTGTCCTTTTAAAGTGTTGTCATTGTTCATATATTCTTGTGTCACTTTTTGATATGTCTAATAAATATTTTGTACTATATACATACTTTTTGTCACCAGTGACTCTTTGTTTCCTCCTCCCTATTGTATTTATATGAGTGGTGATTTGGTCACACTTATTTGTGTGACCCACTGTTTTTGATATACCCATGCAGCTGCATCTCTTCATACTAATTGTTTCTGTGTTGTTTACAGCTTCTCCCAGCTCTTCCATGGATTTTCGAGCCAAAGATGCCACTTGGCGTGCTCAAATCAATGAAACACTACAGGATGGTGCGGATGGATCCAGTGAGGGATCTCAGAGAGATGTACAAGAGGCTATATTTCTTTTTAAGGATCTTCTTAAAAAACGAACCAAGGTCTGGTGGAACCACGAGTTCCTGGACAAGTATATACAGAACAATCTGATACCTAGGGGTCTTAGGGTTCAAGTGTTTCCATCATTCCCTATTCAGGACGACTCTGTTAAAAGTCGTTGGGAGGAGCTTGCTAACACCTGCTCCATTGGTTTCATGCAATTATTAAAAGAAATGAATCTTGACACCTTAAAAACACTTGAATCCGAGATCGACTCCGTTCAGATTGTGTTGCAACGTGACCTGACTAGTGAGAATCTTAAAAAATTGAATGATTCAGTGGATGCGGACCTTCAAAAGTGGGCATTGGAAATTCAGTCCACTAAATCTAAGAAGTTCAAACGTGATACTCAGGATAAATTACTCTCCAGAGTGTATAGGTGGCGCAATCCCACCGATAGATCACGCCCTAGATACCGAAATACCTCCTACTCTAGATCAAGATCTACTTCTGTGCGGTCTAATATATCCACAAATGATGATTTTTCTTCTAAAAAGTCTCACGGTTCAGCTCAAGATAATGTCGTGACTGCAGTAAAAAAGATGACGACACGTCAGACTACCAAGATAAAAAATCATGGAGGGGGATCGGCCCAGCCTGCGTCACAGGGCGGACTACAGGTAGTGAACCTCTCCCATCACACGCTGTCTGCCGTCCAATTAGAGGTCTTAGGTAGGGGCCTAACTTTCTCACCAACTAATGCCTTTAACTTTTTTACAGTTTTGAAGGACCTCCACCTATTCTCCCGTAAACTCATATTGAAGAAGTTACACAGTCGTAGCCAATTGTCGGAATCCTGGAGTGACAATGAAAGGGAGGCTCTACACAATCTTGAGGAGCTACTTGAGGAACAATCTACCTCTAGTACAAGTAGGTTCCCCACTAAAATACTGCCCAGATCTACGCGGTTCCCCCCCTTGTCACTGTGTCCAGCGGTGGAGGTATTTACAAAGCTTGTGACTGAAGATTTAAAACATCTCTCCACAAGACGTAGATTTGATAATCTAACACATGGACAACGTCAGGCATTGTCACAACTGGAATCTCTTCCTGACGTGGTCTTTAAACCTGCTGACAAGGGGGGGAATATCGTGATCTGGCCTTGTGATAAATATGAACGTGAGGTTTTTCGTCAACTGAGGGACTCTGATACATATACTAGATTGTCATTTAGTCCCTTGTCCTCCTTTTCCTTGGAACTCCAGGACATCCTACATGGTGCGTATGAGTCTAACACTATTCCTAAAAAGGTGTATGAGGGTTTATTGGTGAAGAACCCTAGGACCCCTACCTTTTACTTACTTCCGAAAATCCACAAGGATGCCCTTGACCCACCGGGACGTCCTATAGTGTCGGGCATTGATGGCCCATGCGATTCGGTATGTAAATTTATTGATTTCTACCTTAAACCGATCGTGGAGACACTACCGTCTTTTATTCGTGACACTAAGGACGTCCTGGCACGGGTGGATGGCATCCTTGTGGATGAGTCTACCATTTTGGTGACAGCTGACGTGGAGTCTTTATACACGTGTATTGCCCACTCCGATGGCCTGGCTGCGGTTCTCCTGTTCCTGGGTGCCTCCGACCTGGACGGCCCTTTGTGTGAGTTAATCCTCGAGCTGCTCCACTATGTCCTTACCCACAACTTTTTTGTATTTAAGGACGTTTTCTATTTACAGAGACGTGGTACAGCCATGGGCGCGGCCTGTGCGCCCGCTTACGCAAATCTCTTCCTGGGTGCCTGGGAGAGATCCTTGTTTGGCGATGTGGGCGCACAGGCCGCCTCCCATGTGCTGTACTGGTTTAGATATATTGATGATATCTTGATGTTGTGGGATGGGACGGTGCAGCAGCTCGAGGATTTTATGGCAGAGCTGAATCAGAATTCTCTCAACATCCATTTAACTTACAAACATAGTTGTGAGAGGGCCGAGTTCCTGGACATATCCATGGAGATTGACATCAATCGTCGTCTTCGTACGGATGTGTTCAGGAAACCGACCTCTGTGAACGCACTGATCCATGCCAAATCAGCTCACCATCCAGCCACCATTAGGGCCGTCCCGGTCGGACAGTTCCTTCGAATGCGACGTAACTGCTCTACTGATGATGCCTTTGAGGCCCAAGCCAGGGACCTTGGTGATCGATTTAGGGCACGCGGGTATAGTAACCGATGTATCAAGAAAGGATACAATCGGGCAAGAACAACTCCACGGGACGATCTTCTTTACTCTACTCGTACGGCTAGACGGGGAAATGATGAGGGTCTGATTAGATTTATTACCACATTCAATCATGAGTGGTTTGATATTCGACGAATTCTCACTAAACATTGGGACATTCTCAAAACCGAGCCTGCCCTGTCTCGCTCGCTGGGCAGCTACCCCTCCATGACATACAGACGATCCAAAAATTTACGAGATACTCTCGTTCGCAGTCACTACATTCCAACTCCTGTGAATACTTTTGGTTCTCGTGGTCCCACCGTTGGTTTCTTTCCTTGCGGCCACTGCCTTGCGTGCGCCAATGCCCTACGTGCCCTGAATTTCTCATCCTCTGGTGGTGATAAGATATATGACATTCGCCAGCGTATATCTTGTGGCAGCTCGAATGTTATTTATTACGCCACATGTGGCTGCCCGAAGATATACGTTGGCTTAACCACCAGGGAACTGCGAATACGTATCAGGGAACACGTTAGGGACATTTCCGCTGCAAGAACCATTTCAGACGTTTCAGATCTTAAGACAATCCCGCGTCACTTTAAACGCTATCATAACTGTGATGCTACATCTTTTAGGGTACGCGGCATTGATATCCTACACCTCGGCATTAGAGGTGGGGATTACAAGAAAATACTGTCTCAAATGGAGGCGCGTTGGATAGTCCAACTTGATACAACGGGCCCAGTGGCCTCAACGAATCTCTAAATTTTGCCTCTTTTTTATAACATATTGTCTCTGATATTCCCTCACTGGGTCTATGTGATGCCTTCTCTTCTTTTAATTTAATTTTTATTTTTTATAAATTATTTTTTCACAGTTTCTGTCTATTTCATTGATTTTATTGGACCTTTTGAATTTACCCCCACGGACCGGTGGATGTGAGATGCTGGGAGAAACAAAGCGAGAACACAGCGACAGATCACATGATTTAATATGTATGACTTTGTTGTTTGTACTATCGTTTGATGTATTGAAGATAGTGTGATCTGTTACCTTCTCTGCTTCAATTTGACCTCATTGTATATGTTATTCTACAATTATGTATCTTTTACATTTAAGGTCACTGCTTCTTATATCCTGCTGTGGTTATTTATTTATTTATGCGGAGCTTGGTGTGCGCGTGCCCCGTTGTTGCCCTGGCGGCTCCCCATGTGGTGGGGCGTCTCTCTGTGCCCGGACCGCGCTCTGGCTTTGACCGGCGCGCGCGCCCGGGAGCATGACGCCGCTGCCACTGGGGGCCTCCTCGGCTCCAGCGGCGCATGCGCCGCTATACCTGCTCCTATTCGTTGATGTCTGACATGTGACTTGACTGTGGGAGGCATTTAAAGGTCCTTTGTACCAGATATCGCTATCCCCTTGAGAGAAAGTGGCAGGCGTGCCACGAAACGTGCGTTGGGTTCGCATCTCCATTGGGGGTGACTTCTCCCAGTGTGGCTTTATACTTTATTTGGTGAGCATGCTCTTGTGACAGACCGACCAGCATTGTACTTACCTCTACTGGCATTTTTTACCTATGCATACTGTTTTATGAAAAGCATGCTCTATTTTATGTGGCAATACTATGTGTAGCTCTGTTATTTTCATACCCTCTGTGCGGGGGAGACACTCCATGTGTTATGAGCTCTAATGTATTATACTACCATCTTTGCCACAAATGTATTTTTGCCTCACTGCTGGGAGATCTCTCCCCTTATATTCGCACTTGTCCTTTTAAAGTGTTGTCATTGTTCATATATTCTTGTGTCACTTTTTGATATGTCTAAATAAATATTTTGTACTATATACATACTTTTTGTCACCAGTGACTCTTTGTTTCCTCCTCTCTACTGAAGCTACACCACGTAGATCAGAGCGAGCCACGAAAGGGAAGATACCCATTCGATATCAACAATAATTTGAGTAAAATAATGTAAATATTAAAGTGAAAAGTATATTTATGTGTCCTTTTATTATGACATGGACTTTGTGGCTGTGGACTATGCCAGCCCAAAAACTGTATCTTGTAAATAGTTGCACTTTGTGCCTTGTCTTGGTTTCACACGAAGCCTTGACTTACCTCTGAACATAAAACCCGTGTGGTGTGGCACTGAGCGAGGTCTGCAGTCAGATGTCCTGCAGCCCACCCAGGACCCACGTTGAAGGTTTGGTGCGGGTCCTTCACAAGAATACTGTGTATATATTGAATGCCTTGATGCTTTAATACTTTTTGTATTTTCTTACTGTATATATGGCAACGTTTAAGAAATCCTTACCTCCCGGATGGGAAGAGTTAATGTTTATTGTTAATGAAAAACAAAATTTCTTCTTATATTTCACAGCCCGGGAGTGCTGTATTTTACCATGGGGGAATGTGTAGCCCTGGTATGTAAGGCACACAATACCAGGAGGATGAGTGGAGAGGTAACGGTTAAGGGTTCTACATGAGGCATACCCACTTCAGACACACCCAGCAAGGGTGTAGAGGGGAGTGGCCTTTTTAGCACAAGAGAGTCTGAAGTTCTCCTGAGAGAGTGAAGGGAGTCAGGACTAGTGCCTGTTGGGGAACCAAGATTCCTGTCGATACAAAGAGACAGTACAGTAGTGGAGGCTAGTACGGATAACCAAATATTATCCTAGCCTAGTCAGTGCTGATATTGAGAGAGTGAGCAGGTCGGAGGGCGCAGAGGAAAAGGATTCTAAGAGTTGCCTTAAGGATTGGATTATCCTGCACATTGCTCACTGGTCACTGGCGACCGAAGTGTCACTATAGCTTTAGGCATAGTGATAGAAAAACCAGAGTCTTACTGGACCTTAGGTCGCAGCAAGCAGTCCTTGGAGTGTCAGTACGTAACAGGGGACCGGTGGAATAGGGACTTTGAGCCTGATCAGCAAAAACAAGAACCTAGTTCCATCACCAGAAGGCTCCGACCACAAAACTGACCGGGCAGTACAGCTTTGGAGAAGCTGGAGAAATCAGAGTGAACTTAGCTCTATGCAGGTTGGACTCATCATATTGGAAAGTAAAGGAGGCCCTAAACTGCTCTGCCGTTACCTCAAAACTCATCCTCCATCTACCTCATCAGCTTCCCGGGACCTGCCTGAACAACTTGAAGTAAAAGGTATGGAAAGAAGCTTTGATGTGTGAGACTGTTTCATTTAATTGTATTCCTGCACAACATTGTCATCATCATAGCCCTGAGGGAAGAGTCCCACCTGTAGGGGACCCGACATCTAGCTGCCACACCATCCCCTCAGAGATCTACAGCAGCGCTTGTCTTAGTGATTAGAGAACTACAGGTGGCGTCACGAACTGTATATATACCTATCCCCTGTAAATATACCCCCCAACATACGCCTGACCGCCAGGGCCACAGACCGAGCCACCGCTACCTGTGACAACCCCATAGACTTCCATGGGCTCGGCTCTGAGTACCCCATTGCTCTGGTAAACCACAATTGTGGTGTGGGTCACACAGTTTGTGTGTGATATTTACCGTCTGCCGTCTGCTGACATCGTGTCCTGCTCACTCCCAGGCTCTGTATCTTGGGGTGCTTGGGGTGGTGCTGCTGCTGCTGCAGAAGTTGAGGGACGGCTTCTGCTGTGGAATAAAGAGAAAAAAAGGCCATGAATATATTGATATTGCATGGCCCTGGCTAGAAGGGTTTGTGTGTGATATTTACCGTCTGGCATCTGCTGACATCGTGTCCTGCTCACTCCCAGGCTCTGTATCTTGGGGTGGTGCTGCTGCTGCAGGAGTTGAGGGACAGCTTCTGCTATGGAATAAAGAGAAAAAAAGGCCATGAATATATTGATATTGCATGGCCATGGCTGAAAGGTGTTGTGTGTGATATTTACCGTCTGGCCTCTGCTCCCATACTCTCCATCATCAGCCGCATTTGTTGGAGTCCTGGTGGTGTAGGTGCTGTTGGTGACGCTGCTGCTGTTGGGCGGCTTGTGCTGTGGAATAAAGAGAAAAAAAGGCCATGAATATATTGATATTGCATGGCCCTGGCTGAAAGGGGTTGTCTGTGATATTTACCGTCTGCCTTCTGCTCCCGGCTGCATCATGGCCAAAATGTCTTGGGGTGGTGCTGGTGGTGGTGCTGCTGGTCTGGTCTCCTCCTGTTCTCTCCTGCGGCTGGCTCCTCTGCGGCTGGCTCCTGTCCTCTTGGCTGGCTGCATGGTTATGGCTGAGGGTGGTCCCACTGGCATGGTTTATATATGTTTGCAGTGGGCTGGGCTACTGAGCATGCTCAGACAAAAAAAAGAGGATCCGGCCACCGGATCCGGCTTTTTCCGGATCCAGCGCATTGCGCCGCTCATAGACTTTCATTGTAACAAAAAGCTGGAAGCGCCGGATGCGGCGCTTCCGGCTTTTTCGCCGGAGACAAAAAACTTTACAGTAGATTTTTTTTCCAGACGCCAGAATGAGACAATTAGCTGGATCCGGCAAAAAACCGCGCGATCCGGCGCTAATGTTAGTCAATGGGAAAAAAATGGATGCAGCATTAGATTTTGCCGAATCCGGTTTTAAGAAAAAATGCCGGAACTCGCCTGACGGCGAAAACCTGATGTGTGAAAGAGGCCTTATGGAAAAAGTAGGCAATGTAATAAAATAATAAAGCAAGCATGTCATACCTGCTGAATTCCTCACTCTTTCTCTCCGCTGCTGCCCACCCGTCCTTGTGTACCTGGCTGCAGCAATGCCATGCCGTATACCATACGACTGCTGCAGAAAAGCAAAGAACAAAACTAAAACAGGAGGATTGGTCTACGCAATTTAGAAAAAAAAAACAATTTATAAATGGAAGGCAGGGTCTCATTAACTTGTAAACCAATGCACAGATACGCCCCTAAAAGATCACTTTTATTAATATATTAAAAGCATGAAAGACTCACACAAAAACACAAAAAAATTCTAAAATGAGCTTATAGTGGTGTGATTAAAATATAGCATTCAGGTTTAGCCAGATGGATGTCTATAGAGATTAGGGTACGGTATATGGGAGACTATCAATTCCCCACTATTCCCTATCACTTGTCCTATCTTGCTGCCAAGGTTGGCACCCTAATGTTAGTGATATAGCGTCCCCGCTCAACGTCGGTATCCTGAATGCCCTAATGAACACCCTAACTATAGTTGAAGTACAGCACAGACAGTGAAGAAAACTGTCCGAGATATATAGGGATTCAGAAATACCGACGTTGAGCGGGGTGCCATATCGCTAATATAAGGGTGCCAACCTCCGCAGCAAGATAAGGCAAGTGATAGGGAATAGTAGAGAATTGATAGTCTCCTATATACCCTACTCTAATCTCTATAGACATCCATCTGGCTAAACCTGAATGCTATATTTTAATCATACCACTATAAGTTCATGTTAGAATGAATTTTTGGGTAGTTTTGTGTTAGTTTTTCATACTGTTCATTGCAATCTAGCAACATTATATATATATATATATATATATATATATATATATATATACTGTATATATGACATTCCTTTGCATGGTGAAATTTTAGGATTTCTTTTTTGGGTAAATATTATCCATTGAAAAAAATACCTAGAACACAAAAAACAAAAAAAAAATAGAAAAATAAATTTTCTCCTGTTGTCGTCCATGTTCTCACAATAAGATTTACAATATTTTTTAACATCAACTCCAAATTTAAATAAGAGGAAAGTTATATTACCACATAAAAGCAAACAGATACTTTTGGGGTAGAGCAAAAAATGGACCTATTGTATGCATCATTTCAAAAGTTGACATTTTGTTCAAGGAAAGAAGGTCCAAACCACACTTTTTTACCAAAAGGCTTAAGCAGAATCTCTTACCTATTTTTGCTATGTAATCTGAGAGCGATTTGATGTAGGGGCAGGGACCTTGATTCCAGTAATGTGTCACTTATTGGACTGCTTGCTGCAGTTTTGATAAAATCCCTGATTTCTCTGCTGCAGAGCTACCAGTTCTCTGAATGCTGAGTTCTCTATAACCCTGCCCACACAACTGAATGGCAGTAATGTACATCTGCAGAAAGTTGCTAATCAGTGGTGGAGGTGGGGTTACACAGAGCAAGAGGGCTACATGGCAAGAGGCAACTAGTTCTCTAGCGACAATCTCCTCCTGATAAAACAGTGATTTATTGAAACTACAACAAGCAGCCTAGTTAGTGACACATAACTGGAATCAGGGTCCATGCACCTACATCATGCTATTCTCATTTTACATAGAGAAAAAACTGCTAACAGATTCCCTTTAAAAAAGCCTCCTGGAAAGCTTTTTTTTAACTTACAGAATAAAAAATATAAATCTTTCTCAAATATAGATATAATAAGGAAAACTAAAAAAAAAATCTTAGCTTAGAGGAAAAAAGTCTCTGGACCTTTGAGAAAGGTAGGGTGAAGTCAACTGAAGTTGGGCTCTCCATCAGGCTCTCCTGTTTCTCACCATTTTGACAGCTGTGTGAGACTGGTGTGAGACTGAAAAAGGTATTTTTGTGCCTGTTCTCCTCTCTCATATTCACTGTTCCCTTTCCATACACAGCATATGAAGTGTATGGAAAGGGAACAGTGAATATGAGTGAGGAGCACAGGCACAAAAATACCTTGTACAGCGGCTTTCCATCAAGTATATTAGCTTATGCCAGAGCTGGATTCACAGCTACACTTCTCATTATTGTTTTGTGATTTCCTCCGTGCCCTTGCTGCTTTTATGCTCAGGAATCCATTTCTGTGTGTGTAAGTGTATGGGAAGATATCATAGCAGTTGTTCTCCTACCACCGACTCAGAGTTAATTGCAAATTAGAGATAGAGCCTGCAGATTGGAAAACTGATGAAAATACAAGATACATTAGATATCACTTCTGTTTCTGAGTTTGTGACACTAATGATCATCCTACAGGTATATCTCCTTAATAAGTGCGGGAGCAAGCAGAATTTCTGGATTATCAGATACAACATTTTATTATACATTCTATAAGTGACAAATGATAGTAAAAGTTCTTCTAAATGCTAGTACTCCCATCGTAGCCTTGTACTTCACTGTCATAATGTTCATTGATCAAAAAGTGTCCCTATGAAGCGGGCAAAATCCCCGCACTAAACATTTCAAGCCACAGAAAAAAAAACATAAGTCAAGACGTATATGAAAAGACAAGATGCTTCTCTGCTCTTTGATTTGGATGAAATGCAAGAGGGCAATGCAAGAGTAAGTGTCTGTATGTATCAAGTCATAGACATTTCTGCTCTGGTCCCACCAGTCCAAATCCTTAATTATAGAACAAGAAAACCATGAAAATATCATTGACCTTAGCTGAACTAATTCTGCTTTGATACATAAGGAGATGTGAAAGAATAAAACTGGCAAAAACAGGTTAACAGGAATATTGAGCTGCGTGCTTGTGCCAGCAGAGCATATGGCGGGGTGTGTATTGTGGAACTTGATTTGCTCTAATGACATTTCCATGGCCTTGAAAATGCATTTTCTTTTCCAGGAGCAATACAAGACATCGTGGATGTTGACGCCACGCATATTGCTGCAGCAGCAACTTTCTACGTATCTTGAAAGTCACATCCACTCTCGGACAGATATCGGGCAGAGTCATAGAAAATCATACTCAGCAACAATTTCTGCAGAAACCATTCAGCAAACAAATGTGCCACACCATGCTTCAGTGAGGGAGAAAATAACATGGTGAGGAGCACATGAAAAATGTATGAGGAGAAAGCTGTCCAAATTAGTGGTCTGAAACACGAGGGAGTACTGTCACCGTGTGTCGGCTCCACATGCTGCCAGTAATCATCTGGAAGAGGCAGGTAAGAGGTGTTTAGGGGTCTGCTGACGCACTGTAACATGGCTCGAAAACTAGGGAAAATGGGAGGAGGTCTAGCCGCCTTATTTTGGGCATTGAGGTATACGTTACTAACATGAAATTATGTGAAAAAAATTTAGTTTTTCATCTATTTTATTAAAAAGTGAATAATATTTGCCGGACAAATGATGTGACATGATAGGACAGCCGATGTAGCATGTTCCTGTAATAGCTGTGGCAATGTCAGTAGCAAGGGTTAATAAAAGAAGTCAGCAGCAACACTAGATTCCCTCCTGTCCTGATAGTTTGCAATTATGAAGCCATGTAGATCAGGATGTTTCGCACACAGAGCATTGCCTACACCAGACCGTAAGGCTGGGGCTCCACAGCGACAAGTGTCGTGTGACAGGAATTCTCAGACAAGCCGTGTGACCTAAAACTTCTGTGCAACTTGTCTGTGATTTGCTGTCTTCTGACTATTTTTAAGCTATATTTTGCTGTAAATAAATGGCCAAATCGCCGGCAAGTCGTACGCAAGTGTGTCATGTGTGACTAGTGAGAACAACTAAAAACCAGACACAATTGAAACATTTTTGACTCCTTGTCCCAGGAGGTCGCAGGCCACAGTCTGATGCCATAAAAACAGTTGAAAGGGCACAATGTGACACTCCAATTTGAGTGTTGTGACACATGTGTGCAGCCTTAGGCTTAGGCCGGAGTCATACTTGCGAGTGCAATGTGAGAAACTCGCGCGAGTCTCTCGCCTCAATACCCGGCACTGCCACCGGCACTTGGACCGGAGTGTGCGGCTGCATGTATTTCTTTGTAGCTGAACACTCCGGTCCGAGGGACGTTGGCAGTGCCGGATATTGAGGCGAGAGACTCGTGCGAGTTTCTCACATTGCACTAGCAAGTGTGACCTCGGCAGAATGGAGAGTGAGCTGAAATCCTGCAAGAGCAGACCAGCAGAACTGCAGCGAGGCTAACACTAGATGACAGCAGAATAGTCATAGAGCCGGGTCGATACCAGAGAGTAGCAAAGTACAAAGAGGAAATCCAAAACAGAGTCAGAGGAGCACCAAAAAGGTCAGTGCCGGTCCATAACAAAGTTTTCAGAAGGAAGAGACAGAATCAGGTCAGAGCCAAAGCAGAGTTAAGTACCGGGGAATCCAAACACACAGGGACACACAGAGTCGGGACGGGTAGGAGAGGGAGCACAGACACGGGCAAGGTCAGCTAAACGCAGCAGGACAAATCAGGAGTTCACCAGAGCCAGCTACACACTCTGCAGGCAGGAAATATAGCTAGCACTGCCTGCAGGATGCAGCGCAGAGATATTGCAGACCCGACACAGGAACGAGGCAGAGAAAGTTAACTCCTGACATGACCAGACCGGAAAGGAGAGACAAGACCAAAACTCAGTCTGAATCATGACAGTTTTTCACTCATTCGAATTAATGAGTAAAAATGCGTACAAAATGCAAGTAAAAATGCATGAAAAAGTGCATATTTTATGCTGTATTTTCCTGCTCTTACAGTTTTTTTGATCCAGTTTTTTTGATCTGATGCAAATAATCAACTTCTACATATGCCCTACTGTTTTATTATAAGATAACAAAAACACTCATTTAAATGTCAATTTTTGAGCAAAATGGAGTTTTTTTATGTGTATTCAACTGAGTGATTATTTTTGTGCCTCCTTCCTAATTCATTTTTTCCAGTAAGCTAAAGCAGTTTTCATATATTCAGCTTTATTTTCTATTGCATATGAGTATAAATGGTCCATTTTTCTTTAGTGTGCCGGATCAGATTAAATGTGTTCTTAGCGTGTCATTTTACAATCCTCAGCTTTTATCAGCCAAGTATATTTTTCTCTGAAACATTGTGGCCCTAAAGAGAAAATCTGGTTTGAATATCCAGCCAGAGACTATAGGCAGAGTTGGGACTAGTCCTACAATGCCCCAGGCCAGCTTCTCCCCACCCTGCTCCAGATGATTGACATGCCTCTCCCTTTCTACACACACTCAAAAGACCTGGCAATCAACTCGAGTGGTATGAAATGAAGCGGAACTGGGCTAGTCTCATCTCTGCCTATGGTCCCGGCCGGACCTCAAAACTATGTTTTTTCTGAGACACTAGAGAAAAATATACTTAGCTGCAATCATACAGTCAGGCTCTGATTCCTGATGTCTGCGGTTTAGGCAGCAATAATCAGCTGACAGGTTCCATTTAAGCATTAAAAACCAGAACACAGATGCTACATGGATAGCGTTCAACTTTTATGGACCTGTTGACATGAATAAGCCATTTTGAGTCACAAATCAGATAAAAATGTAACAATTTTTTTGGTTTGTTTTTACTAGCAGTCGGTCTTCAAGAAATGGACATGTGAAAAGTCACATAGACGATAATAGGTAAATAATACAGGCCTCATTGAGATGCCAGTGATTTTTCTCATATGCAAAAAACGGTCCTATTTTCTTCAGTGTTTGATCAGTGATTTGACTTTTACCGTCAGTATTTGATCAGTGATTTTCTCGTATGAAAAAAATCATTAATACCACATGGATTTCAATATGGGCTGTCAGTAATTATTACTGGATCAATCGACTAATATGGGTAATTTTGATTAGTGACAGCAAAAATGAACATGTCTTAGAGATTTTTTTTTTATGAACACAGGTGAATTTGTGATCAGATGAATTGTAACAAAAATATGTCCTTCCTTGTAATGAAGATTAGCATAATCACAAAAAAATTCCAGTTAATTTCAACCCTGCTACAAAATTACCTGCTTATATCATTTCAGTGATCTTTTTGTTAGGTCAGGAGAAAGTGCTAACTCCACCCCCTTCTGTGATAAGCAGCTCACTGTCTATTGACACGCCCCCAGGGCCGATGGGTACTCAGAATCGGGCCGGACAGTTCTTTAGTGAAGGTCACGGGGTCGTGATCCATTTCCGTGGCCCTGGCCGTGTCATAAAATGGGGATAGTTTTATGGTATTGAGTCATAACGCCACCTGTGGTGTTCAGCAATGGGTGGCCGACGCTGTCGTTCAGGTCCACTGGGGCCGATGGTGATGCAGCAAAGATGGTACAGCTCCCCACTGGTAGAGCGGGGCCCCAGGGCAAATATTTTTGGCTGTTCAGATGGTGGTGAACATTGAAATGCAGAGAATAAGTAAGGGACACAGAGAAGTGCAGTTTTTCTTTACCTTTTACTTCTTGTTAGATGAAAATGCAATCCGGGGTACCATTTACAGATGACAGAAGGAGTCCGGCTAGCCTGGAGGCATTCAGGGGGTCCACCCTGCCAGGTAGAGTTGGGGACCTTCCAGCTGCTCTCTCCTTTTGGGTCCCTGCTGCCTGTCGTTAAACTGTGGCCCTCTCCTGCGTATTGGTTTTAACCTGAATGGCAGACAGCATGAGCCTATCATGGGCACTGCCTTTTCACTGTCAGCCCTGGGCTCTTGGTCTGCTGCGGTGCCTCCGGGTTTTCGGTGCGGGCAGTGAGCTTGCAGTCCCCTGCCTTCCAGATTTGGCTGTCAGGGCTTACAGCATCTGCCCAGTCAAGTACTCTGGCATCCTTTTTGTCAGCGCTCCGCTCTGGGGTCAGCTCCACGCAGCTTTAATTCTCCTGAATCCTTGACTCCACTCCTGTCCCTTCCCTCTCCATTGACCAACTGCCAAACAGACTTAACTGACTCCTCCTCCAGACCAGGGAGAACAGCTCCCCTGATGGCAGGTCTAGAGCTCCCCCCTCTTGCCTGGAGCAGGAATTGCGATGCATGCTGTGTATTACCTGGCATGGAGATCGCCCCATTGCCTGCAGGCATGACATCACCCCTAAGAGGGAGGCAATGTCACCGTGTCAACCGGACTCTGGGGTGCCACATCTATAGCTATGTACATACAAAGCAAATTGAGGGTGGGACTAGCTTTCTCAGCTCTGCTGCATTGCTATATCTAAAAGCTCTGATTGTGTAAGAACCACTGCACCCAGTAAACTAAGTAATACTTCGGTGGATTTGCCTACATCATGCCGCTCTCAGATGGGGAAGCAAAACCTGCTTACAGATTCCCTTTAAGCAGCCATAGTTCCAAAAAACATGCCAATGTGCAGTTCAGCATGAGTTTTTAATTGATTGTTAATGGCAGCTCAGTTTTGAGAGTAAAACTGCAGTTTTCCTGCTTAATCATGTAACTATGCATAAATAGTCCCTCACATTTTGCCAGACAATTTTGTAGGTAAACAGCAGATTTACAAGCAAAACCACATGGCCATAAAAAAAATTAATTTGAAAAAAGCACTGAACTACACAGCATACTGGCACACTGCAGGGGCTTCTCAGCTCTGTGTGTCTTTACTATCATCTGCCTATTTCTGACACACATTTATTGTAGGGCCAGTTTTGTTGGAAGCCTGATCGATCAGTATTTTTTTTTTGGGAATGTAGTAGGAAACTTGAGTCCTGAAGGAAAAAAGATGGAAACCAAAAGAACATAATGAATCTAGATGTGATCCCAGAACTCCATTATTATATAGCAAAAGTGCTACATTGCTCACCGCTTGCAGTTTTCCGTAACACATTGCATTTCAGAAGAATCCATGTATTAGGACTAACTCTTTCAACAGAACCAGTACTGTGTTTCTGTAACAGTTTAAAAGCTGATTTTCCCAGATTTATTGTCTATCTTAAATTGTATTGTACTATTATCGCCCTTGTCAGATGTTCCAGTAGAAGTGATGCTAATACTGCCTTTAGAAGCCAATTGTCAAGATAAAGAATAACTTACATGTCTTCTTACCTTTATCGAGTTGCTGTTACATTGACAATTGCCATAAATATTCAGGGAGTGTTCTGAATGTAAAATATCTTATCTGTTAAAGTACAACCCAGAGATTTATGTGATGACTGGAAATTATCACATGTGGGTAATTATCTCCTGGTTCTATTTTACTCTTATTTTCCAACTAGTTTATCTGGTGGCAACACAATATTTCAATAATGTTCTGAATCTGTCCAGAAAACCACATTATCATTGTGACAAAGTCTCCTTTATAATTTAGATCTTAGTATTGTACAGTAGATAATAGCAACCAAAGGGCTCAGGAATGGATCTCCTCATTAATCCAGATAGCAGAACTGCCACCAAGTGTTACTTAGGCCTCTTTCACACATCCGTTTTGCGCCTGACGGCGCGCTCCGTCATTTTTTTGTCCAACCGCATCCGGCGAAATGTAATGCCGGATCCGTTTTTTTTTTCCATAGTCTAACATTATTGCCGGATGGCGCCGCATGTCCCTGCGGCGCGTCCGGTTTTTGCCGGATCCGGTGTCTGGTCGCCGTCCGGCGTCTGGCAAAAACGTTGCATGTCACGTTTTTTGTCTCTGGCGAAAAGCCGGAAGATACGGATCCGGCGCTTCCGGCTTTTGTTACAATGAAGGTCTGTGAACGCCGCAATGCGGCGGATCCGGCAAAAGCCGGATCCGGTGGCCGGATCCAGTTTTTTAATTGAGATACCAGCCCACAGCAAACATATAAAAAAGCATGCAGTGGGACATCAGACATACCATGCACAAGAGCTCAAGAGAAAGAGGACCACAGCCACAGCCACAGCACCAGGCTCCGCAGCCAGCACCAGGTTCCGCAGCCAGCACCAGGTTCCGCAGCCAGCGCCAGGTTCCGCAGCCAGCACCAGGTTCCGCAGCCAGCACCAGGTTCCGCAGCACGGCAATGGAGTGCCAGGACAACAGACGGTAAATATCACATCCCCCCACCCCAAATTTTACCACGCATCTGTCACCAATGCTGCCTGAGCTACTGCATTTTTTTTGCACCCTGGTACATTTTCAAATTCATGTTTTTGCTGTGATGGGGTTGGTTCCCCTGGTACTGTATGAAATGTTAATATATTTCCGCTGATGGGGTGGGTCCCCCTGGTAGTGTTTCAAATATGCATGTTTTTCAAGTGATATTGTGTATCCCCTGGTAAAAATAATGTGCATTTTTTTAAATGTAAAATGTGTATCCCCTGCTACTGTAGTGCATGTGTTTCATTGATAATGTGGATCTACTGGTACTCTTTTTTTTGGCTGTGATGGGGTTGGTCCTCCTGCTACTATATGAAATGTGCATGTTTTTCAATCATAATGTTGATCTAGTGTTTTTTTTTAAAAAATTTTTTGTGTGTGATGGGGTTGTTCCCCCTGGTACTGTATGAAATGTGCATGTTTTTCAATCAGAATGTTAATCTACTGTATTTTTTTTTTTTTTTTGGCTGTGATGGGGTTGTTCCCCTGGTACTGTATGAAATGTGCATGTTTTTCAATCATAATGTTGATCTACTGTATTTTTTTTTATTTTTTTGGGCTGTGATGGGGTTGGTCCTCCTGCTACTATATGAAATGTGCATGTTTTTCAATCATAATGTTGATCTAGTGTTTTTTTTTTATTTTTATTTTTTGGCTGTGATGGGGTGGGTCCTCCTGCTACTATATGAAATGTGCATGTTTTTCAATCATAATGTTGATCTAGTGTTTTTTTTTTAAATTTTTTTTTGGCTGTGATGGGGTTGTTCCCCCTGGTACTGTATGAAATATGCATGTTTTTCAATCATAATGTTGATCTACTGTATTTTTTTTTTTTTTTTTGGCTGTGATGGGGTTGGTCCTCCTGCGACTATATGAAATGTGCATGTTTTTCAATCATAATGTTTATTTTTTTTTTTTTTTGTGTGTGATGGGGTTGTTCCCCCTGGTACTGTATGAAATGTGCATGTTTTTCAATCATAATGTTAATCTACTGTATTTTTTTTTTATTTATTTTTTTTGGCTGTGATGGGGTTGTTCCCCCTGGTACTGTATGAAATATGCATGTTTTTCAATCATAATGTTGATCTACTGTATTTTTTTTTTTTTTTTTTGGCTGTGATGGGGTTGGTCCTCCTGCGACTATATGAAATGTGCATGTTTTTCAATCATAATGTTGATTTTTTTTTTTTTTTGTGTGTGATGGGGTGGGTCCTCCTGCTACTATATGAAATGTGCATGTTTTTCAATCATAATGTTGATCTAGTGTTTTTTTTTTTAGTTTTTTTTTGGCTGTGATGGGGTTGTTCCCCCTGCTACTATATGAAATGTGCATGTTTTTCAATCATAATGTTTATTTATTTATTTATTTTTATTTTTTTCTGTGTGATGGGGTGGTTCTCCCTGGTACTGTATGAAATGTGCATGTTTCCACTAGGTTGAACTGTATTCCCTGGTAATGTGTGCATGTTTTGCAAGTGATGTTGTGCGTCACCATGGTTTCCAAGTGATGAAGTTGTTCCCCCTGGTACTGTATCAGTGTGCATTTTTTCCAGTGATAGGGTGGATACCCCTGGTACTGTTTATGGGTCCAATTAATGACGGGATGTTGTGTTCCATACACCATAAAGCTCACTCCTGTCCATGTTTGAATGTTATTTTTGAAAACAGGGACAATGAATACATATATTCACAGTCCCTTTTTGTCTGTTTATTCCACAGCACAAGATTTGAAAGGGAGGAGGCGGCAGCAGCTGAAGCAGCAGCAGCACGGGGACTGGACATCCTCGAAGCTAGGAGGACAGCCAGCAGAAAGTAAATATGACATCCCCCATTTCCCTAAAAATTACATGTTTGTTTTTCTCTTTCAGCCAGGGACAAGGAATAAACATATATTCACTGTCCCTTTTTGTGTCCTTACTCAACAGCAGAAGACGTGAACGAGAGGCGGCGGCGGCTGCAAGCAACAGCAGAAGAAAGGGGAGAGGACATCCTCCAAGCTCGGAGGATAGCCAGCAGAAAGTAACTATGACATCCCCCATTTTGCTCAAAATTACGTGTTTGTTTTTCTTTCAGCCAGGGACAAGGAATAGTATATTCACTGTCCCTTTTTACTCAACAGCAGAAGACTGCAAAGACAGGCGGCGACGGCAGCGGAGGTGGCAGCAGCAAGCAGAGAGGGGGAGAGACGGGCAGAGAGGACAGCCAGCAGAAAGTAAATATTACATCCCCCATTTCCCTAAAAATTACATGTTTGTTTTTCTCTTTCAGCCACAGACAAGGAATATACAAATATATTCACTGGCCCTTTTTGTGTCTTTCTTTCACAGCAGAGACCATCAAACAGCTGCAGCAGCTGCCGCAATGGCGGCATTAGCAGAGGAAGCGGCAGCGGCAGCAGCAGCATCTCCTCCCTTTCAGCCACTTGAGCCAGCTGATCCTGACACATCTTCTTCTGGGAGCCCTCCTACCCATCGTCAGCAATTGGCGGTAAAAATATCTAATTTTTTTTTCTCTCCACAATCCATCTGTGGGATATATGTATTGATTGTATTTTTTTAATAACAGGAATCGCAAGATGACGAGGAGCTCCCAGAGGAAGAAGGACGGGGTGGAGAGATACCCGGAGTGGGCTCACAATTCGTAAGTATCCTGCATCAATCACATAAACACAACATCACACTACACACAACACATAGAAAACCATTTAGTACATACTTGACACAGCGGCCAATATCCTAAATTTTTTTGTCTTTTTAGTCTCTCGGATCTGGGAGCCAACAAAGGGGTCCTCACAGCGCCTCCCAGAGTCGTCATCGTGAGACTGTCGGCGGTTCCCAACGTGTAAGTTTTTTTTTTTTTTGATTCCAATGTGATTTTTTTTTTTTTTTTCCCCAAATTTTTTTATTTGTTGGGGTGCATTTTTAAATTGTAATTTTTATGTTTGATTATAATTTTTTTACTATTTACCTTTTTTGGTAAGATTTCATATAATTTTTTTAAATTTTTTTACAAAATATGTGATATCTATATATTTTTTTCTTAATTTGTTATAGTTTAACATGTATACTTCTTTCATTTTCATATGCTAATGTGTATGGTAATGGTTTTTTTTTTCTATTTTAATTTCACAGGCTTCACAGCGTGCTCCCGACTCTGACAGTGAGGAGGGGATAGACGTTGAGCTGATGATTGATCTGGTCCGAGAAAGGGAGCCACTGTGGAACATGGGGGACCGCCGGCATTCGGATCAAGTTGTGACCTGACGGCTCTGGGAGGAAGTGGCATCGGCAATGGTGGATCGCTGGGAGGACCTCGATGTTAGGTCCCAGACTAAACACCGTAAGTACAGTTCCGGTTGCTGACTGTAAAGCTGTGTTTCCCAAACTTCAGTCCTCATGTCCCCCACGATTTATGTTTTCAGGATTTCCTTTTGTGCAGCACTATGGAAATACTGAAAACATGACCTCTGGGGGACACTAGGAATGAAGTTTGGGAAACACTGATGTTGTATAGTAACCAATGTGTGCTTTCTCGTTTCAGGGGAGAGAATTGTGAAGCGGTGGCGGTCTGTGAGGGATCACTTTAAGAAAGAGTTCAACAAGGAGATGCGGGCCAAGAGTGGTTCTTCAGGACGCCAGAGCAAATACAAATATGCACGAGCCCTGGCGTTTCTGCGTGAAACAATGGTCACCAGAAGGTAAATATTACCATAAAATATTAACATCTATCCAATGTTTTTTTGCAGCCAGGGCCATTCCACATCTGTATATTCATTGTATGTTTTTCTTTCTTCCACAGCACGGTGACCAGCACTCGGGCGCCCGCAGAGTTGGCGCCTTCTAGAGCGATCCCTCAGGAAGACCGACACCGAGGGACACTTCGACCGCCCCGGTACATCTGCACCTTCACACACATTCGATCCCGCAGTCCCCTCCACCAGCGCTGCAGCATCGTGGCCGCCTGCATTACATGAATCTGCTGGTGAGGATATAGCTTTCCCTTTACCCCACCCTTCTGACCCTGCCACCTCTAGTACAGCTGCGGGTACTGGGCGGCAGCGTCAGAGGGGTCAGGAAAGGAACTATGCGCCCGAGTTCTTGCATATGAATGCATCTTTCCAGAACTATATCTACCAAAGAAAAACAGTATAAAGTGCTTGTAATAAAAATACAAATTTTATTAAACAAGAAAAATAAGAAAAATAAGAAAAAATATTATAAATATTTGATGTAACAAAAACAAAATAAATGAACAATTTTAATGATAATACAAAAATGGCAAAGCAGGTACTACCTTCAAAGTTAAAATTGGGGTTCGCCTCCTGACGAAGGGACGAAACGCGCGTTGGGGCGCTTTGGGGAGACCACACCACACTGACCGTTACCGATGTAAGTTTTACTTGTGGACTCTGTTTTATACTGTTTGGTCAAGGTTTTGGAACATAGTATGTTGCATTTAATATAACCCCGTCATTTTCTTGCAGCGTGTATGGGCTGTTTTACAATTCATGGCATATAAATACACACATAGTGTTCGCACTAGATATTTTGCCATGCCTAATGGTGCTTAATAGCACACATTGTAACTTTGCCAACCCTATACCTTGCTGTTTTTTCCACAATATAGCTATCCGCATGGGGGCAGCAATCATTTTTCTCCTTACCGCACATGGCCATTGATTAGCAATCATTATATGGGCCACACTATACGCAATAAGGGTCAGGTTTTTCTGTGGTCTTCTCCCCAATTTTAACTTTGAAGGTAGTACCTGCTTTGCCATTTTTGTATTATCATTAAAATTGTTCATTTATTTTGTTTTTGTTACATCAAATATTTATAATATTTTTTCTTATTTTTCTTATTTTTCTTGTTTAATAAAATTTGTATTTTTATTACAAGCACTTTATACTGTTTTTCTTTGGTAGATATACTTGTGTCAGTTATGTGCCTAATAGGGCGTCTTTCGTTGAGTATATTATCTTTCCAGAACTGTCTTAAAGTATTATCTGAACAACTTGCCGCAGGCATTAATCAGATAACCTCCGCAGTTGGTGAGGTAAAGACACTTCTGCAAACTGTGCAGTCAGAAGCAAGAGCATCACCGAACCAAAGCTTTTTTAGGTCTGTGGTGGAGCGCATAGATACGCTATCTCTTGACCAGCAGATGTATGTAATGCATACGTGCCACGCTGCTGTAGTGCAGGCTATCTCCCATCCTCCTCCATCCACCCCAGTTGTTCCTCCACCTCCCCCCCCTACAGCCGCCGTCCCTCCTCCCCCTCCTATTCAATACCAGCAACCTCCCAGCTCCATCAACCTCCCCAATTACAACAACCTCCCCAGTACCACCCACCTCCCCAACTGCAGTCACCTCCCCAGTACCAGCAACCTACCCACTACCAGCCACCTACCCCGTACCACACTCCTACCTCGTACAGATCTCCTTCCCCCTTCCAATTCCCTACCATGTCACCTGCTCCTCCTGCCCAACCCTCCACTCCACCACCACCCACCTGTTCTGCCTTGTCTTCCCATTCTTTTACTCTTTCCACCCCTTCACCTCTTCCTGTTCCTTCACCACCACCATCCCGGTCGTCCCTCCACACTCTCATGGTCAAAGTGTCCCGCAGCTCCTCCAGCAGTATTTCCACCCCACACTACAAAGACCTTTAAATATGTGTTTGTTTGTTTTTTATTTCCTTAAAAAAAGATAAACTTTAATAAAAAAATAAAGTTGAATAAAAAAATAAAGTTTATTTAAATTTGAAACATTTGGCAAAAAGGCCTAATTTTCTAAACATTACATTAAAAATTAATTTTTAAAATAAATTGTTCATTGGTTTAACATTGTTGTCTGTCTTTTATTTATAGGATGTTAAGTTTTAAATTTTGTATACAGGTAAAGCTATTTGGTTACACAAACACCATTAGTAAAAAACACCTAACTTTGGCTAAAAGGTTCATAAATTTAACCTTTTTGCCAAAGTTGTGTCACGGGTTGTGTAGTATGCAAAGTATATTATCTTTTTCCCAAAATTGTGTACTTTGTTAGGTTATCCCCTACAAGAGGGTTCCCCAACTCCAGTCCTCAAGGCCCACCAACACATCAGGTTTTCAGGATTTCCTTTGTATTGCACAGGTGAGGCAATTATCACCTGAGCAATACAAAGGAAATCCTGAAAACATGACCTGTTGGGGGGCCTTGAGGACTGGAGTTGGGGAACCCTGCCCTACAATGTACACTTTTTTTGACAAAAGGTGAAATACTTTTGTTAAAAAAAACAGCCAGGGACACAACTATGGCAAAAAGGTTACAGACAGTAGAAAACACACAAGAAGGTGGACAAGTTAACTTTTAATGGTTTATTGTGGGTACAGAAAGTTTTAAAACAACAAATAAATTTATCACACTCTTTCATCCTGCCAGTCAACTCTACCTTCTGGTGACACAAAGTATTGGGCAAAGTGGTCCCTCATTCTTGAAACCGCCACTGTACTGCGAGTGGTAATGTTGCTGTAGTCATGCAAAGTTGTTTCTTGATTGTGGTCCTCCATACAAATCGGTTCCTTGGTTAGGACAAAATTATGTAGGACCACGCACGCTTTAACAACATCATCCACAGTCTCGGTCTTCAAGTTTATCACTGTCAAAAGGACACGCCATTTGGCTGTCATAATCCCAAACGCACACTCCACCATCCGTCTGGCTCTTGTGAGGCGGTAGTTGAAAATTCTCTTGGTATGTGTTAATCCTCTGCTGGCGTATGGCTTCAAGAGGTGTTCCGACAGCTGGAATGCCTCATCACCTACACAAACGAATGGCATCGGTGGGCCTGAGGTTTGAGGCAGTGGCCTAGGGGGTGGAAACTGAAAATTGTTTCCGTACAGTTTACGGCCCATAGCAGAAAGTTTAAAAACTTGAGAGTCATTGGACCGTCCATAAGACCCAATGTCCACCGCAATAAACTTGTACTCCGCATCTGCAATAGCCATCAGGACGACCGAAAAATATTTTTAATAGTTGTAGAATTCTGATCCGGTTCCTGAAGGCTTTTGAATGCGGATATATTTGCCATCAACAGCGCCCAGGCAATTGGGGAACTGGCAGATACATAGAAACTGGTCCGCTATTTCAAGCCACCGGTCTGTAGTTGGCTCTGGAAGAAATTCTCCAACCAAACAGTCCCACAGAGCACGACAAGTATACTTTTTTACCCCAGAGAGCGTTGATATTCCCAGGCGGTATTGGAAATGGAGCGATGACAGAGTTTCGCCAGTTGCCAGAAATCTGAAAACAAAATAGAAAATACAAATTATTTCAGAAACACAGCATTACATACCAGAACTCAGCTATAACTATTGGAGATACCAAAAATAATAAAATCAATGAAAAACACTGTTTTGGAAAAAGTTTTTGTGTACTGATATGGTTCCCTTGTTGTCCTGTGATGTTAAAAAAATTATAAAATTACAAGTGTGCTCAAGCAAACAGATCCAATACATATAGCTTACCTTATAGTGACCATGAGAAATCGAGAACCGACAATAGGTGTCCGATTTTTTTATTTGGTCTCCAACACGCTCCAGCAAATAGTCAAAATTTTCTTTATTTATACGCAGATAGGCAAAAAATTTCTCCGGATTTTCTCGCAGCTCCATGTTCAGTGTAGAATACACACCACGAGTTAATCTCTGTGCCGTGATGGGGTGGATCCACATACGGCGTCGCATAATGCGCTGCTCAATCTTTCGCTCCTTCTCCATAACTATAAACCTCAAGCGATTCGCCTCCGCAGTAAAATCAACAAGATTCTTGAAGATATTGCCGATAATGACATCCATGTTCGCCAATCACTTGCTACTTGCTCTTCTCTGCAACCTGCACCTTGCTCCTCTACCTGTCAAAGATGGGCTGTAGGAACAGTGTATATATAGGATTACAGTAGCCAATCATGTCTGGAACCCCAAAAAAGGGCGTTTTGAAAAACCGGATCCGGCGCATTCCGTCGAAAACGGATGCAAAACCGGATACACCGGATGAGACGGATCCGGTTTTTCAAAACGCCCTTTTTTGGGGTTCCAAACATGATTGGAACCCCAAATGAGACGGATCCGTTTTTTTTCCGGAGGACAGAAACGGATCCAGCGAAAAACCGGATGCGTCTCATCCGGTTTTACATACTAGTTGCCGGATGCGCAAAACGGATGTGTGAAAGAGGCCTTACACTGGACATCGCAGCATTTATAAATTAGGTTGACGCTACTTTCAGAAGCTTTGCTTTGGAGCATTACTCACCTCTCCTGCATCTAACATTGGGTGCTGTATATTCCTCCTTCCTCCAGCTCTCTCTGCTCCTCAGTGCCCACCTCTGATATCATACTCCCAAACCTTATATGTCTGCTGAGGCAGCAGGATGCCGCCTGAATATTCATCTAGTTGGCAACCAAGCTGGTACATTGGAATGCTTCCTTGACTCTGCCATATTGCTGGCCAGTTCTGACAATCCCAACTCTGCTAAATCTGGTTATCTATGCTACACTGCTGTACCAACATTGCATAGAACTCTGTGACAAATCACTGTGACAGCTTTGCATAGAACTCTGTAACAAACCTAGCTCTGCTGCAACACTGGGTAACTCTGCTCCTCCTATTATCATTTTGCTGCAACAGCTCCCATTGTTCCATCTGGATCTCCCTGCTGCACCAATGTCATCTGTTAATGCTGTATAACAGCTGCTTATCCTGACCAAGGGCTTTGAGGATACACCTCACCAGGTGAGACATAACACAGAGCATCAAGTAGCAGTCTCAGTAGAATTGACAGAAAGAACAGAATTCACAGAAAGTGCGACGGAATACAGTGGACAACATTATAAGCAAGTGAGATCCATTGGATACTAGTGGCGATGAACAGCAACAGCAGTAGTGGAAACTGTTTAGAAGAGTTTCTACAAAAAAAAAAATTAAGTCTGTGGATGCTCCTGCTTAGATTACATAAACAATATTTATTTTATCTGTTTCACTGGTTCTGATTTTTTTCACCATGTCTTCTAATACTCGTGTCAGAATTCTGGAACCACTCAATTTGTATTCCTTTTACTTTGCTTATGCAGTCATGTACATTCATGCAATTATAATGCATGAGCAAGAAGCCTTCGTCTTCTGAAATGGCTGTGTGTGAAAATACCCAAAGGAAAAATAATCTATAAAAACGGAAACAAAATAGAGAATATTAAACCATGTATCGAGGCTCTGTACACACTGGCATCACAAATAGGATGGATAGATTATGTATTGGATTATAACAATCCTGATGGATCTTAATAGCTTAAAGCAAACCTGTCAGCTGGATTATTAGAACCCTCTTGTTAGGTTTTTTCAGTTTGCTGGTCACATGACCTTTTTTCCCTATTTAGTCTGGCTCCGCCCTTCTGGCTTTGCTGGACTTCATTGTATTATCTACTCTTAAGCTAGACAGGTGCTTAGGTGCCTTTCTCAGTCAGTTTTGCTTGATCTTAGGATCTCTAAGTAATTTGTTTTCTGTTTTATTTTCCCTGCTACAATTTCTGTTAGGAGGTGTCCACCTTTTCTCCCAGTCCCTAGATCTTGTAGGGATTCCTCCCTCGCAACTATAGGTCTTCGTTCAGACTAGCTGAGGACTTTAGCGGGTCTGGTCGCAGGATCAGGTTCCCTGTTACATCGTAGGGATCCAGCTTAGTTCTATTGTAGGGACAGAATTCCCCTCTTTCCTTAGTGCTTGTAGCAGATCATAACAGTAAGTCCAGCCCAAAAAAAAAAAAAAAAAAAAATCTCTAAGGAAAGATTTTCTGTTTCCATCATGTTGTCGGTTCAGGATTTGGCTCAACGCCTGCAGGGACTTTCTTTGGAGGTGAGTAGTTGTTCTGGAGCACATTTCGTGGAGCCAAAGGTACGTTTGCCTGATTTATTTTTTGGTGAACAACAAGATTTTTTTTCTTTTAAAAATGCTTGCTTGTTGTATTTCCGTTTGAGACCCAGATCCTCTGGTGATGAATCACAGCGCATAGGGTTCATAATGTCACTTTTGCGCAAAGAACCTCAGGACTGGGCCTTTTCTCTGCAGCCTAGTGATCCATGTTTTAGATCAGTGGATAGTTTTTTTTCTGCTTTGGGGTTATTGTATGACGATCCTGATCGTGTTTCATCAGCTGAGACAGAATTGAGACAGGGATCAGGTAATGTGGAAAAATATTGTACTCACTTCCGAAGGTGGTCCACTCAGGTGGGGTGGAACGATTCAGCTTTGAAAAGTTTATTTCTTGCAGGGTTAAGTGAAAGGGTTAAAGATTTGCTGATTGCTTATCCTATACCTGGTAATTGCAAGAGGCTATGCAATTAGCCATACGGGTGGATAGGAGACTGCGTGCAAGGGTTAATGAGAGTAAATCTGCCTTGTCAGCTCCAAGTCTGGAGAGGGACTGTACTGACATTGGAGAGCCAATGGAAATTGGAGCAATGACACCTCACTCTCGGGAAAAAGATCGTAGATTTGCTGAAGGTTTGTGTTTCTATTGTGGCAAATCTGATCATTTCATTAAGAACTGTGTGCTTCGTATGAATAAAGAGAAAAAAAGAAATGAGGTCAGTTTCGCCCGTATAGCTTGTCTAAACAATAAAGGTGTCTTTCTTTCTGCTACCACTGCTGTTGAGGAGGAATTAATGGAGTTTCGGGAATTTGTGGATTGTGGTTCAACTCTCAATGTGATTGATGGGAAATTTTTGGAAAAACTAAAGTTGGAACCCAAACTTCTGTCTTCCCCTATTAATGTGGTTGCTGTGGATGGTTCTCCCTTGAAAAATGTTACTCACCATATCTGTGAATTTCCTCTTACTATTAATGGTGTTCATCAAGAGAATTTGGATTTGGTAGTTTTGAATAATTTGCCCTCACCGGTGATTTTGGGGTGACCTTGGTTAAAATTGCACAATCCGGTACTGGATTGGTCTACCAATCAAATTAAGTCCTGGAGTCCTAATTGTTATGACAAGTGTTGTAACGGGCGTATTGCTGCTGTAGTTAAGGGGGAGTTACCTGTACCTATTCAGGATTTTTGGAAAGTTTTTTCTGATAAGGAATCGCAGATATTGCCTCCTCATAGAGATTATGATTGTGCAATTGAATTTGTCCCTGGAGCAACTCTTCCCAAAAGCCGTTTATTTAATCTCACCATTCCTGAGAGAAAGGCTTTGGAGGAATACATACAGACAAGCTTGGCCGCCGGTCACATTAGGCCTTCCAAGTCTCCTGTGGCGGTTGGATTTTTTTTTGTTAAAAAAAAGGACGGCGGTTTACGGCCTTGTCTAGACTTTCGTGAGATTAATAAAATCACTGTACGCAATCCTTACCCACTGCCATTGATTCCTGATTTGTTTAACCAGTTAGTGGGGGCCAAGTGGTTCTCGAAAATTGATCTTCGAGGGGCATACAATTTGTTGCGCATGAAGGAGGGGGATGAATGGAAGACTGCGTTTAACACTCCACTGGGTCATTTTGAGAATCTGGTTATGCCTTTTGGGCTTTCCAGTGCTCCGGCATTTTTTCAGAATCTTATTAATGACATCCTTAGACCTTTGATCGGCAGAAGTGTGGTTGTGTATTTGGATGACATTTTGATTTATTCACCGGATTTGGAGTCTCATTGGAGGAGTGTGCGTGAAGTATTACAGTTACTGAGTGATAATTCACTTTTTGCCAAGCTAGAAAAATGTGAGTTCGCTGTACAGAGACTTAGTTTTTTGGGCTACATTGTCTCCAGTGAAGGTTTTGAGATGGACCCGGTGAAAGTGCAAGCTGTGCAGGATTGGCCTAGACCTATTGGTGTGAAATCAATACAGAGGTTTTTGGGGTTCGCCAATTATTATAGAAAATTCATTAAAAAATTTTCTGTGATTGCCAAACCTCTGACCGATCTCACCAGGAAAGGTGCTGATGCAGTTCAGTGGACTAATGAGGCTATTGAGGCTTTTGTGTTGCTAAAGGAGAGGTTCAGCTCTGCTCCCATCCTTACGCAGCCTGATGTGACTAAACCATTTTTGGTTGAGGTTGATGCTTCTTCTGTGGGGGTCGGCGCGGTGTTGTCTCAGGAAAAGACGGATGGAGTACATCCCTGTGCTTTTTTTTCAAAGAAATTTTCTGAGTCTGAACTAAATTATGATATCGGTAATCGGGAATTGTTGGCAATTAAACTCGCATTTGAACACTGGCGTCATTTTTTGGAGGGAGCGGAATTTCCCGTTCAAGTCTTCACCGATCATAAAAATCTGGTCTACCTTGATGCTGCCAAACGCTTGAATGCCCGTCAGGCTAGGTGGGCACTGTTTTTCTCGCGGTTTAATTTTACCGTTACTTACATCCCAGGTACTAAAAATGTTAAAGCTGATGCTTTGTCTCGCAGCTTTTCTCCTATGGTGGGTACTGAGGAGGAGGAAAACATTTTGCAAGAGGGGGTTGTTATTGCTGTTTTGGACTCTGTTGGAAGATGAGATTCTTAAAGCACAGGAGAATGCCCCATCTAACACGCCACATGGGAGGTTGTTTGTGCCTGGTACCCTGAAGAGAGATTTGTTTGTTGAATGTCATGACTCTCGGTTGGCAGGTCATCCTGGAATCTCTGAGACCAAGAGACTTGTGGGTCGCAGCTTTTGGTGGCCTGGATGGCAGAAGGAAGTCATTAAGTGGGTGCGTCAATGCACGGTGTGTGCTAGATCTAAGTCTTCTCATGCTCCTGCTGCGGGGTTGCTTTGCCCTCTGGAGGTCCCTAGTGCACCTTGGTCACATTTGGCTATGGACTTTATTACTGACCTTCCCCCCTCTGAGGGTTTCACTGTCATCTGGGTGGTCGTGGACTGTTTTAGCAAGATGTGTCACTTGGTTCCTTTCATCAAACTGCCTTGCGCTAAGACTCTCGCTAAGGCCTTTGTCAAGGAAATTGTCAGACTACATGGCGTTCCTACTGACATTGTTTCCGATAGGGGACCTCAGTTTGTGGCTCGTTTTTGGCGCGCCTTTTGTGACAGGTTGGGAGTTCATTTGTCGTTTTCATCCGGATATCATCCTGAGTCTAATGGCCAGACAGAAAGGAAAAACCAGGATGTTGAGCAGTTCTTGCGTTGTTTTGTGACTGATAATCAAGAGGGGTGGTCTGAGTTTCTGCCACTTGCTGAGTTTGCTCTTAACAACCATACATCCGCTTCTGCTGGTTGTTCGCCTTTTTTTTGTTGTACTGGGAGACATCCGTCGTTTCGGTCATTTTCCAAGTTGGGATCGGCTGTACCTGAAGAGGAGAATCTTTCTGGTGTTTTGGAGAGAGTTTGGACTGAGGTGCGTGGTAATCTTCAGGAGGCTAACAAAAGATCCAAAGTGTATTTTGATAGAAAACGACAAGAGGTTTTGTTTGCTATTGGTGACATGGTTTGGTTGTCCTCTAACAATCTGCGCTTGAGGATTCCGTCTAAGAAATTGGGTCCCAAGTTTGTAGGGCCCTTTAAGGTGCTTCAGGTTATTAACCAATCTGCTGTTAAGTTGGAGCTTCCTACCTCCTGGAAGATTAATCCGGTGTTTCATGTTTCTCTCTTGAAAAAAGCTGAGGTCTCAGATGGAGACGTCTCGGCCACTGTTCCCCTGGTGGTGGAGGACGGGCAATATGAGATTTCCCGCATCCTAAATTCTAGACGATATAGAGGGAGTTTGCAGTACCTCGTCGCTTGGAAGGGTTATGGACCCGAGGATAACTCATGGGTGAGGGCGGATGATGTTTCTGCGTCTAGACTTGTCAGAGCGTTTCACAAGAGGTTTCAGGATAAGCCTAAGTCCTAGGGGATCCGGAGGATCCTCTTAGAAGGGAGGGTACTGTTAGAACCCTCTTGTTAGTTTTTTTCAGTTTGCTGGTCACATGACCTTTTTTCCCTATTTAGTCTGGCTCCGCCCTTCTGGCTTTGCTGGACTTCATTGTATTATCTACTCTTAAGCTAGCCGGGTGCTTAGGTGCCTTACTCAGTCAGTTTTGCTTGATCTTAGGATCTCTAAGTAATTTGTTTTCTGTTTTATTTTCCCTGCTACAATTTCTGTTAGGAGGTGTCCACCTTTTCTCCCAGTCCCTAGATCTTGTAGGGATTCCTCCCTCGCAACTATAGGTCTTCGTTCAGACTAACTGAGAACTTTAGCGGGTCTGGTCGCAGGATCAGGTTCCCCGTTACATCGTAGGGATCCAGCTTAGTTCTATTGTAGGGACAGAATTCCCCTCTTTCCTTAGTGCTTGTAGCAGATCATAACATGGATTTTGCTAAGTAAACTAAACTATAGGCATTGTCATGTTGATGCTGTTACACTGATTAAAATGATACCTTGGGTGAAGAAATCTGTCTTGTGGTTCTTGTGTAATCAGTGTTAGAAGTTTTCAGTTAATGATATGCTCCTGCTTCGGGGCGGGACTGTAGGCAGAGTCTTATCTTGGTGCTCTAGGCCAGAGAAACCAAGGAAAGACCTGACCACAAGCAGCCCCAAAACACAAACATGTTACTCATCTTATAGACAGAAAGAGAGAGACAGACTGTTTGTGCTTCGGGGCGGCCTGTGGGCAGGTCTCTTCTTGGTTTCTCTGGCCTAGAGCACCAAGATAAGACTCAGCCCACAGGCCAGCCCCGAAGCCCAACCAGTCTGTCTCTATGATGAGGAACATGTTTGTGCTTTGGGGCAGCCTGTGGGAAGGAACACGAACATCTCATTAATTGAAAACTTCTAACACTGATTATACAAGGACCACAAGATGGATTTCTTCACCCCAGGTATCATTTCAATCAGTATAACGTTGGCAAAATGACAATGCTTGTAGTTTACTTAGCAAAATCCTGCTGACAAGTCCGCTTTAAAATGGGTCAGTGAGACTTCTTGACAGAACAAAAATTTAGTTTGAAGCACCCATATTTATTAAAACTATAATGTGGCAATTAAAAATCTAGTGTCTTCTGTGGCAAAGGACATTTGGGACCCTCCAGGCATCAGAACCGAATTGCAACTTTTTCCTCTGAAACCACTATAACTATACTCTCCACATCAGTCATTCGTATTCTGTTGTTCAGAGAGCAAATGAACCCTAATGCCGGTGTGAATATAACCTAAGGCACACTAGTACATAGTTGTCTATGGAGTGTTCTAGGTATGAGCAATCATTGAAAGTTAAAGGTTGTGCATCATGTCTCTGCAAATTTATGTTCTTGATAGACAACATACCCCTTAAATGCTGTGACAATGCCTAGAACACACCATAGACAACTGTGGACTAATGTGTCTAAGACTGTTCATAATTCGAAAACAAAAAAGTAATTATCCAAATACCACTGACATACACAAACTAACAGAGGTACCAATTAAGCCAATTTATCTCAGGAGGCCACTAGCCTGCAATAACACTCGTACGTACACTTGGCAACATGTCATTAATGTACATGAACGAATCCTATTGAGGTTGTTTCCTAGACATTTTTGGCTACCCAACAATCTCAGCCTCCTGGCAGCTGACTTTACCCATCATTCAGGGGCGGACATATCATTGGTGCTACCTGTGCAGTCACACAGGGGCCCAAGAGATAAGGGGGCCCATTTCCACCTCAAAAACAGGTGGAATTTTGCATTGCGAAGTGCTATTGGACTGTAAAGGGCCTATATATTGTTCTTGCACAGGGGCACTTTTCTTTCTGTGTTTGCCAGTGCCATCTTCATATTCTTGCAATCCTACCAGCCTGACATCCTTAGGTGGGAAAGTGACAGGAAGGGACTATTATTAATGACAGATAGGACTCCGGACATGGGTGAGGTTAGCTGGCATTGGAGATGAAGAAGCTCCATCATAGCTGGAGATAATCTGAGCTCCAATAGCCAAGAAAAGCCAAGCATACAACGATGGCAGTAGCGTCCAAATACTGAAAAATTACCCAATAATTACAAATATTATATAAAAAATCAATAAAGAATATTATTTAAGTAGTAAAGTATGTCATCTAATCTTACACCTGCCAGAATAAGTCCAGCCTATTTAGAATTGTCAGTAGTGTGATGCTCTCACTGACCTCAAATCCCTACATCAATTCTGATTTCTGTCTGGAAAATAAGAATAAAATATATAATGGAAATGCCTGTGGAAGGTGAAAAAAACTAATTTTATTTTCTAGCCACTGTAGTCAGGGGTCATGTGCCTCCAGATGTATTATAAAGCAGTATCTAAATGAATTCCTTCCACCGGGCAAATTCAGGGTTTACTCTTCTCTGCTAGGGTTGTGAGCTACTAGATAGAAATAATGGAAAGAGCCTTAATAAGATTATAAGGAACGAGCAAAAAGAGGACACACATGAGATGTAATATCGAAGCTGAACCATAGATATAAAAAGAAGCACCTTCCTGTCCATTGTAAGACTGACTGATGGCCCGCTTCACCATCAAGCGTGCCCTGAAAGTGCCACCGCTTACATTGTTAATATATGTTTAAAAGATTTTTCACCCTTCAGTTAACATTAGGCAGATTAGTTCATTTTCATTGGAGAAAAATGTATCTGAAGTTTTATGCCATTTCCAAGGGAAACAATACATTTTAAGCCTAAAACAAATGTACAGAGATTTTCTAAATATTATTTTATTGTTAAAAGGCAGTTTCCTTATCTTGACCATAAAAAAAATACTGTGCATACTTGATAACATTAGTCTACAAAACTTACCACTATAGTATATAGCCTATATACTGTGTCTTACTTATCACACTTAAAGGGAAGGTACCGTGATTTAAACTTTTGTTTTAATAATTATTGATTATACAATCAATTATTTTTAATACAAAATTAAATTAACTACTTTAATAGTTTTTATTTATTGACTTTTATGTTTGCCACTGGGGGCTGCCATTTTCATTAGAGTGGGCTTAAGTGTCTGGGCACGACACTTGCACACCTCACTTACCGCAGCCATGGGCATAGGAGCCCACGGTTGGACTCCGACCGTATCTCTTGCATTGAGGCCACTCCTCCTGCCTCTTAGCTCTGACCTGGGCACACCCTCCTGGGCTGTCCAGTTCACAACTGTGGGAGGAGATCGTGGCCATTTTGTTGTAGCCCGCAGCGTATGCCGTGGGCTTTATTTTCCCCTGTCATCACACACACTGCTCAGTGTGTGCGATGACAGGAGCTGCCAGTAAGACCGCCGGTCAGAGCGCTGTAGGGTCATGCTGACACATGTCTGCGTGACCCCGCATCTGTGACTGTCACCCACGGTAATGCTACCGCCGGGTACTGTCGGTCACAGCGCTGCGGGATCATGCTGGCAGATGTCAACGTTACCCCGCAGCTGACTGTGACCCACAGCAGTGACCTGCAGTAAAAAAGCAGGCGCGGGCCGATGAGACTACTGCTCCCATTGGGCTATGCCGCTGATGGGAGAGTAGTCTCATCTGCCGGAGCCTGTGCTCACAGTTAAAAAAAAAAAAAGAAAATTATACACACATCAGTGATGTGACTGCTCTCAAAGTGATCAGGATCGTCGTGGGACATTATAGATTAACTTCTCGGACAGTTATGGTATATTGTTGTTTTTTTATTTTATTTTTATTACAGGAGATCGAGGGCTTCAGTGAAATTAGGCAAGGTTGTATTAAAGTATGGTTAATTGAGAATATTAAAGGAGTCTGTGTCATTTTTTCAATTAAAGGACTTTATTCTGGCTGTGTCTTTAATTACCATATAAATATAGGATAAGTAATGAATAGGTATCTTATAGATGCCTGTCCATTTCTAAGCCGTGGGATTGATATCACTGCACAATACAAAGATGACATCAACCACACAAATATGAATCCCACTTGACACCGCTACATGGCAAGTGGGAGGAGTGAGGCTAAGTGCCAGATTTGTGTTTGTGTTTTCTGGGTGGCTGAGAGCTGATGTTTTTAGCCCAGGGGGGCAATATCAATGGCCCCTTCCTAGGATATTAATATCAGCCTGCAGCTGTCTGCATAGCCTTTGCTGGTTATTAATTACAGGGGGACCCCACGTCATTTTTTTGGGGGTCACCCATTTTAATAGCCAGTAAAGGCTAAGTATACAGCTGTGAGCTGATATTAATAGACTGAGAAGCTTCATGGGTATTACCCCCTTTCCAGGCTATAAACATCTGCCCTCAGCCATCAGCTTTCACTTTGCTGGTTATTAAAATTACACGAGAGCCCACGCCATTATTTTATTTATTTATTTTTTTCATTAAAATTAACAGTTGCTGTCTGGTTACAGCCTATGTACATTCGTTCTGATAACGCTCCTACAAAGGCTGGTGACAGCTGGTGACAAGCTGTGCGTAGGTTTGTGTGTGTTTGTATTTACTTATCGGCTTAGTAGTGAGGTTGTTAAGCTGAGCGTGAGTGTGAGCATTAGTGTGAGCGTGAGCATGAGTGTGAGCATCAGCATGTGAGTGTGAGCATCAGCTTGTGAGTGTGATTGTCAGCGTGTGAGTGTGAGCGTCAGCATGTGAGCGTGTGTTATGGGTCTGCAGCTCAGGAATAGAGCGGGGGGTGAATCTGACCCTGCACAAGTACTAGACTCGATCCCTACGATGGAGCTGGCAATCATATTTCTAGCGTATAGACCCACCGACGATCCTAGTCTAAGCTCAAGCGATGACCTGAAGGTGGGAGAAGGGGATCCCTGAAAGATCTAGGGACTGGGAACAAAACACTGGTAACCTCCTAGCAGGCAAATAGAGGAAGCTGCAGAAACAAAAGGAAAAACAAAAGACTAAGCAAGCAGAACCAGAGGTCCCAGAACTGCACAAAGTATAGCACAACGCTAACAAGGCTCCTAGCCAGAACTCAAGCCGATTAACACTGATGTCCAGCAAGGACTGGGAGGCAGGTGCAGGGTAATAAAGGGTGATACAATCACCTGACCAACAACAAGCCCAGCACCAGGGGAAAACAGACCAGCAGCCAGAAACCACAACAAGATGGCGGATGGTCAAACTGAATAGACTCTAACAGCGTGAGTGTGAGCATCACCATGAGTATGAGCGTCATCATGAGTGTAAGTGTGAGAGTGAACATCAGCATGAGAGCATGAGAGTGAGTTTGAGCTTCAGCGCGAGAGTGAGTGTGAGCATGTGAGCATGAGTGTGAGCATCAGAATGTAAGTGTGAGTGTGATCGTCAGCGTGAGCGTAAGTGTTAGCGTCAGCGTGTGAGCATGAGTGTGAGCGTCAGTGTGAGCATGAGTGAGAGTGTCAGCGTGCGAATGTGAGTGTGAGTGTCAGCGTGAGAGTGAGTGTCAGCGTGAGCGTGAGTGTGTGCATCAGCGTGTGAGTGTGAGCGTCAGCATGTGAGTGTGAGCGTCAGCGTGTGAGCATGAACATCAGTGTGTGAGTGTGAGTATCATCATGAGTGAGTATGAGCATGAGCGTGAGTGTGAGCATCAGCGTGTGAGCGTGAGAGTGAATAGGAGCATCAGCGTGAGAGTGAATGTGAGCATCAGTGTGAGCGTGAGTGTGAGCGTCAGCGTTTGAGTGTGAGCAACAGCATGTGAGCATGAGCATCAGCATGTTAGCGTGAGTGTGAGCGTCAGCGTGAGATTGAGTGTGAGCATCAGCGTGTGAGCGTCAGCGTGTTAGTGCGAACATCAGTGTGAACATGAGCATCAGCGAGTGAGTGTGAGCATCAGCGTGTAAGTGTAAGCATCAGTGTGAGTGTGAGCATCAGCGTGTGAGCGGGAGTGTGAGTGTCAGCGTGAGTGTGAGCGTCAGCATGAGTGTGAGCATGAGTGTGAGCATCAGCTTGTGAGTGTGAGCATCAGCGTGTGAGTGTGAGCGTCAGCGTGTGAGCGTGAGTGTGAGCGTCATCATGAGTGTGAGTATGAGCGTCAGTGTGCGAGCGTGAGAGTGAGTGTGAGCATCAGTGCGAGAGTGAGTGTGAGCATGAGTGTGAGTGTCAGCGTGTAAGCATGAGTGTGATCGCCAGCGTGAGTGTGAGCTTGTGCGTCAGCACGTGAGCTTGAATGTGAGCATCAGCGTGAGAGTGAGTGTGAGAGTCAGTGTCAGCGTGTGAGTGTCAGCGTGTAAGCATGAGCATCAGCATGTGAGTGTAAGTGTGATTGTGAGCGTCAGCGTGAGATTGAGTGTGAGCGTCAGCCTGAGAGTTAGGCAGGGGACACACTAACCGTACAAAAATACGGACCATATTGTACGGCCGTATTACGCCAAAATGTTGCAGGCACAACAATCCGTATTTCATGCGTTTTCAGGGTGCGGCTGCGCATTTTGCGCATGCAAGCATCCGTATGCGATCCGTATGGCATCCGTATAGCGTTTTTTTTCTCGGCGCCTTGCAAAATGGACATTTAAACGGTTTTTAGGTCTGAAACTCATTCAAATCATCATCAGCAAGGCTATTTATTGCCTCTGCATCCGATTGCAACCCCCAATCTTGCCATTTTTGAGGTCTGCTTGTGTTAGAGGGCTGCTGCTTGTTTGCCAACATGTCTGACACTCTTCAATTCTCCCAAACTGATGGAGTGTTGGCCAACTGTGTTCTGTGCTGCCGCTTTGGCCAGCCTTACCCAGTGATCACTGATCCGCGAAGGAGGAGGCGAATGTGGGCTTTTCCGCATTTGAGGCAATGACTCAATAAAGCACATTTTCACCGGCTGTATGCATGTCGGCAGACTCTTCCATATTATTCTGTCCAGTTTTGTCTGATGACCATTCCCAGATTTGAGGTTTTGTGGGAGATTGTGTGGCCAGGGATCACCTAGCAGGATGCAGAGAGCTATCTCTGCACAGGAGCGACTTATCCTTACGCAACCGTCTGGATTTATGACCTACATACTGTCTATTGATGATGTGTTTTACCACCAGTTTCCATTTACCCTTATGGCTGTTGCAGAAATATCCTCATAATATAGGCCATATATCACCTTGAAATACCTGAACAATGATGTGAATATTTACATTAGAGGAAAATGGTACTTGGCCTACATTTAACTTATGATTGTTTTGACACTCAGTCATGTAAGGGTTATGTATAGCGTGTTTGTTAAACCTTTGTGCATGTGCATTGATTGTTCTCTGTACATTGGGTTACTTGTTAGTTCTTAACTACTGGCATATCCTATTCCGCACTCCATCAGCATTTTTGGATTGTGACGTCCAACATCTCTGCCATTGTTCGTGATACCTGCTCACAACTGTGTTACAGACTTAATCAACTGGTGATGGCTGAGCCAAAGATGGAAGAGTGGAAGACGATTGCCAGGGGATTTGAGGACCAATGCAACTTCCCATATTATCATAGTCTCTGGTGTTAATGGTCATAACACGTGTTGTTGGTTGAGTACAAACAACTTATGAAAAAAGAATCGAAACGTTTTATAAAAATAGATATTTATATGTGCTAACTGACATTTGAGGTAGTGACTACCATAATAGCTTCATATGGTATAGGTATTAACAGCACAATAGTGTAAGTGTGCAGTCTTACACAAGAACCAAAATAAGGCATGACAATATTACAAATTGCTCCATACATCATTTATAATATAATGCTAGGAGCGTCACAATGTCTGAAGCCTTTATAGACTGCGCAAGCGCAACACGCCTGCGCAGTCTGGCTCCAGACAGAGTGAGGCATCCAGCGGTGAGTACTCTGTATGGCGCTGGAGATCGCGGTATGCGTACTGGATGCATACCGCGATCTCCGGCGCCATACTCACATACTTACCTAACCGGGAGGAGCGTTGCCGCGGCGCTTCTCTTCTCCCGGGGCAGGAGACCAGGAGTGCGCGTCGGAATCGTGCATGCGCAATAGCGCTATCCGGCGCCATTTTGCTGAAGACACATTTACAGTGTGTCTTCAGCAATATGGCGCCGGACCGCGCGGTATGGGTATGCGCGTACACCGGCAACGCACTCCTCCCCCGGCGTCCAGCAGAACGGAACAGCGCTGGAGCACAGGGAAGAAAGGTTAGTATAATTGTTTGTTTTTTTGGGGGTATGTGTGCAGTTTAATAGCGGTGAGGGGGACATGTATATCAGGATAGGGGGGTGAGGGGACCATGCACATCAGGATTGGGGGGTGAGAGGACCATGCATATCAGGATAGGGGGGTGAGAGGACCATGCACATCAGGATTGGGGGGGTGAGGGGACCATGCACATCAGGATTGGGGGTAAGGGGCCATGCACATCAGGATAGGGGGTGTGAGAGGACCATGCACTTCAGGATTGGGGGGGTGAGGGGACCATGCACATCAGGATTGGGGGGTGAGGGGACCATGCACATCAGGATTGGGGGTGAGGGGACCATGCACATCAGGATTAGGGGGGTGAGGGGACCATGCACATCAGGGTTGGGGGGTGAGAGGACCATGCACATCAGGATTGGGGGGGTGAGGGGACCATGCACATCAGGATTGGGGGGTGAGGGGACCATGTACATCAGGGTTGGGGGTTAGAGGACCATGCACATCAGGATTGGGGGGGTGAGGGGACCATGCACATCAGGATTGGGGGGTGAGAGGACCATGCACATCAGGATTGGGGGTGAGGGGACCATGCACATCAGGGTTGGGGGGTGAGAGGACCATGCACATCAGGATTGGGGGTGAGGGGACCATGCACATCAGGATTGGGGGGTGAGGGGACCATGCACATCAGGATTGGGGGGTGAGGGGACCATGCTCATCAGGATTGGGGGGTGAGGGACCATGCACATCAGGGTTGGGGGGTGAGAGGACCATGCACATCAGGATTGGGGGGTGAGGGGACCATGCTCATCAGGATTGGGGGGTGAGGGGACCATGCACATCAGGGTTGGGGGGTGAGAGGACCATGCATATCAGGATTGGGGGGTGAGGGGACCATGCACATCAGGATTGGGGGGTGAGGGGACCATGCACATCAGGATTGGGGGGTGAGGGGACCATGCACATCAGGATTCTGGGTGAGGGGACCATGCACATCAGGATTGGGGGGTGAGGGGACCATGCACATCAGGGTTGGGGGGGTGAGGGGACCATGCACATCAGGGTTTGGGGGGTGAGGGGACCATGCACATCAGGGTCGGGGGGGTGAGGGGACCATGCACATCAGGGTCGGGGGTGGTGGGACCATCCACATCAGGTTTGGGGGGGTGAGGGGACCATGCACATCAGGGTTGGGGGGGTGAGGGGACCATGCACATCAGGATTGGGGGGTGAGGGGACCATGCACATCAGGGTTGGGCGGTGAGAGGACCATGCACATCAGGGTTGGGGGATGAGGGGACCATGCACATCAGGATTGGGGGGTGAGGGGACCATGCACATCAGGGTTGGGGGGTGAGGGGACCATGCACATCAGGATTGGGGGGTCAGGGGACAATGCACATCAGGATTGGGGGTGAGGGGAGCATGCACATCAGGATTGGGGGGTGAGGGGACCATGCACATCAGGATTGGGGGGTGAGGGGACCATGCACATCAGGATTGGGGGTGAGGGGACCATGCACATCAGGATTGGGGGGTGAGAGGACCATGCACATCAGGATTGGGGGGTGAGAGGACCATGCATATCAGGATTGGGGTGGTGCGGGGACCATTCATATCAGGATTGGGGTGGTGCGGGACCATTCATATCAGGATTGGGGGTGAGGTGACAATGCATTCCAGGATTGGGGGTGAGGGGACCAAGCATACTAGGATAGGGGGGTGAGAGAACCATGCATACCAGGATAGAGGGAGAGGGGACCGGGACCATGCATGCCAGGATAGGGGGGTGAGGGGACCATGCATATCAGGATTGGGGGTGAGGAGACCAGGCATACCAGGATAGGGGGGTGAGGGGACCATGCATACAAGGATGGGGGGTGAGAGGACCATGCATACCAGTGATGAGGGATAACATGCATACCAGGATAGGTGGGTGAGGGGTACCATGCATACCAGGATTGGGGGTGAGGGGACCATGCATACCAGAATTGGGAGGTAAGGGGTGCCATGTATACCAGGATTGGGGATGAGGGGACCATGCATACCAGGATTGGGTGTGAGGGGGTACCATACATCCTGCTATATGGATGAGGGGGGACCATGCATACCAGCATTGGGGGGTGAGGGGACCATGCATACCAGGATTGGGGGGTGAGGGGACCATGCATTCCAGGATTGGGGGGGAGGGGACCATACATTCCAAGATAGGGGGGTGAGGGGATCATGCATATCAGGATTGGGAGTGAGGGACCATGCATATCAGGAAGGGGGCGAGGGGACCATGTATACCAGGATGGGGGGTGAGAGGACCATGCATACCAGGATTGGGGGTTGAGGGGGCCATGCATACCAGGATTGGGGGATGAGGGGTAACATGCATACCAGGATAGAGGGGTACCATGCACATCAGGATTGGGGGTGAGGGGACCATGCCTACCAGAATTGGGAGGTAAGGGGTGCCATGTATACCAGGATTGGGGATGAGGGGACCATGCATACCAGGATTGGGGGGTGAAGGGTACCATACATCCTACGATAGGGATGGGGGGGACCATGCATACCAGAATTGGGGGTGAGGGGACCATTCATATCAGAATTGGGGGGTGAGGGGACCATGCATTCCAGGATTGGGTGGGAGGGGACCATGCATACCAGGATTGGGGGGTGAGGGGACCATGCATACCGGGATTGGGGGGTGACGGGACCATGCATACCAGGATTGGGGGGTGAGGGAACCATGAATACCAGGATATGGATGAGCAGGTACCATGCATACCAGGATAGGGATGAGGGGGTACCATGCATACCAGAATTGGGGATGAAGGGACCATGCATACCAGGAAGAGGAAAGGGGTGTCATGCATACCAGATTTTGGTGGGGGTGAGGGGACCATACATACCAGGATAGGGATGAGGGGTGCCATGCATACCAGGATAGGAGGGGGGCAGCACATACCAGGATGGAAGACCATATACCTATAAAAATGCTTGCCACCCGGGCGTAGAATGGGTTCATCACTAGTAGTATATAAAGGCAAAAAGCTATAGTCACTATGGGTAATGCTGATCAAATGTGACCCATATGTTTGTTTGACAAGATTATACTGCTTCCAATATGCAGTAGCCAACATGGAGTGAAATTTAATGTAACCAAATAACCGACTTTCACTACCATTAGTGAGCACCATATCTGCCCCATATGGTTAGGCTGTAAGACTAGACTAATGCTATGATGCATTAGCCAACAATTTTTAACAGTGATGGGGACAAAATAACAAACATTGGTAGAAATTATAATATATAACGAAATAATAATATTTTCCCATATACCACCAGCTAAGTACCATATGGTATTTGTAGCCATTCAGATTAGTGCAAATATGCGTTACACAACATGTTGTTAAAATAAATGATCACAAAGAACTAACATTTATCGCAATAGGACCAGATAATGAAAATAATAGACGTTGACTATGCCTAGTGAACAGCATATTGCTAGCATATGTTGTTAACAGGCATCTATATTACTGCTAATGTCTTAGACACAATAGGAGGTTAAAGTAAATATAAAACCATTACTAACTGTTTTTTAAATAATAAAATATAAGTTACATACAAAATCACAGCTGGTGGTATGTGGGTGGTGGGGTTTGCGGGTTCCCAGCATCTCTTTGTGGTTGGCTTGGATCACCACCTTGACCATCACCCAGTTGGGTTAGATTTTCAGGCCCCTGAGCTAACATCTGGCCATGGTCAGGTTGGTGTGTGGGCACATTGCCATACAGATAAGGGAGATTATATTCCTGTGTAAGATGATACCCACGAGAATCATACCCCCCAATATGACCATGTTGAGCACATCCAGGTTGGGACCAGCCTGCAACACTGGATCTGTACAAGTGGTCATTTTGGGAAGTCGGATTATAGGCATCCATTTGACTCTGTTGTTGCAAACGTTGTTTCGGTGGGGGAATGGGTAGAGGTGTAGGCGCCCATGCAGGAGGATCATTAGATCTGTTGGGAAATGAAAGGGGATTAGAACATGTTGGAGAGGTGAGCCTAAACTGCATATGTGGTATGTGGTGTGATGTATGTACTTACGGTTTGAGATCCAGAATAGGTGCAAGAAAACTCAGCCTGTCTAAGTAAATGTAGTTTCGCTTTCTGGGTGCTACTGACCCGCTCGTGGCCCTCTGCTGGCATTGGCGCCTGTATTGGTCGCGGCTGCTTCTCCATCTCCTCATAACATCATCCACTGCAATGAGACATATAATGTAATCATTTAGCTAGCTGGACAAAGCCTAATTATTCTACAGACACGTCATATAGTCATGGGGGTCTAGTAGGATGTGACTATACTAAAAATTTGGCGGATAAATTAAAGAAAAATGGGGGGCTAATTCTGGGCTAGAACTACGCTGTGAGCGTTTAGAAAATTGTAAACAAATCAAGTAACTTACTGATTCGCTGCTGCTTCTTGCATGGGCTGTCGCCAAAATGGGGAAACATCTGCCCACAGGAGCGCCTCCATGCCGCCTCTTTCCTTGCGCGTTCCGCGTAATGTGCATCTCTTTTGTGGCACATTTCGGCCCTCTTCTGCAGCAAGACTCTCAATATGTCCACATTGATGAGCGTAGGCATCATGGCCGACTCCGTGGAGGCGTCCTTCCGGGATGTCTGGCGCTCTTTTTGAGCTAATTTGCATGTGTCAGCTTCCTCCTGCATGTGTTGCACCATTTCCTGTGAGCTGCAGAAGTGTTGCATATTTCTCGCAAGTCACACGCCTGGTCCGTGTGTAATCCGTTGTTTTCTCGCACCCATAGACTTTCATTGGCGTACAACGGGCGTAATACGCGTACAATCGCAGCATGCTGCGGGTGTCTCGCACCGTAAGATACGGCAGAGAAAAATACGCATGATCAGAGCTGCCCCATAGAGAAATATTGTGTGTAATGCGTGTAATGTATTTATATGCAGCCGCTCGCTCCACTCCCGAGTGCAGGCGCCAGAGTTGGGATTTCACATGCGAGTGTCGGACGATTTCCTCGCATGTGTGATTCCGGCCTTAGTGTGACGCCGGCCTAAGTGTGAATGTCAGGGTGAGTGTGAGTATGAGCGTCAGCGTGAGTGTGAGCATCAGCATGTGAGCATGAGTGTCAGTGTAAGCGTGTGAGCGTGAATGTGAGCGTGAGCGCCAGCATGTGAGCGCGAGTGTGAGCATCAGACTGAGCGTCAGCATGTGAGTGTGAGTGTCAGCGTGAGCGTGAACGTAAGCATGTGAGTGTGAGCATGAGCGTGTGAGTGGGAGTATGAGCGTGCGCGTCAGCGTGAGTGAGAGTGTGAGTGGACTTGTGTCAGCGTGTAAGCGTGAGTGAACGTCAGCGTGTGAGCGTCAGCGTGTGAACATGAGTGTGAGCGTCAGCGTGTGAGCATGAGTGTGAGCGCCAGCGTGTGAGCGTCAGCGTGTAAGTATGAATGTGAGCGTGAGCGTCAGAGTGTGAGTGTGTGAACATCAGCATCAGCGTGAGCGTGCGTGTGGGCGTCAGCATGTGGACGTGAGTGTGAGCGTCAGTGTGTGAGTGTGAGCGTGATACAGCGAACAGCACCAACTAACAGAATCCTTGCTGCCTGCCAACCTCGGTGACCGTCTACTTATCAGTATAACTTTGCAGTCACCAACAAAATGGCTCCGCACTGTGTTCCTAAATGTCATCCTCTCTTATCCCTTAGCAAACACCCAGAAGGTGAGGAGAGGAGTGACATCATACCCATGTCAGCAGACTCAGCCCATATTTACTGCAGTGCTTTAATGTGCGCTAGTTGTACACTAGGGTTTTGTGTCAAATTTCAGTAGCTGCTCCCCTAGTATTTAAAAGTGGAAATACAAAACCTTTTAAAATTATTTTTCATATTTTACAAAATTATAAACAAATGATAATATTTTTTAAGAATAATAAATATTAATTCTTTACATTTTTTCAATTGCTGAAAAAAACATTTTTTGATGGCACCTTCCCTTTAAATAGGCAGGAGCGTAAGTATAATAGCTGCAGAGGCTGCAATTGCATCAGGGCCCTGCAGACTAAGGCGCCCAAAGGTCCAATTGTCCTATATGAAAAGACTATTAGGCCGGCGTCACTCTAGCGAGTTTGATGCGAGTTAGTCGCACGACTTACTCGCATCAACACCCGGCACCGCCGCCCGCTCTCGGACCAGAGTGCGCGGCTGCATGTATTTCTATGCCGCCGCGCACTCTGGTCCGAGAGCGGGCGGCCATGCCGGGTGTTGATGCGAGTAAGTCGTGCGACTAACTCGCATCAAACTCGCTAGTGTGACGCCGGCCTTAGAATTAAAGACCTGTTTTATCACAAAAAAGTCCTTCAATTTATAATGTAACCCACTAGGGTGTGAACACTTCAAACCAGATAGAATATAACCACATACCAGGTTTACGTATTTACCAAGTAAAAAGAAGTGAAATCCTATATTGTGCAAAAAAATATTTTTTTAAATCATTTAAAAAAAAACAATTAAAAATCAGAGAAAGGACCTGAAAAATGAGGGACACAAACTCTAAAATTCTATGTACAAAGATGAAATATATATCTGTATTTTTGTGGTTGCAGGCTTAAATGAAAGTATTATTTAACGCTTTGTATCGTAGCAAGTAAAAATTACTTGTCTATATAGTTATCAATCGTGGAGTAAAGCATATGGTAATGACCCCAATCACAGCAGGAATGTCTAATATATCCTTTACACCATTCCACTTAGTAAACAACCTTGGAGACCTGCAATGATGGAGCGAATCTCAAAAATACAAGCTTTTCTTTATATTAGCTGTATACTGCTTGTGAAAATAACTTACATATATAAAATGCATTATATGCAAAGGTAATTGTATTGTTTGACACTTTCTTTTATGGCAAATAAGGAATATTTTATTTCTGGGAATGTAAATATTGAGATAAATCGTAAAGTGGTGATCCTTCACCCCAATTCCGCTACCACATTCCACTACTCTTCCCTTATTTGAGGTGCACTCCATCCGCATCTACTCCCCCTCCAACCTCCAGCTGACTGTTATCTACCGCCCCCCAGAACTAGCCATCTCCACCTTCCTCGACCATTTCACCACCTGGCTACTTCATTTCCTTTCTGCTGACATCCTCACTATCATCATGGGTGACTTCAACATCCCCATCGACACTTCCACCTCAGCTGCCTCTAAACTTTTATCACTGACTGCCTCCTTTGGCCTCACTCAATGGTCCTCCGCAGCCACTCACAAAGATGGTCACACGCTGGACCTTATCTTCACCCGCCTCTGTTCCCTTACTAATCTCACTAACTTACCTCTAACCACAACCTACTGACATTCTCTTCCCTCTCCTCTCCTAGTGCACAACCCCCACTCCACAAACTCACTCACCCTCATGGAAATCTGAAACACCTCAATTTACACTCTCTGAGTTCCTTCTCCCTCTTACAGACATAGCTTCCTCACATGACACAGATGATGCTGCCACTCTTTATAATACTACAATAACAGCAATGCTCGATTCGGCCTCCCCCCTTACTCACACCAAAACTTGTACAATCAACAGGCAACCCTGGCTGACCAGCCTGACCAAACAACTAAGACGGGCTTCCAGGATTGCTGAGCGGAGATGGAAGAGATCCCGTTCTGCCAAGCACTTTATCGCATACAAGCAGTCCCTCGCCAGCTTCAAGTCCACGCTCACTGCCGCAAAACAAACTTACTTCTTTTCTTTCATATCCTCCCTGTCTCACAACCCTAAACAGCTTTTCAACACTTTCAATTCTCTACTCCGTCCCCCAGCACCGTCCCCCTCTCCTTTCATTTCTGCTGAAGACTTTGCCTCTTTCTTTAAGCAGAAGATCGATGACGTCAGAGAAAGCTTTGGCCTGCAGCCCCCAATTCCCCTCCTCTTAACTGCTCAGCCCCGTTCTTCCATAACCAGCGCCTCCACCATGCCAGAAGATCAGTGTAAGGTTCTTTGTACATGTTTCTTGAAACTCAGTTTTTCCGTCAGCCATTTTGCTTTCTGTCTTGCTGCAGCTATCTTGCCCTCAGTCAATATGGAGTTTCCAGCTTTCATGTTCCCGCCCTGATTCTCTCCCTCTTGCTTCTTAAGCAGCCTCAGCTGAGCAATCAGTGCTTCAGAATCAAGCCTGCAGTGAGCCTGTGACCTGACTCCTGGAAAACCTTGGACTTTGTACTCCAGCTATTTCCTACTGAGGAACTTTGGAACACTTGTGGACTCTGGAAACCTGCTATTTGATAAATCCACGTTTGCATGGAATTACGGTAACAGAGAAGAGATCCTGAACCTGTTGTGGAGAGTTATTGCTGAGCTTAAGTTACTCTGGCCTGCTGTGTCTCCTGCTTCTGTACCTGCAAACTGTGTGACCATTTTTGCCACTTGTATGAAGTAATACAAGTCCTTCTATATCAAACCTGTGTCTCATGTGTTTTCCTCGCACCTAAGCACAAGACGCTATATGAACTGTACACCATACATTACAAGATTCTGAAGCCAAACGTTAGTGTCTGCTGGGTCTGGGAAGGCTGTGTCTGCTGTGACTGTGGATATCAGATGTCCGGTTATACTTTCTGTGATGACAGTGGTTGTGACTTCTCACAACCATTCCAGGTGAGCAATTCCCTTAATTTTACTCTGCAGTGTTACCACAGCTAAACACTATTGTTTTTTTTTTTTTCTCTTCTCCTTCCAGTACTCCTGTCTTAAAAGATCTGGAAGATGGAGGCTCGCATAAAGGAGCTTTGCGGAGTGACTGTTACAATCCTTGCAGATATATAGACTATAAAGACCCGTTTTGAAAACCTACAGGACCTCACTAATCACAATTTGCAAGTGTTTGGACAAACTACCCAGGATTTACGAGCCAGGATTGAGGTTCTAGAGGAACGAGTCCAGGCTCCTGCCATAACCCCGAGTTCGGGGATTCCCAAGTTACCCCCTTTTCATTTTGGTGGTGAACGTGAGAAATTCAGGGGATTTATTAACCAATGCAATCTTTTTTTTTCTGCACATGCTTCACAATTTCCCACTGAACGATCTAAAGTGCTTACTATAATCATGTTGCTTACCAACAAGGCTTTGATGTGGGCAAACCCTCTGATTGAGACTGAGGATGAATGTTTGGATCATCTTGATGCTTTCATTTCAGCCATGGGGCAGGTGTTTGATGACCCCAATCGAGGTGCAACAGCTGAAGCAGCCATGTTAACTTTGCGCCAAGGTAAGCGCTCAGTAGCCGAATATGCCTTGGATTTCAGGAGATGGGCCCTCGATACCACTTGGGACAGTTCCGCCAAAAAATCTATTTTTCGAAAAGGGTTGTCTCCACTGATTAAGGATGAACTTGCTCGTGCCGACCCTCCCACTGCGTTAGGTGACTTTATTAACTACTGCATACGTATTGATGCTCGTCTGACTGAACGCAGGCAAGAGAGATGGTTCGAAAGTAATCGCACTAACCTTTTCCTACCTTCCTCCCCAGCTAAGGAACCTTTGAGTAGGATCACACGGGAACCTGAACCTGAACCCATGCAGGTGGACTCTTTACAAAGACGGGTTAGTGATGCACGCAAAGAACATCGTTTAAAGGAAAATCTATGTTTCTACTGTGGTAAGTCAGGGCACTTCATTATAAACTGCCCCAGCCGTTCTCGTAAGACTACTGCAGCAGTCATTCACTGTGAGTGTTGCGAGAGGAGATCTGTCAGGTCCGAGCCTCAGGCTCCAGAGAGATCTGCAGCAACAGATATTGATTTCTCGGACTTAAACTCCGTCACTTCTGAGGACGATGACTGTGTAAACGCTGCAATTTTTCAAGTTTCCTCAGCGGTATCCCAGCTGAGTTGTAAGAAAAACAATTATCATTGCTTCCTTTCCATCAAACTCTGGGTTGACTCAGTCTGGGTGTCTAGCTCTGCTATGATCGACTCAGGGCAAGTGGAAATTTTATGGATATCTCCTTTGCTCTGAAACAGGGGATACGTTCAGTGAAGAAGGCTACTCCAGTACAGATGGAGACTGTGGATGGCTCCCTGCTGACCTCTGGACCAGTGGATCAGGAAACGGAGCCTTTGAGGGTCCTTATGGGTAAAGATCATCAAGAGAAACTGTCCTTTATGCTTATCTCTTCTCCCCACTTTCCCATTATTCTAGGGCTACCATGGCTGCAGGCTCAGAACCCTACCATTAACTGGGAGACCAAGGAATTACACTTTCCAGAGAAACAGATGAGTCCAGAAGTTTCAGCTTGCTCTGTTCCTAAAGGAACCTTGTCAGTCCCTGAACTACCAGCTGTATACCAGGACTATGTGGATTTATGTGACAAGAAGAACGCTGACCAGCTTCCCCCTCACCGTCCATATGATTGTCCAATTGAATTATTGCCTGGAGCAGAGATACCTTTTGGTAAGATCTACCCCTGGCGGGGCCCGAGCTAAAGGCTTTAAAAGATTACATAAACGAAAATCTAGCCAAGGGCTTCATACGCCCCTCTTCATCTCCTGCAGGTACACCCATCTTCTTTGTGAAGAAGAAAGATGGATCTCTGAGACCCTGCGTAGACTATAGGGAACTCAATAAGGTTACTATTAGAAACCGTTATCCATTGCCTTTAATCCCTGAGTTATTGGAGAGAGTGCGGCATGCCAAAATTTTCTCTAAACTGGATCTCCGTGGGGCCTATAACTTGGTCCGTATTAGACCTGGGGATGAATGGAAGACTGCATTCAGGTCACGCTATGGACACTTTGAATATCTAGTTATGCCTTTTGGTCTGAGTACCGCCCCAGCCACTTTCCAACACTTGGTGAATGACATCTTCAGGGATCTCCTAGATACATTCGTGGTGATTTATTTGGATGATATTCTAATTTTTTCTAACTCCACAGAGGAACATCATGGACATGTGAGAATGGTCTTAGAACGTCTAAGACAAAACCATCTTTACATCAAACTTGAAAAGTGTGAATTCCATAGGACCGAAATTCAATTTCTGGGGTATGTACTGTCTACACAAGGAATTAGTATGGATGGAAGCAAGACCCAAGCCATCAAGGATTGGCCAATTCCTAGAAATGTGAAGGAGGTGCAGCGCTTCATCGGGTTTGTGTCATGGGTGCATCGCCACAAAGATCGTCGCGATTGCACATTCTGACTTCTCACAGCTGAGCTTCTGTTTCTTTGTTTTTTGGTAATGTGAGAGTTAATTTTTCCTAGCTCTTTGCTAAGGCTAGGTGCAGCCTCGCCCGGCTGCTTTTGATTATGTTCTAATTAGTTTCCTTTATATTTCTGCCAGTCTGGGTGTTAGACGCCGGTGAAAGCATTCATGTAGTTCAGCAGTCTGGATCGGTTTGAGAATATTTAAGCTAAGAGTTCATTAGGTGTTTTTTACTCTTATAGCTTATAGTTTATCTCTGAGACCTTAGGTGTTCCTACTGTGTGTGAGTGTTGTATGTAAGACTTTATTTACTTTATTCCTTCTCTTTCTTGTATGTCTTTCTGTTCATTATCCGTTACCTGTTCATTCCCTTTGGTGGTATTCAGGGTCCTTCTTAGGACTAGAATACAGTTGGCAGGGATTGATAGGAGACAGGGTTTACGCTGGTGGCCTGGACCTCTGTACCTTTAACAGTACCTCCAGGTTGAGGGATTAGTTAGGACCCCAGTTCAGGGTCAGCTTAGACCCCGGTCACCCTCTAGCCGGAGACAGCGTATAACGGATTCCGTTTTGACCCACTGGACATTCTATCAGGTAAATCCATGTTATAATATATCTATGCGCATGTTATATAGTATGTTGCCCTTTTGATATAGATTACTGACATCTCATATATATATCTGCTATACAGCGTGACATTTTCACCGGCCCAAAAAGATTCTCCCCAGCTGTCATGGATCCAGTAGCCCAGCTGGCCCGACAGTTGCAGGGGTTGTCCATGGAATTTGCAGACATTAAGTCCAAGGTTTTGTCCCTCCCAGAGCAAACCAGATCTGAACCTAAGGTTGCTCTCCCGGACAGGTTCACTGGTGGGCGGGACAAATTTTTTACTTTCCGGGAGGCATGTAAATTGTACTTTCGGCTGCGGCCTCGGTCATCTGGGAGTGAAGAGCAGAGGGTGGGAATTGTTATCTCGCTCTTACAAGGGGACCCTCAATCTTGGGCGTTCTCTATTCCTCCAGGCTCCCAGATCTCCAGTCAGTGGATCGATTTTTTACTGCCCTGGGTCTGGTATATGATGATCCGGATCGAGTTTCCCTTGCTGAAACAAAGTTACGTAAAATACGGCAGGGAAATCGTCCAGCGGAGGAATATTCTTCTGAGTTCCGTAGATGGGCAACAGATACTCAGTGGAATGACCCAGCTCTTAGGAGCCAGTTTTGTCAAGGGTTGTCTGACAAATTAAAAGATGTGTTGGCTCAGTATGATTCTCCTCCATCACTGGAGGCTGCTATGGCCCTTGCTATTCGCATTGATAGACGACTTCGGGGAAGACGCGAGGTAACTCCGCCCCCCATGATGACTCCACCTACTACTAAAGTCCCTTATACTGAGGTTCCCCTGGTCTGTTCTGAGGAACCCATGCAGTTGGGAGGGACATCTTTTTGTAGGAGGGAATCGGCGGTGCGCCGCAAGGCTAGAAGGTGTTTCTTTTGCGGGAGAGAGGGACATTTTGTTGGGGGGTGTCCATCCCGGGCCTCTTTGACCCAAGGAGTTAACCTGGGAGTCTGTATTTCGTCCCCAAATCCCTCTCAGTTTATCGTGCCTGCGGAGGTGGTGATTGGTACTAGAACTGAGAGGATTTCTGTTTTTCTTGATAGTGGGTCCGGGGCTAATCTTGTGGACGCTCGGTTTGCCCAGGTGCATGGTATGCAACTGAGTGTATTGGCCAAACCGGTCCCTATACTCTCTATTGATTCTAGACCTCTTGGTCAAGGTAGCTTGGTTCAAGCTGTTCATAACATAGATCTTCGAGTAGGGCAATGCATAAAGAGCAATTGTCTTGTTATGTGTTGGAGGGTCTACCTACTCCTATTGTGTTGGGACTTCCTTGGTTGGCTAAACATAACCCAGTGATTGATTGGCAATCCAGAAAGATAAGCCAGTGGGGTGAATTTTGCAAGAATAACTGCATGAGCACGGTCATCAGTGCAGTTGTGCCTAGGACTTTGCCTCCTTTTCTGGAGGACTTTGGGGAGATGTTCTCAGAGAAGGGGTGTAAAGAGTTACCTCCTCATCGCGCATATGACTGCTCAATAAAGTTGCTTCCTGATGCCTTATCTCGTACTTTCCCAGGGACCGGGAGGATGGATGATCCGGTTCCTATTCCTCAGGAGGGAGTTGTGGTGTCAGCTGTATGCTCTGAGCTTGAGGGGGAGGTATTGGGGGCTCAGGGGGACGCCCCTGTGGGACTTCCAGGGAGACTGATAGTTCCAGATCAGTTAAGACTGAAGGTTACGGAGAACCGTTACAAACGGATGGCTGATAGGGGGAGAGTTTCTGGTCGAGATCTGAAGGTGAATGATCTGGTGTGGTTGTCTACCAGGAATATTAAACTTAAAGTTCCCTCCTGGAGGTTGGGTCCCAGATTCATCGGGCCGTACAGGATCAGTTCCATAATTAATCCTGTGGCATTTCGTCTGGACCTCCCTCCTACGTTTAAAATTCATAATGTGTTTCACAAGTCATTACTTAAAAAGTATGTGGCACCAGTCATACCGTCACCTCTACCTCCTCCTTCAGTGGTGGTCAATGATAACGTGGACGGACCTTTCACACAACTCACCCGGACAGACCTGGTCATGAGGGTCCGGAGGCCCCTCGTAGAAGGGGGGGTACTGTCATGGGTGCATCGCCACAAAGATCGTCGCGATTGCACATTCTGACTTCTCACAGCTGAGCTTCTGTTTCTTTGTTTTTTGGTAATGTGAGAGTTAATTTTTCCTAGCTCTTTGCTAAGGCTAGGTGCAGCCTCGCCCGGCTGCTTTTGATTATGTTCTAATTAGTTTCCTTTATATTTCTGCCAGTCTGGGTGTTAGACGCCGGTGAAAGCATTCATGTAGTTCAGCAGTCTGGATCGGTTCTGAGAATATTTAAGCTAAGAGTTCATTAGGTGTTTTTACTCTTATAGCTTATAGTTTATCTCTGAGACCTTAGGTGTTCCTACTGTGTGTGAGTGTTGTATGTAAGACTTTATTTACTTTATTCCTTCTCTTTCTTGTATGTCTTTCTGTTCATTATCCGTTACCTGTTCATTCCCTTTGGTGGTATTCAGGGTCCTTCTTAGGACTAGAATACAGTTGGCAGGGATTGATAGGAGACAGGGTTTACGCTGGTGGCCTGGACCTCTGTACCTTTAACAGTACCTCCAGGTTGAGGGATTAGTTAGGACCCCAGTTCAGGGTCAGCTTAGACCCCGGTCACCCTCTAGCCGGAGACAGCGTATAACGGATTCCGTTTTGACCCACTGGACATTCTATCAGGTAAATCCATGTTATAATATATCTATGCGCATGTTATATAGTATGTTGCCCTTTTGATATAGATTACTGACATCTCATATATATATCTGCTATACAGCGTGACAGTTTGCCAACTTCTATAGACGTTTTATTAGGAATTTCTCTGAGGTAGTGTCACCTATCACCCAACTTACCCGGAAAGAGTCTAGGTTCTCCTGGACCCCCCAAGCCCAGGAAGCATTTTCCCGTCTAAAGGATAAATTTACCACCGCACCTATCTTAGTACATCCCAACCCCGAACTTGCCTTCATAATAGAGGTGGATGCTTCAGACTGTGCCGTTGGAGCTATACTCTCTCAGAGAACAGGTGAGAAGAATGTCTTGCATCCCTGTGCCTTCTTTTCCCAGCAGTTGTCTTCGGCTGAGAGGAACTATGATGTGGGCAATAGAGAGTTGTTGGCCATTATTGCCGCCTTCAAAGAATGGAGACACCTTCTTCAGGGAGCTGCACAGCAAATAGTCGTCCTGACAGACCATCGTAACCTTGAATTTATCAGGTCGGCTAAGTGCCTGACTCCTCGCCAGGCTCGCTGGAATCTTTTCTTAAACCAATTTAATTTTGTCATTTCTTATAGACCAGGATCGCGCAATGGAAAGGCTGATGCACTCTCTAGGATTCATTCAGCAGAGACCCGTCCACTTACTCCTCCTAAGACTATTCTTCCTGACTCTAGATTCCTGGGAGTGATTCATAATCAAGACCTACTTAAGGACATCAAGGAAGCATACCATGCGGATTCCTTGTTGGCACAACCCCCAAGGGACGTAAGTCTTGTCTTTAAGAATGGTGTGTGGATTCAGGGACAACGTCTGTATATACCTGAAACAGTCAGATTGAGAGTATTGCAACTCATCCACGATTCCAAGATAGCTGGGCATAGAGGAATTCTAAAGACACAGGAATTTCTTTCTCGTTTCTTTTGGTGGCCCACTTACAGGAAAGATGTTTTAAACTATGTCACTTCATGTGAAGTCTGTGCAAGATGCAAAACACCTCGCTCCTCACCAACTGGTCTGTTGCAACCCCTTCCCACCCCGTCCCGCCCGTGGGGATCCATTTCTATGGACTTCATTGTGGAGTTACCAACCTCTCAAGGGAAGAACACCATTCTAGTGGTGGTTGATCGTTTAACAAAGGCAGCTCATTTTATCCCTTGTGTCGGCTTACCCACTGCAAAACAGACATCAGATTTGATGATTAAGAATGTGTTTCGCTTACATGGAGTACCGGATGAGGTTATTTCGGATCGAGGGGTGCAATTCACTTCAAGGTTTTGGCAAAATTTCTGTGCCGCATTGGACATTAAAGTAAACCTTTCTTCTGCTTTTCATCCCCAGACTAATGGACAGACAGAACGAACCAATCAGACCCTGGAGCAGTATCTCCGCTGCTTTATCTGCCACCTACAGGATGATTGGGTGGATCTACTTCCACTGGCTGAGTTCTCTTATAACAACTCTCAGAGCGCCTCCACTAAGCAGTCTCCTTTTTACTCCAATTTAGGTTATCATCCTAACATTCTTCCTCGATTTCCCATAGAAACTCCCTTGCCAGCAGTGGCTGAAAGAATCACGTCTTTACAAAAGAATATGGATCTTCTAAAGGAAAATCTGGAATTGGCTCAGGAAAGGTACAAGAAAGCAGCAGATAAATTTCGTAAACCTGCACCAGCTTTCAAGGTAGGAGACTTGGTCTGGCTGTCAACCAGAAATCTTAATTAAGGATTCCATCGTCTAAGTTGGGACATAAGTACATTGGACCCTATAAAATCAGTAAAATTATAAGTGCCGTTGCTTGTCGTCTTCATCTGCCCAGAACTATGAGAATCCACCCTGTCTTTCATGTATCCCTACTAAAGGCTGCAACACCCAATACGTTTCCTGGACGTTCTTCTCCTTGCCCTGACCCAGTGCTAGTCGATGGTCAGGAAGAATTTGTGGTGGAAAGGATTCTAGATTCCAGGTTGTACAGAAATCAGTTACAATATTTGATTAAATGGCAGGGCTACCCAGTGGAGGACAACTCATGGGAACCAGTCAATAACGTTAATGCTCCTCGCTTGCTCCGCCAGTTTCATCAGAGGTACCCAGACAAGCCTGGTCTGAGGTCATCCGGAGGTTGTCCCTAAGGGGGAGTAATGTAAGGTTCTTTGTACATGTTTCTTGAAACTCAGTTTTTCCGTCAGCCATTTTGCTTTCTGTCTTGCTGCAGCTATCTTGCCCTCAGTCAATATGGAGTTTCCAGCTTTCATGTTCCCGCCCTGATTCTCTCCCTCTTGCTTCTTAAGCAGCCTCAGCTGAGCAATCAGTGCTTCAGAATCAAGCCTGCAGTGAGCCTGTGACCTGACTCCTGGAAAACCTTGGACTTTGTACTCCAGCTATTTCCTACTGAAGAACTTTGGAACACTTGTGGACTCTGGAAACCTGCTATTTGATAAATCCACGTTTGCATGGAATTACGGTAACAGAGAAGAGATCCTGAACCTGTTGTGGAGAGTTATTGCTCAGCTTAAGTTACTCTGGCCTGCTGTGTCTCCTGCTTCTGTACCTGCAAACTGTGTGACCATTTTTGCCACTTGTATGAAGTAATACAAGTCCTTCTATATCAAACCTGTGTCTCATGTGTTTTCCTCGCACCTAAGCACAAGACGCTATATGAACTGTACACCATACATTACAATCAGCTCTCCACCCTTCTGTCAATATCACATATCACCGCTTGCACGCTTGACACGCTCCCGTCCCACCTCATCACAGTCTTCACCCCAACCCTAACACATCTCTTCAACCTTTAACTTACAAATGGTGTCTTCCCTCATCCTTCAAACATGCCTCAATCGCACCCATCCTCAAAAAGCCCTCCCTTGACCAATCCTCTGTGTCTATCTATCGTCCGGTATCACTTCCCCCTTATGCCTCAAAACTACTGGAACAGCATGTCTATCTTGAACTTTCCTCCCACCTCTCCTCCTGCTCCCTCTTTGACCAATCTGGCTTCCGAATGCATCACTCAACTGAAACCGCCCTAACTAAAGTCACCAATGACCTACTAACCACCAAGAACAAGCAACACTACTCTGTCCTCCTGGACCTGTCTTCTGCCTTGGACACTGTGGACAATTCCCTCCTGTTACATATTCTCTCATCTCTTGGCATCACAGATTTGGCCCTATCCTGGATCTCATCATATCTAACAGACCAGACATTCAGTTTCTCCCTCTCCCACACCACCTCCGCACCTCACCCACTGTCTGTCGGTGTTCCCCAAGGCTCAGTTTTAGTACTCCTACTCATCTCCATCTACACCTTCGGCCTCGGACAGCTCATAGAATCACATGGTTTGCAGTATCATCTCTACGCTGATAACACGCAGATCTACCTGACATCACCTCCTTACTGGCCAAAATCCAACAATGTCTATCCGCTATTTCATGTTTCTTTTCTGCTCGCTTTCTAAAACTTAACATGGACAAAACAGAATTCATCATATTTCCCCCATCTCACTCTACCCCTCCACCAGACCTATCCATCACCGTCAATGGCTGCTCACTTTCCCCAGTCCCGCATGCTCGGTGCCTCGGAGTGATCCTCGACACTGCCCTCTCTTTCAAGCCACATATCCAAGCCCTTGCCTCCTCCTGCCGACTCCAACTCAAAAATATTTCCCTTATCCGTACATTCCTTGACCAAGAAACTAATAAAAACGCTCGTGCACGCCCTCATCATCTTCCGCCTCGTCTATTGCAACCTCCTACTCTCTGGCCTCCCCTCTAACACTCTGGCACCACTCCAATCTATCCTAAACTCTGCTGCCCGACTAATCCATCTGTCTCCCCATTATTCCCTAGCCTCTCCTCTCTGCCAAGCCCTTCATTGGCTTCCTATTGTCCAGAGGCTCCAGTTCAAAACCCTAACTATGACATACAAAGCCATCCACAACCTGTCTCCTCCATACATCTGTGACATGATCTCACGGTATTTACCTACACGCAACCTTTGATCCTCTCAAGATCTCCTTCTATACTCTCCATTTATCTCTCCTTCCCACAACCGCATAAAAGACTTCTCCTGTGCTTCCCCCATACTCTGGAACTCTCTACCCCAACACATCAGACATTCGCCTACCATGGAAACTTTCAAAAGGAACCTGAAGACCCACCTCTTCCGGAAAGCCTACAACCTGCAGTGATCCTCAGTCTACTGAACTGCCACACAATTAGCTCTACCCTCTCCTAGTGTATCCTCACCCATCCCCTGTAGACTGTGAGCCCTCGTGGGCAGGGCCCTCTCTCCTTTTGTACTTGTGTGTGCCTTGTAATGCTCATGTTTATTGTACTTGTCTTTGTATGCCCCTTTTTCACATGTAAAGCGCCATGGAATAAATGGCACTATAAAAAGGAATAATAATAATAATAATCCCAAAGAGAGCACCTGATATATCCTTTATACTTTTCCCTCTAATGTAGATCTTGGGAGGGCTGTAATGATGGTGCACATCTTGAAATGAAAGAGTTCCTTTATATTGGCTGTATATTGCTTATAACCCTAAACAGTATATATAGAGTGCATAATGGGCGATCGTACGGCAAACTAAATGAGTCATGCTATCCAGGCAGAAAAAGGTATTTACCTGCCCAGTGTACCGCTAGTAAGAAGTGTGAATACAGAGCTGCATCCCTCTGCCCCCACGTGCTCTTTTCTTATCTTTATCTGGTGGGAATATGTCAGTTTTGGCTCTTATTTTATCCCCCTTGATCCCATGAGTACTCCATTTTTTGTTCTTTTAAAATCCACCATACGGTTCCAGAGTCATAGTTTTTTTTTTAATTAGTGCTAATTTTTATGGTCTTTACCAATGGGGTGTTGCTCAGAGAGTAATAATCTACAGCAGCCTAAAAACATGTCCCCAGAGAATCCAGTGAGCCTTGCCCCCTTGTTAAATACCATGAAAAAAACTACTCAGGGAAACAGAGGGAATAAAATAAGTGCAAGAGCTGGTCACTTTTGAACTGGCAACAGGTCTTTAAATGGTTTGTACCAAGATTTTAAGTTATTCCAATTCTCGCAATCAGTGGGGGTCCCAGCATTCGTACCCCCAGCGATCATGAAGATATTCCCTACCCCATTGTAAGGGGATAGCTTAAAGTCTTTGTAAAACACTTTCAATAAGTTGTACAATCTCCTCTCATAATTAAATGAGCTAATTACAGGGTATCACTCTACAAGGACCCCAAAAAATCAGCTTGGGAACTTAGCAGAAAGTGTTACATTTCCGTGCTGCACCACTACAGGACCTCTATAATAAAGGAGTGTCAGATGGACCAGTCTGGGAGTGGGATGCAGCGAAGTAGAAACAGGACACCACCATTGGTCATGGGAGTGAGGTGAGATGATGAGTTTCAGTTTATGCTTATTATTTTATTACCTAAGAACAAAGAGGGTGCTATTACTATATACAGCTCTGGCAAAAATTAAGACCACCACATCAAAACCGTGTCATGGGCAGCCCATTCCCAGACCTGAACCCCATTGAAAACCTCTGGAATGTGATCAAGAGGATGATGGATACTCAAAAGCCATCAAAAAACTGCTTACATTTTTGCACCAGAAGCAGTGTGAAAGACTGGTGGCAGCATGCCAAGACACATGAAATCATGGTTATTCCACAAAATATTGATTTCAGAACTGTTCCTGAGTTAAAACATTAGTATTGTTGTTTCCAAATTATTATGAACTTGTTTTCTTTGCATTTTTTCAATCACACCTGATTGCCCTTAGCTGCAGATATATTCAGTGCAATGGGACTGCTCCAGACCCGTGTCTGCTCGACATATTTCATATCCCATATTTCAAATTACAGATTTCTAATTACACTACTGTGAATTAGACTAGAATTTTACTGGAATTTGGCTGCAAGGTAACATAATTTAAAACCACTATGTTTCAGTTTCTTTTCACTTTCACCCCCATCCTCCTTTCTTTCTTCCTATCGCCTGTAATCCCCCCACCTAGTAAGGAATTAGTCATTTCCCCCTCCATTCTCCCCAGCCATCTCACCTTTCCCTCAGAACTGTTCCTCCACATTACAATCCTTTTTACCAAGACACACACGGCCTCATCATGTCCTATCCTGCTTTCACCTTCTAACGCTCTGTCTGCTACTCCTCATCGCTGGCGATGTATCCCCAAATCCTGGCCCTCCTCAACACATCCCCACACTCAATTCTAACACCCTGCCACGATCCTCCACACGTTTTTGCAACCATGACAACCTCATACCTATCCATCCACACACCCCTCCCCCCTGTCCCCCTACCCGGAGCACTATGGAACGCACGCTCCGTCTGCAATAAACTGTCATTTATCCACAACCTCTTTATCACCAACAAACTCTCCTTCCTTGCCATCACTGAAACCTGGCTCACTCCCTCTGACACAGCCTCTCCAGCTGCGCTTTCCTATGGCGGATTCCATCTTTCTCACACCCCTCGCCCAAGCAACAAACTTGGTGGAGGAGTTGGCTTACTCCTGTCTGATACCTGCTCCTTTGCCCCTATTCAACTTCCACCCTCCGCTGCTATTCCCTCGTTCGAGGTGCACTCCGTCCGCATCTATTCACCCTCCAACCTCCAACTGGCTGTCATCTACCGCCCCCCGGAACTAGCCATCTCCACCTTTCTCGACCACTTCACCACCTGGCTACTCCATTTCCTCTCTGCTGACATCCCCACCATCAACATGGGCAATTTCAACATCCCCATTGACACTTCCACCCCGGCTGCCTCTAAACTTCTATCGCTCACGGCTTCCCTCGGCCTCAGTCAATGGTCCTCTGCGCGCCACTCACGAAGATGGTCACACGCTGGACCTTATCTTCACCCTTCTCTGTTCCCTCACTAATCTCACTAACTTCCCACTCCCCCTGTCTGACCACAACCTACTGACATTCTCTTTCCCTCTCCTCTGTTAGTACGCATCCCCCACTCCACAAACTCACCCACCCTCGCAGAAATCTCAAACACCTCAATTTACAATCGCTCTCTGAGTCCCTCCTCCCTCTCACAGACATAGCCTCACTTCATGACACAGATGCTGCTGCCACATTTTATAACACCACAATAAAAGCCACACTTGATTCGGCCGCCCCCCTCATGCAGAGCAAAACTCGTACAATCAACAGGCAGCCCTGGCTAACCGGCCTGACCAAAGAACTGAGACGGGCTTCCAGGGCTACTGAGCGGAGATGGAAGAGAACCCATTCTACCGAGCACTTCAACGCATACAAGCAGTCCCTTGCCAGCTTCAAGTCCACGCTCTCTGCCGCAAAACAAACTTACTTCGCATCTCTCATATCCTCCCTGTCTCACAACCCTAAACAGCTCTTCAACACTTTCAATTCTCTACTTCATCCCACAGCACCTCCTCCCTCTCCTCTCATTTCTGCTGAAGACTTTGCCTCCTTCTTTAAGCAAAAGATTGATATTATCAGAGAAGGCTTTGGCCCGCAGCCCCCAATGCCCCTCTTAGCCACTCAGCCCTGTTCTTCCAAAACCAGCTTCACCACCATGACAGAAGATCAGCTCTCCACTCTCCTGTCAAGATCACACCTCACCACTTGCGCGCTTGACCCACTCCCGTCCCACCTCATCCCTAACTTTGCCATAGTCTTCATCCCTACTCTCGCACACCTCTTCAACCTTTCACTTACAAATGGTGTCTTCCCTTCATCCTTCAAATATGCTTTAATCACACCCATCCTCAAAAAGCCCTCCCTCGACCCATCCTCTGTATCTAACTATCGCCCGATATCTCTTCTCCCCTATGCCTCAAAACTACTGGAACAGCATGTATATCTTGAACTGTCCTCCCACCTCTCCTCCTATTCCCTCTTTGACCGGTCACTGTTGTGAATGTGTTGGAGATGGTTTCTGAGCAGAGGCTCCCTCTGGTGGTTACAGACAGTACTGAACCTTTCAGTGAGGAGTGGCAATCTGGGTTCACTGACTGGTCTGATATAAGGGAGGTTCCCTCCCATGATGGTTGCCGGTGATCAATTGTTCTTGTCTCAATTGTGGTTCCTGGTTCATTTGGAAGTTTGCTGGAGTCTTGCCTGCATCTCCTGCTTTCAGATAAGATATTTTTTGCTTTTCTTTTTGTGCTTGCTTTTTGCACGTCTGTGGAGGTCAGCCAGGTCCCCTCCTGGGGCCTGAGCTCCTCACAGTTTATCTGCAGCCACTGTTATTTGCTCATTTGCTCTTTCCTGTTTTTTCAGCGGCTGCAGCTTGGTTTTTGTTCACACTGAGACCTGATTTAGTGGGTGGCGAGATCGTGTGATCTCAGTATTTTTGTAATCAGAATTGTTGGATTTTTGTAGGGTTTTCTGGGTTGCAGAAAGTAATCTCTTCTGTCCTATCCTATTTAGTCAGCTTGTGGCCCCAGCGTTTGCTCAGTCTATTTTCTGCCTATGTTTGTATTTTCATCTTGTCTAACCGCCATTATATGTTTGGGGGCTTCCTATTTTCTTTGGGGATCTGCTCCGGGGCAGATAGCTTTCATCTTTCTGCCTTTAGGTGTAGTTATCTCTCAGGCTGTGACGAGGCGTCTAGGATCAACATAGGAACGCTCCACGGCTACCACTAGTTGTGTCGTTAGTTTAGGAATCTGCAACCCATCAGTTACCAACATCTCATGTGTTCGGCTGCCCTGCTGTTGTTCCTGTCCTCCTCAGCTACCGAAACATAACAGGTTACAATCTGGCTTCCGACCACATCACTCAACTGAAACTGCCCTAACTAAAGTCACTAACGACCTGCTAACCGCCAAGAGCAAGCGACACTACCCTGTCCTCTTTCTCCTGGACCTGTCTTCTGCCTTCGACACCGTGGACCATTCCCTCCTGCTACAGATTCTCTCATCTCTTGGCATCACAGACTTGGCCCTATCCTGGATCTCATCATACCTAACAGACCGAACATTTAGTGTCTCCCTCTCACACACCACCTCCTCACCTCGCCCCCTGTCTGTCGGTGTTCCTCAAGGCTCAGTCCTAGGACCCTTACTCTTCTCCATCTACACCTTCGGCCTGGGACAGCTCATAGAATCCCATGGCTTGCAGTATCACCTCTACGCCAATGACACGCAGATCTACCTATCTGGACCTGACCTCACCTCCCTACTGACCAAAATCCCACAGTGTCTGTCTGCTATCTCAGCCTTCTTTTCTGCTCGCTTTCTCAAACTGAACATGGACAAAACAGAATTCATCATCTTTCCCCCACCTCATTCTACCCCTCCACCAGACCTATCCATCAATGTCAATGGCTGCTCGCTTTCCTCAGTCCCGCATGCTCGGTGCCTTGGGATGATCATCGACTCTGCCCTATCTTTCAAACCACATATCCAAGCCCTCGCCACCTCCTGCCGCCTCAAACTCAAAAATATTTCCCGGATCCGCGCATTCCTCAACCATGAAACCACAAAAACACTAGTGCACGCCCTTATCATCTCCCGCCTCGACTACTGCAACCTCCTACTGTCTGGCCTCCCTTCTAGCACTCTGGCACCACTCCAGTCCATCCTACACTCTGCTACCTGACTAATCCACCTGTCTCCCTGCAATTCCCCAGCCTCCCCCCTATGCCAGGCCCTTCACTGGCTTCCTATTGCCCAGAGGCTCCAGTTCAAAACCCTAACCATGACATACAAAGCCATCCACAACCTTTCTCCTCCATACATCTGTGACATGGTCTCCCACTACCTACCTACACGCAACCTTCGATCCTCTCAAGATCTCCTTCTCGATCCCCCCTCATCTCTTCTTCCCACAACTGCATACAAGACTTCTCCCTGGCTTCCCCATACTCTGGAACTCCCTGCAGCAAAACATCAGACTTTCACCAACAACGGAGACCTTCAAGATAAACCTGAAGACCCACCTGTTCCGACAAGCCTACAACTTGCAATGATCCTTAGTCTACTGAACCATCGCACGACCAGCTCTACCCTTTCCTAGTGTATTCTCACCCATCCTTGCAGACTGTGAGCCCTCGCGGGCAGGGTCCTCTCTCCTTCTGTACTTGTGTGTCCCTTGTATAGCACGTTTATTGTACCTGTCTATATTTTTCCCTTTTCATATGTAAAGCGCCATGGAATAAATGGTGCTATATAAATGTATAATAATAATAATAATTATTATTTGAGGTCTGAAAGCACTCGGTTTTTTTTAAATTTTGACCATTTTTCTTTATCAAAAAAAAAATACAAAATTTATTGCTTGGAAATTCGGAGACATGTTGTCAGAAGTTTATAAACTAAAAGAACAATTTACATTTTACTCAAAAATATATCTATAAAGAGAAAAATCAGACAAACTGAACAGTTGAAAGTGGTTTCTTAATTTTTGCCAGAGTTGTATTGAGGCAAGAAAGAAGGCACCATTACTACGTGGAGGGATGGAGGGGACATTATTACCAGGGGGAGGCACAAAGTCAGGCACTATTACTATAATGAGCCACATATAGGAGACTACAGTCATGGGCAAAAGTTTTGAGAATGACACAAATATTAATTTTTACAAAGTCTACTGCTTCACTTTTTCTAATGGCAATTTTCATATACTCCAGAATGTTATAAAGAGTGATCAGCTTAACAGCAATTACTTGCAAAGTCAATATTTGGCTAGAAAATGAACTTTATCCCCAAAACACATTTCAACATCATTGCAGCCCTGCCTTAAAAGGACCAGCTAACCTCTTTTCAGTGATTGCTCCATTAACACAGGTGTGGGTGTTGATGAGGACATGGCTGGAGATCAATCTGTCATGATTAAGTAAGAATGACACCACTGGACACTTTAAAAGGAGGCTGGTGCTTGGTATCATTGTTTCTCTTCTGTTAACCATGGTTATCTCTAAAGAAACATGTGCAGTCATCATTGCAATGCACAAAAATGGCCTAACAGGGAAGAGTATCGCAGCTAGAAAGATTGCACCTCAGTCAACAATCTATCGCATCATCAAGAACTTCAAGGAGAGAGGTTCCATTGTTGCCAAAAAGGCTCTAGGGCGCCAAGAAAGACCAGCAAGCGCCAGGACCGTCTCTTAAAAGTGTTTCAGCTGCGGGATCGGGCTACCAGCAGTGCAGAGCTTGCTCAGGAATGGCAGCAGGCAGGTGTGAGTGCATCTGCATGCACTGTGAGGCGGAGACTCTTGGCGCAAGGCCTGGTCTCAAGGAGGGCAGCAAAGAAGCCACTTCTCTCCAGAAAAAACATCATGGACAGACTGATATTCTGCAAAAGGTACAGGCAGTGGACTGCTGAGGACTGGGGTAAAGTTATTTTCTCTGATGAATCCCTTTTCGATTGTTTGGGACATCAGGAAAACGCCTCATTCGGAGAAGACAAGGTGAGCGCTACCACCAGTCTTGTCTCATGCCAACTGTTAAGCATCCTGAAACCATTCATGTGTGGGGTTGCTTCTCAGCCAAGGGAATCGGCTCTCTCACAGTCTTGCCTAAAAACACAGCCATGAATAAAGAATGGTACCAGAATGTCCTCCAAGAGCAACTTCTCCCAACCCTCCAAGAGCAGTTTGGCGATCAACAATGCCTTTTCCAGCATGATGGAGCACCTTGCCATAAAGCAAAGGTGATAACTAAATGGCTCAGGGAACAAAACATAGAGATTTTGGGTCCATGGCCTGGAAACTCCCCAGATCTTAATCCCATTGAGAACTTGTGGTCAATCATCAAGAGACGGGTGGACAAACAAAAACCTAAAAATTCTGACAAAATGAAAGCATTGATTGTGCAAGAATGGACTGCTATCAGTCAGGATTTGGTCCAGAAGTTGATTGAGAGCATGCCAGGGAGAATTGCAGAGGTCCTGAAGAAGAAGGGTCAACACTGCAAATATTGACTTTCTGCATTAACTCATTCTAACTGTCAATATAAGCTTTTGTTACTCATATGTTTGCAATTATTATATTTCTGTCTGTGATAAAAACATCTGTCAAACACACATAAAAACCAGAGGGCAGCAGATCATGTGAAAATATAATATTTGTGTCATTCTCAAAACTTTTGGCCATGACTGTATTACTACATTGAAACATTGAAGGGGACAATGTCACTGTATGGAGGCACAGAGGGGGCACTATTACAACATCACAGCACAGAGAAGAGGAAGCACAGAAAGGGTACTGTTACTATATGGAGGTAGAGAGTGGGCATTATTACCATGTTGAAACATAGAAAGGTCACTTTTACTATATGGAGGCAGAAATGGGGGCATTAATAAAATGTGATGGTATAGAGAGGGCAGTATTGCTATACGGAACCACAGAGGGGGTACTATTATCGTTATTATTACTACTGTGTGGGCCCCCAAGGAGGCACTATTACTGTCTAGGGCACAGTGGATGGTTAAAGACATGTGGAGATTGTATTGAGATGGAAAAAAGTGGGGAGAGTGCTAGTAAAGCAGGATGTCTATGCTGCATGAATAAATCATGGATGGAAAAAGTTATCATGATGGTCTAGGCCAAATAGAGAAGAAAAAGAAAAGCAATGACTCCAAGGAGGGAAAAAGTCACCTGAAAACAAGCACCAGTGTCGAATTGATATCTACCATTATTTGGTCAGTGTGTGATGGTAATATTGGTCTTAATACAATGGATTTAGTGTGGTGGTAATATTACTACTGTATGCCAGAATGTTGTGGTTACGGTCTGCGGTAATATTTGTTCTTTGCATTGCAGTATTCATGATAATATTGGTAGTATTTTTTCATAATGATCAGTATTAATGGTGGAATTATTTGGTCCTTATGTGGTGGTGATATATTGTCATGATGTGTTGGTATTATTTGTACATTATATAGCGCTATTGTTAATAATAGTCATGGTATATTGGAGTTTGTTAAGTAACAATATGGTGATTATACTTGTTAATAATAATAAATAATTATAATATCATCTTGAGGGAATGGGGATAGATAAAGGCTGCATGAGGTAGTCACCAGCCAGTATTTGTGGTGCTATTGGGTGTGGTGGGGTTTCATGGCGTGTTAAACCATGCTCAGATCACTCGTATAGAAAATGAACTCGGCACTCAACTTTAGTATAGTGAGAATAAAGATTTTGATTCACAGTAGTAACACGAAATGTTTCAATCCTATATCATGGACCTTCATCAGTCACAGATACTACTGGGAAGAGGGTTGATCCACATAGGGAAGAAAGGAAGGGCTGGATATAGCCTGTGTTGGTGGGGTGAGATGAGGAAGAGGACAATGCCTCTATTGCACTAGTAACCTGTTGTGAAGGAGTCCGGCAGTGAGGATAGGTCTCACAAATGCACATACTCATTTCACATTCACCAGACAGTAAAGTACTTTCAAATACAAGTACTGAATTTCAGCCCATGTCTTGCACTGTTCTCTACTTTATTTAATAGATGAGGGTGACGAATGGGGACACCCCTCTGTTTTTATCAGACAGCGTATTTAAAGTGTTATGCCCATCAGGATAGGTGTTAACTTTGTCGTCTCTGGGGGTCCTTGTTGGAATGAATGCCCCATAGGAATGGAGAAGTGAGCGTGCATACATGCCACCTGCATTTTTGACTGTCTATGGTGGTGTGGGAGATGGTCCAGTACAGATCTTGGCTATCACCAGCGGTCACGTGGAGAAGAGGTGGAGATATGGCGCACATGTGTGACCACTCTGTTCTGACAGCACGTTAGAGCCCGGGTCTAGTGGTGTTGAGAAAGTGATCTCCTACCCTATGGATAATTAATGTTGGGAATAGTCCTTTAATGTGTATTTATTATACAGTATGCTACATTACAGTGCTGTTTGCACATTGCTTTATATTATGTGATTCCTGCCAGTTGCTATAGATAAAAAGGCAGAAGTCTTTCCGTTGGTTGTGTAATAGCAAGAACCTATGCCTGGAGGACCACCTAAGAGGGTATTAAAGTGTCAGGGTCTGTCCTTAGTACATACTGATTGCATATTCTAAGTAGTTATATACAAAGTAGAAATACAACACAATGTCTACAAGAACTTACCATAAGTTACATTACCACTGTGTATTCCTTCATTTATTTTCACACATTTTGCTGTTATTTATCTCTCACAAGACCATACAGAAATCAATGAAACATCTTCAATACAGACATTCTCAAGGACTTTTATGTGGACTGCATCCGAACAAAGGACGCATCATGTTACGTGAGACAAAGCCTTAATACGATTCTAATTGGTAACATGAAAAACACTGTAAATCACAGAAAACACCCTGTACGATGACATACCAAATGTGCATTAACTGCGCAGATTAGCATGTTTTTATTTTATCCCAGACTCAAGAATATCACAGCAGCATAAATGTATGAAGAAAATGACACCCAGAATGCAGAGCGGAGCCCTCAGGAGGTGCAGCTGTTATTTGTTTTGTATTTAGATCTGGTTTTAGTTTAGCAAAGGACTAAATCACCGTCCTGTACCTGGAAATCTCCCGTATCCCATAGCGGACCCTCCAGCAGCTAACGTACCGTCTCTAGGATTCAGAGGGGGAGCAGGATGCTTGACTATGCGTCGTGCGATTTATTGAAGGGTTATCATGTTTTTCATTCAGACACAAATAAGGTTGTGAAACGCGTGCTGATTATAAAGTCCTTGCCGGCCGGAGTAACATTATCATATGCCCTGACCACTTGGTGAGTCAATCAGGACTGGCCAGAAAATGCAATCTATATTGGAAGATGGAGCAATGACAACATTGGGCAAATATAACAGGTATTGTAGACGTACAGCATAATAATCGCCCCCTGGCTCCTTCATATTATGCTCTCATCGGCATGTAGCGGGGGTTAGTTAAATGTGCAGAAAAAAACTCCCTATCCAGCAGATAATATTATTAAGAATAATAATCTGGCAATGTTGGATCCTCAAAGGCTCAGATTATCATTAAATCCTGGATGTTTTATGTAAATTAATATGTATCCCAGTCATCGGAGATTATCATCATTGCCTGTAAACACGTTGCATCTGTTCCTCACCGCTGACCATTGCTTTCTGCTATGACCCAGTTCTCCAGCGCTAACCTTCAATAGAAGCTTTCAGGCTTGGATCTTAAATAACATTTTCCAACCTCTGTCTTTTTTTTTGTTTCTTTGTTTCTTATAGTTCGTCTGACACTATTAAATTAGATGGAAAATTAGGATTTCTTATAAAATGCTTTTTTTAGATCTATTTGTAAAATTGCAAAGATTAGCATCAATAATTGTTCATTGTCATAACAATTTCTAAATCATTAGAGTCATTATTAGGTTTGTACATTCATATATTCTATATCATGTTACCGACTTGCATCTTCATATTATGAGCTTTATGATATACTCTCATAGCTTTATGCTAGTGAATGCAATAGCTCACAACAGCCACTGACGAGTTAACAGGGGTTGTCTGAAGCAAAGTGAATGTAACACTGTATGTCTATTTAATTTATTTTCATAATCTGACCACTTTTTTTTAATATACTTCAGCCAAAAATTGCCTAAAGTTCTGTCTCTACTCTAATTTTCTATGTACTGTATGTTTTTTTCTCTTCTGATGATGATTCATTTAAAGGGGTATTCCCATTCCAACATCCTATCCCAAAATGTAGTAGGTGCAATAATAATAATATTAGCATACACCTCCAATTAGAAATGTAATATAGTTCTTCAGATTCTTCTGATTATGTAACTTACCCCATGTGCAGGACATTGCAGTAGCTTAGGTATCGTTGGTTTCGACCACTCAGATAGTGACAGTTAGTTAGTTAGCTCTTAGTGGTCGTAACCATGGATACCTAAGCTCCTGCAATGCCTCCACATGAGCTAAGTGACATAGAGAATCAGAAGAACTATACTACATTTCTAATTGGAGGGATTAACTAATATTATTATAATTACACCTACTACATATTGAGATAGGCTCTTGGAGATGGCAATACTCCTTTAAGACTCCCAGCATGCACTGCGGATTCCCAAGTGGATCTTCATGGGCTTGCTATGGTGGCTGTCACTTCCATTACTTTATTTTCTGCCCTGAAATGAAGCGTCAACAGGGGGCGGCGCTGCAGTTACTTACCATAGCTCCTGTCACGACCGTCTCCCTAATAACGCCCTGCTTCAGTAGTGGTGATGCAAAAGAGACCACAGCTTGCTTTTATCCCCGTCACCTTGTTCCCTGAAAGAAGATGTCATCAGGGGACGGTAATGGAAGCGGTGGGAATGACTGTAGTTCCCCCCACACACATCCTATATCACTGTCCTGAATAGAATAGCCATTAGGGGCAGTGCCGCTGCAACTCTCCCTGCTTTAAACATAGCCAACTAATGAGGAGGGGCAGAAGTGGTGTGGAGGAATAATGCAGGCAGTGTGCAGAAGCTGCGTTCACTTTTGCATCACCACTACTGAAAGAGGACTTCATCAAGGGACGGCGGTAACAAAGCTGTGGTAAGTGACTGCAGCGCACCAGTCGATAATGCTTTGTTTCAGGGTGGAAAAGGAAGCAGTGGTATTGACAGCAGTCCAGCACCCCGATGATGATCAGTTTAAGAAACCTCAGTGCATGCTGGGAGACGTAAATGAGTCATCTTCGGAAGTAAGAAAAAAGCACACATTGGGAATTTTTAATTGAAGCATATTAGAAAAGTGGTTAGATTATTAAGTTAAACAGACATATAGTATGAAAACCACTTAGCTTTGGACAACCCATTTAACCTTGTCTAATGGTGAATTGAAATTTGTGCACCTTATGCCTCTTTTTGACTTCTGGGTGAGTGACGGTGAGTGACTGGCAAGCACCATTTTGCCCACTGCAGAGGTCCAGAGCAGACGTGTTAATAGCGATGGACAGAGCTCATCTCAGAGAGAGTGTTGCCAGAGAAGCCAAAATCGCAGTTCCTATGGAAGAGGAGATGATCCACCTCGTGACCCCCGGGACTGCAGTAGGAGGTGACCAGTCGAAATGTCTGACCACAGGCCAGGCAAGGTGTCTGCTAGTTTCTGTGCAGTGGTAGATGATCCCTCAGCCAAAGGTAAGGCTCTACCAGCACGAGGTCCAGATCCAATACTGGAGCCGGATGCCAACCGAAAACCAGGTGCCAGCCCTCAGTGATACCACCGTGTCAGGTCAGTCAACTCCTGCTAGGCCTTCCTTGCTGGAGGCGACCAGTGAAACACCGCACCTAGAAATGTGTGAGAGCCCTGCAGAAGGAGACCCTGAAAAGGGTCTGGCCCGATGAGTTTAACTGGAGGCGTGGTATGTGGGGCCCCTCATCCCCAGTAGACAAAAATGCTTTTGGGATCCTATGGCCATGGGAGTAGCTGAACATGGAGGAGAAGAGAATGAAGGCGGATGCTCTAGCCTGGGAGTGGATGGGGAATCCTGATGCAGGTTCTATTTGAGGAGCTAGGAACCGAAGGCCAGGTGGTGGACTTCAACCATGTAAAAGGGTTTGAGTTTATCAATGAGCAGGAGACAGGAGATGAAGTATATGTGAACCGGGTCATGGTGAAGCAGGACAATCTGCCATATTGTCTGCACAGCTTGTATGTAGGGGAAAAAGTGAAATTCTGCAAGATGTGGTGCTTCAAAGGTTGGTATGCGGTGGGGGTAACTCGCCCCGCTACCAGTGAAGAGGTAGAAAAGTTGGAGGAGGAAGCTGAGTTCGACGTTCGACACCTATAACAGCGCAGGAGCAAGTCTGTGGGGTCTGCCAGTGGAGGCCAGAAGGAGGAGCCTCGTCAGCAAAAGATGGAAGATGTGGAAACCCAGACTCCTGTTCGGGCCAAAGAGGATGAGAGACAGCCTCCCATCTCAGAGATGGCCTATGTGGCCAGATTCGGTACTTCTATCTGCTTGTCTCATGACTGTTCTGCCTAGGTATTTATGGCTGGCACAGGACTTCTGTAGGATGACCCTGGGAGACAACAATTCCCTGAGCAACCTGGAAATGGGGAAGCTTTCATCACCTGGATCCTGGGAGGCACGGAAAAAGAAGAGCATTTGAAGTAGATGTCTCTGGATCCAGCCTCTGTTCTAGTTTACCGTAAGGCCGAGTTCACAGGGCCTTGTTCTAGTTTTTCTTCAAAAAGGCGATGGAGTCAGTCAGCCAGAGGAGTTCAAGATTTTGAAAGGTTAATTAGCCTGTTGCTACCATTGGGCCTAGTGCCCCCCTCTGCTATAGGGATATGAACACTCTTTTCCAGGGTTCAAACCAAGTAGGATCGGGGTCATGATTAATCAAAAGGAAGGAAGAAAACGTTGAGATGCTGGACAAGAAAAAAGTTAATATTGTGACTAGTATGTTATAATGTTTTGTGGTGCTTATTTTTCTTAAGTTACAGATATTGGTATGGTCGGGGATGACCATATTTAAAGTACGGGCATATGAAAGTGGGTGGACAAGAGGTCCTGTTCCCCTCATGAAGACGTCATGGTAAGTGCGTGCTAAAAGTTATAATATGCTGTGGTTCTGTTTATTATATAAAAAGTATTTATCCCTATGACCATAGTTGTGTTCTGCAGGGTTAACTGCAAGGCCAGACCCTGGAGGAAGATGGATCCCTAAGGGAACCAGTGGAAAGGTTTAGGTATGTAGGAAGTGAGTAGTCAGTGACTTTTGGAGAGGAGATGAAAGGGAGAAGACAGGTTTACCAGTGGTGGAAGCAGAAGGTTCAGCATGGAAAGGAACTAGTTACAGAGGCAGCAGGACATCACAGGCAAGTGGGGATCCCTGCAACAGGAAAACTTATAAGTACGGGAAACATACTGTCCAGCGAGAAGGGGACCTTTGGACAAGGTAGCGCCCTGCTGTGAGTACTGAAACAGGGAACATCGTCTCTATGAGCAGCCTCTGGGACTGATATAGGCAAGGACTCAGGGTATCAGGTTCATAGCGACAGACCAGGACCTGCATGACCCTACCCCCTGTTCACCAATTTGGCTTCACATAAAATGAACATTGTGTGTAAGAACTGGTCTGGCCTCATGATTGAAAGAGTCAAAGTGAGTGATACTGCACCAAGTACATCAGAATGGACAGTGGCGGTAACAGACGCAGGAATAGTGTACATCCACAACCACAACACTCCTTTCTCTGTAACGTGCTGGGGTGTTGGACACATAACACTCACCTATGGCTACCACTCTGGGCAAGTTCACACCCATATGAGAAGACCAATAGTATTACAGTTCCCAGATAGTTGTGAACCCTGATAGCAGGGCCGTATTTAGAGTTTATGCTGCTCTAGGCACTTTTCGTTCTGCCTCCCTCATTGGTGAGTATGACTAATGCAGACACTGTCGGCAGTGACTTAGGCTACTTGCACATCAGCGATTTTTACCATTCGCGGCAGATCCGGCAGTTTTTCCGCATCTGCCACGTAACGGATCACTTATGGAAACACTGCATTCGGCCTCATTCATTCCCTAAGCGACTTGCAGACATGTGCGACACTTGCGGTTTTGACGCAATCCTGCAAATCCGATACTTGCAGCAACGGAAAAAAAAAACGCTACTAGCAGTGTTTTTTTTCGTCTCACCACAAGTGCTGCACATGTTTGCAAGTCCCATAGGGAATGAATGAGGCCGAATCTATGTGTATGCCCATGTAGCTCTTTCAAAGACAGTGGTTTCCTACCACACTCAAAAGACATACAAATAGGATGTTTAGATTGTGAGCCCCAATGGGGATAGTGTTGATGATGTATGTAAAGTGCTGTGGAGTTAATAGCGCAATATCAGTGAATAAATATTATTCTTAATATTATGTTACAATACCAGGATCTGAGGATTTTCTGTTTCGAGGTCAAGAGCTCTCTGATGTGATGTTGCTGCCTGTCTCGCTGTCTTCCTCTTTTGACACTGCAGTGTGGTGGACAAGAAAACATTAACTGGTTAACAGCAAGAAGTCTGGTGTCTGTGTACTAACTGAACTAGAAACTCTCCCCATACCATGTCCAGCAGACATTGGAGGATTACTAGATGGATTTTATTATTCTATTACTGCCCAGTCTCTGACTTAAGGTACTGCCACACTAAACGCTCCGCTAACGATCACAATAACGACGCATACTAATGCGACCGTTTTTGTGATCGTTTTAATGTCGCTAGTAGCTGCCACATTTAGCGATCTCGTTAACGACGCATAAGCGGTTAGCGATCTCCTTAACGACTTTGCGATGTAAAAAACAGCGCAAATCGTTCACAAAACGTGCCAGACACAGCAATATAGGCTCACCAGCGGGACGCCAACGATTAAAATACGGTCCAGAACCCTAGTGAACGATCAGCGAGATCACAGCAGGGGCCACGTCGTTGCTACATGCCACACACAACAGCGTCACTAACGAGATCGCTAAATAGTGACGTTTTTTAGCGATCTCGTTAGCGACGCTGTTTAGTGTGGCATACCCTTAAGGCCTTATTCACATGTCTGGGTTTAAACAGATGATTAGATATAAATCTGGACAATTTATCTTATAGATCTCCCGGTATATTATTTATTATAGATCTATAATATATAATGTACAAGGAGACCTATAGTATAAAATGTCCAGAATTATCTGTAATATATGATGTACAATCTATTATATATAATGTCTAGGGTGATCTATAATATATAATACTCAGGTAGTAGATTTATAATAATGTACAGTCCAGGCAAATCTATACTGTATAATGTCCAGAGGCAGAGATATATTTAGGGTACGTTTCCACGTTCAGGAAACGCTGCGGGCAGAGTCCAATCCGCAGCGTCCAAATGTTACAGCATAGTGGAGGGGATTTTATGAAATCCCATATCCACTATGCATACAATTTCAAAGATGCAGGTGGCAGACCTGCGTATATGCACATGTGGCGCGTCTTTCTAGACCGCAGCATGTCTATTTATCTCATGGAGACGCTTAGTCTACGCAAGATAAATAACATCGTCCTATGTATAGGATGCGGTGATTCCACACGGTTCTATGAACACATGTGGAATCACCGCGCGTACTAAAGCCGGCAAAGCTTAGGAGCTGTGTCCTCTCTGCAGTGTTTCCTGAACGTGGAAACATAGCCTTAGGGTATGTGCACCGTTGCAGATTTGTCTGCAGAAGTTTCCGTACATAATCCGCATCTCTTGGCAGAAAACACAGGTACGTATTTGATGCGTTTTTTACATGCGGATTTGTATGCCTTTTTGTAAGCTAAACAAAGATGTTACTTAACAAAAAAAAGATTTGTGATGTTGAATCGCCCGCCAGGGCCGTGGGGTACTCAGCACCGAGCCCGTCGACTTCTATGGGGGATGTCACGGCAACACAGCTCAGTCCGTGGCCCTGGGCGCTCACTGTTAATGGGATGTATTTACAGGGAATTAGGTGTTTATATGAATGTTCGTGACGCCACCTGTGGTACCTGGTCAGGGTGACCAGCGCTGCTGTGCAGATCCACTGAAGGGTTGGTGTTGTGCAGCTAGATGTTAGGCCTCCCACAGGTGAGGCTGAGTCCTTCAGGGCAGGTAGATGTGTAGGGATACAAGACGGAGGTGATCCTGGCAGCAGGGGTAATAAGGCAGACACACACATAAGTCACTTTGGTACCTTTACTGAAGATGTTGCAGGCACTCCCCGGAGCACTGTAGGGTGAAGGGTGCACATCCAGATTCCTCCACTGAGTAGGTGTGTGGCCTCCTGTTCCCTATAATAAGTCTCTGACCTGCATGAAGCTAGGCTTGAGTTTGTCTCCGTCCTACGCCCGGCTGACCTTGTCGTAGGGCCTTCTCTTGAAAGGACAGGGCCTTTGATGGCGGATCCTGCCTGACTCCGTCCTCCTGACCCAGTTACGTATCAGCTCTATAGGGCTCCTGAGACCTGTAGTCCTCAGGTTTCCGGTGTCTCCTACCGGGTCGTGAAGATCCCTGTAGGCTTGGATCCGGCGTCCGGTATGTACTCGTTGGGGTGAGCTGATTAGGCTCCTCTACCCCTTCTACTACTTCTTCTTCCACTCGCCTTCGGCCTACTCTGACCCTAATACGATTACACACGCTGGCTCTGTCTGAGCTGAGCTCTTCTCCTTGCTGCAGCCTGCAGCCTTCTCCAACCTGACTCTGCTCAACTTTCCTGGCTTCACCCTCCTTTTATATCACTATATAGCTCCCTCTGGTGGTCCTAGGGATGGGTGAAGGTGTGTGCATGTATATTGAGACCTCTAGTGGTGAATTCCTTCTGTGCACCCTTCTGGGAGATATGAATCCAGTCGCAGCTGGGCTCCACAATGTCATTTCTGTCCAACCTCCTCTTTTACATTAGTCCAGCGCTCATTCTCCACCTCAGCGCTCATTCCCCACCTCAGCGCTCATTCCCCCAGCGCTCATTCCTCCCCCAGCGCTCATTCCTCCCTCAGCGCTCATTCCTCCTCAGCGCTCATTCCTCCCCAGGGCTCATTCTCCCCCCTGCTCTCATTCTTCCCCCAGCGCTCATTCCCCACCTCAGTGCTCATTCCTCCTCTCAGCGCTCATTCCTCCCTCAGCGCTCATTCCTCCCCCAGGGCTCATTCTCCCCCTGCGCTCATTCTTCCCCAGTGCTCATTCCCCACCCCAGCGCTCATTCCCCACCTCAGTGCTCATTCCCCACCTCAGTGCTCATTCCCCACCTCAGTGCTCATTCTTCCCCCCAGCGCTCATTCCCCACCTCAGCGCTCATTCCCCACCTCAGCGCTCATCCTCCCCAGCGCTCATTCCTCCCCCAGTGCTCATTCCCCACCTCAACGCTCATTCCCCCAGCGCTCATTCCCCACCTCAGCGCTCATTCCCCACCTCAGCGCTCATCCTCCCCAGCGCTCATTCCTCCCCAGTGCTCATTCCCCACCTCAACGCTCATTCCCCCAGCGCTCATTCCCCACCCCAGTGCTCATTCCCCCAGTGCTCATTCCCCAACTCAGCGCTCATTCCTCCCCCAGCGCTCATTCCCCACCCCCGCACTCATTCCTCCCAGTGCTCATCCTCCGGGCCCCGGCTGCTCACCCCCCAGCGCTCATTCATTCCCCCGAGCCCCGGCTGCTCCCCCCTCCCCCAGCGTTCATTCCCCGGCTGCTCACCCCTCAGCGCTCATCCCCCGGGCCCCGGCCGCTCATCCTCCCAGCACTCATTCTCCCCCTAGTGCTCATCCCCCGGCTGCTCACCCCCCAGCCCTCATTCTCCCCGAGTACTCATCCCCCGGCTGCTCACCCCCCCAGCGCTCATTCATTCCCCTGGGCCCCGGCTGATCAAACCCCCCCAATTCTCCCCCTGGGCCTGGCTGGCTGGCTGATTCCATTTCCATCCTCACTGCTCTGCATGAGCCGGCCACTGCAGCGCCACTCATTCTTCCCCTGGCTGCCTGGCTGGCGCCTGGCTCACTCCTCATCACTGCAGTGCTCAGCCTCCGCCGCACATTCTGAACCCAGGGGCCGGGGCTCACGCGCCGCTCACCTGAGTCTGTGGTGCTGTCGTCTGCTCCGGTCTCTGCTCCTGCCTCCTGCTGCCTGCACGTGAGTTTTTGTTGTTAAACATCTAGACAGGCGCCGGCGCGGTCACACGTGGTACCCCTCATTAGCTCATGAATATGGGTGCCACGCCTATGAGAATGGAGTGGCATCCATATTCATGAGCTTAATGAGCGGTACCACGAGTGACCGCGCGCTCACACAGGAAGCAGAGATATCGGCACTGGACCATAGGAGGCTGCAGCAGGAGCCGGAGGAGGTGAGTATGATGATGAGGGGGTGTTAGGGATCGAGTTCCCACTGCTGCACAAGGGGAATCTCGAGCTAGTCCTGCTGCGGTCCCCCATCCATCTCCAGCCGCAGTGGAGCATGCTCAGCAGAGACGTCGGTCCCAGCGTCTCGCCCAGTTTAACACTGTGCAGAGGCTTGTTGCGGTCTTTCCTGGTTCCTCTATTATAACCAGTGCTGGAGCAGGCAGTTCGGGAACTAAGTCCCTGCTTTCTCCATCTGAGCATGCCCAGGGCAAGATCTCCCATTGGAGATCAGGGGTCACATGCTCGGTTACAGCAGCGACTCCCATTGGTCTGCCAGGAAGGTCCTGAAACTACATGTGTTCTGGAATGGTTTCGCATTGGTCCTTTTCTGGTAGGTCCTGCAGTTGCTACTATAAAAGGGTGGCATGGCTGGGCCGCCATGCGCTAGTATCAAATCTGTTACGTGCTTGCGCCAGTGTGGTCATGTATGCATGTGGTTAGGTCTGGCTGAAATAAGCCCCTAGAATACCGCCACCTCTGGTGAGGAGATTGTATGCACGTGTTCAGGGCTCGGCTGAAAATGCCATTAGAATACCGGGTTACTCCGGTGAGGAGATTGTTGCTTGTGTTCTGACTGCATGACCACAGACTGCAATCCGCTTAGCAGTCATCTATGTTCCCTATGAGTCTAACAGGACACAGTCTTTTTCTCAGCGGCTCTGTGACACAACAGGGTTCGCTTTATAACGCTGGTCAGCGCCCTAGCGTTTTACTTTGCTGCTCACTGAAGCTAAGTGAGTTCGCACTTATCGCCATATAGCGCTGTGGCATTCCCTCTAGCGGCTCTGGGGATTAACAGAGTTCGCACTTACTGCCACAGCTCGCTACGGCGTTTATTTTAGCGACTCTGCGGGATAACAGAGTTCGCTACTTACGCCATCTTACTAGCAGCGGGCTCTGCCTGCACGGTGGACCCCGGGCTGCGAACGCACCTCTCTACATTATCTATTAGGTGCGTTCCGCAGACCCTAACGGGGGGGGGTCGGGAATCAAGGCGAGGGCCGACCCCCGGAGTTATAAAAAAAAAAATTGCTTGCTCAGGTGCCGCCCCCCCCCCCCCCGCAGAATCCCGCCCTTGGCACGTGCCCTCGAGTGCCTATTGGGAAATACAGCCCTGCCTGATAGACATCTTTCATTAGAGCCGACCAGTTTGCCACTGTGCACACTACTGATTTCAGTAAACCTCTCAACACCATACATTGAGGCATCCAACCAGTGTATGAAATGGACTTTCACACTGAACTGAATCACTGACGTAAAATATACCAAATATCTCTTGGCTACTACCGACCCTTGGCAGAATCTTGGTAAGGCAGAAATATGGAGACTTTACCAGTGAATCAGTGGTCTATTAGAGACAGAGATACCCTTCACCTCTCAGAGCATTGGATGTTTTTTGTTTTTTTATACTATGGGTTTTTTGGCCCTAAGATCACTACAATTATTACTATAATTATTATTTGTGTTGGGAAAATGTTTTATCATTCACACAAGCCAGTATTCTAGCACAGATCCATTCTTAGAAAGTGAATATGTATAAGTCACCATCCCTGTTTTACTTGTCTTTCTCGCACTGATAATATTAGACAGAATTTTTAACAAGGCTCACACTTTTTATGTTGGTTACATGGGTGCACATTCAAAGCATATACATTACAGCGCCAGTATTTCATCTCTACAGGCAAAGCAAGCAGCCAGTACATTCTCGTGAATCAGTTAGGGCTATATGACATCACTGAGGAATAATATTATCATTATCTTCATTATGATAGTTACTGCTGTTCTATATTAAAGAATTACTTTTTTCTACACGGTCTGTAGCAGGTGGCTTTATGCCTTTTTCTTGCTTCATATATTCATAGAACCATTATAACCCAGAATATTAGCTAGACTTTCCTTTATCCGCTGTCAAGATTCAGATCACTGCACTAGATCTGTATCCCAATACCCAGGGCGCTGGAGAGTGGTTTACTAGAGAGCCCTGACATCAAACTTCTGGTGCCCATACCCCACACGCTCTATCCTCAGCTAAGGCCATGTGTGACCAACTTTAACTGTGTTCATTATTTTACTTATGTCCTGGCTAATATGTTCATTTTATTAACCCCTGCCTGATACTTGCTTCTTAGTTATACACTGATCAAAAAATAAAGGGAACACTCAAATAACACATCCTAGATCTAAATGAAATATTCTCGTTGAATACTTTGTTCTGTATAAAGTTCAATGTGCTGACAACAAAATCACACAAAAATCATCAATGGAAATCAAATGTATTAACCAATGGAGGCCTGGATTTGGAGTCACCCACAAAATTAAAGTGGAATGTAATGTCCTTAAAACAAGGCAAAATGAAGCTCAGTAGTGTGTGTGGCCTCCAAGTGCCTGTATGACCTCCGTGTGCCTGTATGACCTCCCTACAATGCCTGGGCATGCTCCTGATGAGGCAACGGATGGTCTCCTGAGGGATCATCTCCCAGACCTGGACTAAACCATCCACCAACTCCTGGACAGTCTGTGGTGCAACGTGACGTTGGTGGATGGCGTGACACATGATGTCCCAGATGTGCTCAATCGGATTCAGGTCTGGGGAACAGGCGGGCCAGTCCATAGCTTCAATGCCTTTATCTTGCAGGAACTGCTGACACATTCCAGCCACATGAGGTCTGGCAATGTCCTGCATTAGGAGGAACCCAGGGCCAACCGCACCAGCAAATGGTCTCACAAGGGGTCTGAGGATCTCATCTCGGTACCTAATTGCAGTCAGGCTACCTGTGGCGAGCACATGGAGGGCTGTGCGGCCCTCCAAAGAAAGGCCACCCCACACCATTACTGACCCACTGCCAAACTGGTCATGCTGAAAGATGTTGCTGGCAGCAGATCGCTCTCCACGGCGTCTCCAGACTCTGTCATGTCTGTCACATGTGCTCAGTGTGAACCTGCTTTCATCTGTGAAGAGCACAGGGGGCCAGTGGCGAATTTGCAAATCCTGGTGTTCTGTGGCAAATGCCAAGCATCCTGCATGGTGTTGGGCTGTGAGCACAACCCCCATCTGTGGACGTCGGGCACTCAGACCATCCTCATGGAGTCAGTTTCTAACCATTTGTGCAGACACATGCACATTTGTGGCCTGCTGGAGGTCATTTTGCAGGGCTCTGGCAGTGCTCCTCCTGTTCCTCCTTGCACAAGGGCGGAGGTAGCGGTCCTGCTGCTGGGTTGTTGCACTCCTACGGCCCCTTCACGTCTCCTGGTGCACTGGCCGTCTCCTAGTAGTGCCTCCAGCCTCTGGACACTATGCTGACAGACACAGCATACCTTCTTGACACAGCTCGCATTTATGTGCCATCCTGGATGAGCTGCACTACCTCAGCCACTTGTGTGGGTTGTAGAGTCCGTCTCATGCTACCACAAGTGTGAAAGCACATCCAACTTTCAAAAGTGACCAAAACATCAGCCAGAAAGCATTGGTACTGAGATGTGGTCTGTAGTCCCCACCTGCAGAACTACTCCTTTATTGAGTGTCTTGATAATTGCCAATAATTTCCATCTGTGGTCTATTCCATTTGCACAACAGCATGTGGAATTGATTGTCAATCAGTGTTGCTTCCTAAGTGGACAGTGTGATTTCACAGAAGTTTGATTTACTTGGAGTTATATTCTGTTGTTTAAGTGTTCCCTTTAATTTTTTGAGCAGTGTACATTGCTATGGAATTTGCCTTTTGACTGTTAGGATCCTGTCTTATCATTGAAACTATCCGCATGCCATCTTATCTTTACAGATACATTACCATACTGTAGCACAGAGCACTGTAAATTATGATTATTATTATAAATGGTATAAATTACTGTAAATGTTCCTGTAAATAATTGTAAAATAATAGTTGTAGAGAAAAAAAAAACCAATGCATACACATGTCATACGGATGTCATACGGATGCTGTGTGAGAAATATCGCATTGTACTTGCATGACGATCAGATGACACTCGTCGTACTTTTCTGAATCAACTTGGATGTTTTAAATGCAGAAGAGTGCAAGCCCCTACTTTTCAGATACAGTTGGAAGCAAAGTATGCTTCCAACTTTATCTCTAGAAACATTCTACACTTTAACTATCTTTTTGAATCCTTTTCCTTATTTGTGCAAGGCAGGGGCAAACATACTGCCAATGCACCCAGTACAGCACCATGGAGGGGGGCTCCTGCAGGGCGGCTAATAATGAGTAGTGTTGAGAGATATTGCTCGATATCTAAAAATATCGTATCGAAATTGTATCGCCGATAGCACTAAATATCGTCGATATCCGATTTCGATACCGGAAGTCCCATGTAAGTCTATGGGAACAAAATATCGAAATAAAAAAAAACCATTCTTGCCTTGTTGGTTAATTGTACATGAAGGAAAACAACAAAGACTAATGTAGAATGTATTGGGGGAGGTTGAGGAGACAATAAAGGCATACATGTTTAACCCAATGCATTGGAATAGCATTCATATATTTTTTTTTGGAAATACGTTTGGATTGACTAACAAATTGACAATGTTGTTAACCTTTTTTCTATTTTGGCAAATATGTATGTTTAACAACTTCCATGCTCTTCACCTTTTTAACTTTTGCCAGTGCCACACTTTCTCCTTCATAATCTTCAGCAGCAGCATCATCTTTCTCATCAAATTATTCTTCATCTTCACCTTCTTTAATTTTCTTCTTAAACTTCTTGCTATTCATGTTTTTGTTTACATTACTCATATTGTTATTATTAAACTAATTAATCTTCTTCATATTCAAATTCTTCATCTTCTTCCTCTTCATCTTCTTCATCATATTCTTATTTGTGACAGAGATTCCTGTACTTGTAATCTGTAAAAGTATGAATTGTTCATCCTTCCGTTCTTGCTGTCACAAAAGATTTAAATTACAACAGTATTTGACTTTGTCCGTGTTCAGTTTAGCCTGCATCAGCAGCAGGCATTTTCCAGGGGCACCACAAGGAGGAACGGACTCACCCCCATACACTGCTTAGTCTTCTTCTGCTTAGAATTTAGAGCATATATTTTGCTCTTCATTTTGGTCTTATACTTCATGTTCTTCTGCTTTTTGATCTTCTGCTTATTGTTCTTCTGTCTCTTGTTCTGTATCTTGTAGTTTGTCTTAACCTTCTTTGTCCTGTTGGTGATCTTCTTCTTGGTAATCTTTTATTTTTTCTTTGTGATGGTGTTCAGGCTGGTTGGCTTCATGCTCGTCGTCCTTGTTTTCGTCATCTTCTTCTGGGTGGTCTTTAATGTCGTCTAATTTCCGAGAAACAGCTGACGTTACTGGAACCCTGACGGGTATCAGATGGAGCAAGAGACAATGGAAGTTACAAGGACCAGCTGACTGTGCTGGACCCCGGACGAGTAGCAGAAGGAAAAGAGGCAATGTCACAACCGAGTACCAGCTGACGTTACTGTGACACGGTTACTAAGCAGGAGGTACCTGTGCTCCAAAGCACTACCAAGGACCAGCAGACGTTGCTGGAACTCGGATACGGAGATGGAGGCACCTAGGCCAAAGGCACTGGGGAGAACCACTTGACGGTACTGGACCCCGGACGGGTAGCAGAAGGAAAAGAGGCAATGTCACAACCGAGTACCAGCTGACGTTACTGTGACACGGTTACTAAGCAGGAGGTACCTGTGCTCCAAAGCACTACCAAGGACCAGCAGACGTTGCTGGAACTCGGATACGGAGATGGAAGCACCTAGGCCAAAGGCACTGGGGAGAACCACTTGACGGTACTGGACCCCGGACGGGTAGAAGAAGGAAAAGAGGCAATGTCACAACCGAGTACCAGCTGACGTTACTGTGACACGGTTACTAAGCAGGAGGTACCTGTGCTCCAAAGCACTACCAAGGACCAGCAGACGTTGCTGGAACTCGGATACGGAGATGGAGGCACCTAGGCCAAAGGCACTGGGGAGAACCACTTGACGGTACTGGACCCCGGACGGGTAGAAGAACGCACCCATGAAAATGTAAGTTGACAGGACGCAAGCCGTCCGCAGTTACAGAATCACACAGTCCTACAGTGGGTGCTTATCCTATTGTCACAATGGAAACCGCCTTTATTTACATATCCCACAGCACACATAGGAATCACCTAAACTGCAGGCACCATAGAGTCGGCTAACCCCAATGCAACACGACAGCACAACTTATTGGAGGATAATTGACGTTCACACTGCCAGGAAACAGCTGTCGTGCTGTAACCAGGCTGGCCAGGAGTCAGTACCCCTGCCAATTACTTACGAGCAACAAATGGCGGTGTTGTAGCCCAGGGAGTAGAGTTCAGGTGGTAGAAAGATGAACATAACCGGAGACATGGAAAACGTTGCCAAACAGTTATTTAATCTGAAAACGGACAGGCAAATTCAGGTGAGATCCATGCCTTGTTCATTTTCAGAAAAGTAAGCCGGTCTACATTCTCTGAGGATAGTCGCATGCGACGGTCTGTTACTACACCACCTGCAGCACTAAAGACACGCTCAGATAATACACTGGCAGCAGGGCAAGCCAGCACCTCCAATGCATACTGGCTAAGCTCTGGCCATGTATCCAACTTAGAGACCCAAAATTTGAAAGGGGAAGAGGCATCTGGGAGTACACTTAGAGGGAAAGCCAAGTAGTCTGTCACCATCTTACGGAAACGTTTCTTCCTGGTGACTGGAGCCGTCTCGGATGGTGTAGACCTTGCTGGCGCTGTTACAAAACTTTGCCACATTTGTAACATACAGTTCTTGCCCTGTGCAGAGGCGCTGCTTCTGCTCCCTCTTGTTGTAGAGGTGTCTACACTGCCTCGACGCACAGAGCTGCTTTGTAAAGCAGTAGCAGCAGCAGCATCTCTATCGGCTGGAATGTACAACAGTATGGATTGCACCAGTGTGTCTTGGTACTCCTGCATTTTACGGTCCCGGTTCACCGGTGTGATGAGGGTTTGTAAGTTGTCCCGGTAGCGAGGGTCTAGGAGGGTGTACACCCAATAATCTGACGTGCTGAGAATGTGGGCGATGCGGCGGTCGTTTCTTAGGCACTGAAGCATGAAATAAACCATGTGCTGCAGACTCCCAACTGGCCAACAAAGGCTGTCCTCTGGAAGAGGCGTCATCTCTGTCTCCTCTGCATCACCCACCCTCGCTCTACATACTGACTACAGCGTTGTGTACCTTCCTCTGTAGGGATTTCTTCCTCCTCCATTGACTCCTCCTCCTCCTCATCCTCCTCACAAAGTGAGCCCTGCCCAGCCCTTTGTGAGGAACCACGTTGCGCTGACTGTCCTGAAGGTAATTGAATTTGTGACTCCTCATCCTCCACCTGTTTCAAAACCTCTTCCTTTAGTGCTTTCAGTGATTTCTGAAGCAGGCAGATAAGGGGGACAGTCATGCTGACTAGTGCATCATCTGCACTCGCCATCCGCGTTGAGACATCAAACGCACGCAAAACGTCGCAGATGTCATTCATAGAGGCCCACTCAGTAGTGGTGAAGTGTGAACGGCGCAAATTGCGAGTTGATTGCGCCTGTTGCAGCTGATACTCCATTACTGCTGGCTGCTGCTCACACAACCGCTCCAACATATGTAACGTGGAATTCCACCTGGTGGGTACGTCACATATGATGCGATGTTCAGGAAGGCAAAATCTGACTTTCAGAGCTGCAATGCGCGATCTGGCCATGCTGGAACGTCGCAAGTGAGCGCACTCTAGGCGGACCTTGTGCAGCAGTGCATCAAGATCCGGATAGTCCCTCAAAAAACTCTGCACGACCAAGTTGAGCACATGTGCCAGACATGGTATGTGAGTGAGGTTGCCAAGGCCCAGAGCTGCCACCAGATTTCGGCCATTGTCACACACTACCAAGCCTGGCTGCAGATTAGCTGACAAAAACCACACGTCGCTCTCCTGCTTGATGGCATCCCAGAGCTCCTGCGCTGTGTGGCTTCGATTCCCCATGGGAATTAATTTCAGGACGGCCTGTTGACGTTTGGCCACGGCTGTGCTCATATCGGTCGCAACAGGTAAGCGTTCACGGGTCCATGTGGAGGTATACCGTGACGGCTCGTGCAGCGATGATTCTGAGGAACTGGAGTAGGAGGAGGAATCAATGTGCACAGACTGGATTCCTGCAATCCTTGGAGTTGGCAGAACACGTACAGCGCAACTGGCAAGATCTGTACCCGGCTCCACAACATTGACCCAATGGGCAGTGAGGGAAAGGTATCGTCCCTGGCCATGGGTACTGGTCCACGCATCGGTGGTCAGGTGGACCCTTCTACTGACGGCGTTTAGTAGCGCATGTTTAATGTTTCCCTCGACATGTTTTTGCAGAGCAGGGACAGCTTGCCTGCTGAAATAAAATCGGCTTGGCACATTATATTGTGGGACTGCCAATGCCATAAAGTTCCTGAAACTGTCAGTCTCCACCAGCCTGAATGACAGCATTTCAAGGGACAGGAGTTTTGCAAGGCCAGCATTCAGAGCCTGTGCTCGTGGATGGTTTGCCGAGTATGGCCGTCTTTTATCCCATGCCTGTGTTACCGATGGCTGTTTTTTGTACTGGGAGTGTGACGATGACTGTGAACTTACTGCAGTGGGTGGAATAACAGTTTGTCTATGGACAACAGTGACCGAGGTTCTTCCATGGAGATCCTGTGAGGAAGCCAAAACAGGTGTGTGAGAGCTGGAGGTAGAGGCTCGAACATGATGTAAAGATGTAGGTGCTGCTGTAGGTTGGCCTACATCTCCAGTGCGTCTTTGGAACTCAGCTACGTGCTTTGTCCGTACATGTGTCCACATATTTGTGGTATTCAGGTTCCTGATATTTTTACCTCTTTTAACTTTTTGCTTACACAGCTTGCATTGAACATAGCAAATATTATCTACAAGTCTGTCAAAAAAGGACCACGCAGTGCAAGTCATGGGAGCGCCAATTTTGACATTTCTAAGAGAACTGCTCCCAACAGGTGCCAAACTGGAGGCTACAGGCAAGCGAGTCTGCAGCCTACCTCTCCCTCCTCTTTGTACCGTTGGGACAATCTCTTCCTCAGAGCTGTTCCCACCACCTTGCTGTTGCTCACGCCATGTTGGGTCTCGGACTTCATCATCTCCACTACCCTCTTCCAACACCTGCTGCTGTTGGATGGTCTGGGCAGCACCATGCTCCACAAAACCTGGCACCTGAATCTCATCATCATCATAAGATGCGTTCTGCGGTGTGCTGTCCATCGGCACTGGCTCACCCGCCTCTTCAGATTGAGAGAGACACAGCTGTTGCGCATCACTGCATACTCCCTCTTCTTCAAATTGCAGAATGCTGCTTGCCTGTGCCCGTGTTTGCGAGCCAACAGATTCTGAGAACAGAAGCAGAGACTCAGCTGGCTCCTGTACAGAACTCTCTGACTGCCTTGGCAATTTGACAGGCGGTGAACAGACAGATGGTTGCTCAACAGTGTTGTGTTCCTGAGAGGAGGTGGAAGGAATTGAAGTCGATGCATTGGCTGCCATCCAACCAACAACGGCTTCAATTTGTTCTTCCCGCAGCAGGGGGGCACGCCGAGCTCCTACCAAAGTGCGCATAAAGGAACGCTCACGGGGATAAATGGTGGATGCTGTGTCACTGAGGGCGGCAGCAGACACAGAATCCCCACGTCCTCTCCCTGCTGAAACTCCACGGCCACGACCACGTGCCTTACTCACTGACTTCTTCATCTTGGTAGATTGATAAAGAAAGTCAGAAAAGTTATAACTTAAGGCCTAAGTGTGGTTATTACGCAGAGACTGAAGTGAACACTGAAATGCAACTGTTCACAAATCACAATCTGTGAAAGGCTACTCCTTTGTCTACTTCTATAGTGTTTGCAACCAATGTATTGGATACGGATGGAAGCGCGTCACACTAATAGTTAAATTGCATGGAGCAGCAAGAATTACACTGAAGGAAAAAAAAAAGAGTCTGTGAGTGACAGGTGCAGATGCCTACAGACAGCGTTGCATGCAGAGCAAACTGCAGCGTCACCTGCACTCACACACACCTTGCAGAGCTGTTAAAACACTGCAGGCAAAAGGAAGCTTTACACAGCGGTTGGTGCTAGCCTGCCTACAGCACAGTACACTAAATCGCAATCTCTAACTGTCCCTCAGAGTCAGCACAGCAGCGTTCTGTCCCTTACTGAATTCACAGCACAGTGACGCTAAAATGGCGGCGGCGCCTTTTATACACTGAAGAAAAAAAAAAAAAGTCTGTGAGTGACACGTGCAGATGCCTACAGACAGCGTTGCATGCAGAGCAAACTGCAGCGTCACCTGCACTCACACACACATCTTGCACAGAGCTGTTAAAACAACACTGCAAGGCAAAAGGAAGCTTTACACAGCGGTTGGTGCTAGCCTGCCTACAGCACAGTACACTAAATCGCAATCTCTAACTGTCCCTCAGAGTCAGCACAGCAGCGTTCTGTCCCTTACTGAATTCACAGCACAGTGACGCTAAAATGGCGGCGGCGCCTTTTATAGTGCATTCTGACATCATTTCAGCAGCCAATCACAGCCATGCCATTAGTTAACATGACCGCAGCATTACAGGATGTGCCCACACTTCTTAGGATTCCTTATTGGCTGAATAAAATCACATTGCCTCGCAAATAATTATGAGAACTTCCGATTCCGGTATTCGATAATACGAAAATATCGAAACGAATTATCGAAAGGCCGATAGAGCTAATATCGGCCGATAGCCGATATTTGCATTATCGTATCGCTCAACACTAATAATGAGGGCAATCAGGCATTATTTTCTGGCCCTGAGGCTCCACGGTCCCATGGCCAGATTGCCTTCATGTGCAGTGGGCAGGGTGCAATCCCTGCAGCTCCACTGCCTATAGTAGATAATGGCAGCGGAGCTGCAGGGATTCATCCTCTGCTTCCTGCCCGCGCTTTCTGTCTGACACAGCCACGTAGCTGGATGACGTCAACATTCAGGGCACGCCTGTGTCAGAAAGAAAGCTGCCAGCTGTCTGCAGGCTGCGAGGGAACATGTGGAGAGTTGAGTGGTGGTGTATATTTTTTTAACAATACATTTGGGGGTGGTGGTGGAGAGGGCAATGATGGAGTGGTGGGTAAGAGCGCAATGATAAGGGTGATGGGGAGAGGGCAATGATGGAGATTGTGAAGAGAGCAATGATGGGGTGGTGGGGGAGAGGGCTATGATGGAGATGGGGAGAAGGCAATGATGGAGGTGGTGGGGGAGAGGGCAATGATGGATATTGTGGAGAGGGCAATGATGGAGATGGTGGAGAGGGCAATGATGGAGGTGGTGGGGGAGAGGGCAATGATGGAGGTAGGGGAGAGGGCAATTATGGAGGTGGTGGTGGAGAGGGCAATGATGGGGGTCACTGTTATGTTTCGGTAGCTGAGGAGTGCAGGTAAAAAAGGCAATACACCAGAGCAGTTGGAATCTATGAGATTGCAGTACCCTGACTAACCACCACAACTAGAGGCAGCCGTGGAGCGTTCCTACGTTGGTCCTAGACGCCTCGTCACAGCCTGAGAAACTAACTACACCTAAAGATAGAAATAGGAAAGCTATTTGCCCCGGAGCAGAACCCCAAAGATAATAGAAAGCCCCAAACAAGTAATGGCGGTTAGACAAGAAGAAATACTGACACAGAAAGAAAATAGTATGAGCAAACGCTGGGGCCCAAACTAACTAAATAGAAAAGGATAGGAAGGGTACTTACTGCAATCCCAGAAAACCCTGAAAAGCACCAACTCTACTAATTTCAAAATCACCTGAGATCACACGACCTCTACCACCTAAATTAGTTCTCTGGTGTAACAAAATCAAAACAGCAGCCACTGAAAAAACTGGAAAAAGCAAAAGTACAAACATCAGTGGCTGAACTAAACTGAGAGGGCAAAAGCCCCCGAAGGGGACCCAGAAGGCCCCCAAAGAAGTGCAGGACAAAATGCAAAAATATAGCACAAAAACAAAAAGAAGAAAATGTCTTATCTGTTAGCAGGAGATGCAGACACGACACAGCAGGCTACAAGGGAAACAGGAATGAAGGATTCAGACCAGAACAATTGATCACCGGCAACCCTGATGGAAAGGTGACTCCCTTATATAAGACCAGTCAGTAACACCTGATTCCCAGTCCTCACAATCTTCACTGAACAGACCAGCACCGCTTGTAACCACCAGAGGGAGTCTCTGCTCAGAACTCATCTGAAACCCATTCACAACAGGTCGTGGTGAGAGGGCAATGATGGAGATGGTGGAGAGGGCAATAATGGAGGTGGTGGGGAGAGGGCAATGATGGGGGTGGTGGAGGAGAGGGCAATGATGGGGCACATGCAGAAGCCAGGGTTACTATGGTACAAGCCACTTTCGCGCAAAATAAAACTGAGATGGAAGTGGAAGCAGCAGAATCAATGTGCAAGAAGGCAGAAATGGATGCTTTGGAAGCAAGTGCAGCAGCTGAAATAGCATGCAAGAAGGCAAATATAGAGGCCCAAGAGAAGGAATATGAGCATGCCACAGCCATGATAAGATTTAAGGTCCTGGGACAAGTTTTCAAAGGGAGTCAAAGAGACAGCATCAGTTTAAGTGATTTTTATACTGAAGACTATCTTAAGAACACAAGAGACTGTGTACTAAGCTAAAATAGCGCACCCCTGACTCCAACAATCATCTGGACATCATAGACATTCCTGTACAGGCAACAGGATGTAGACTGTTCACCAGCATCCTGTATTCTTGTACAACACGCTGTCAACCCCTCATCCTGAACCTCCTTCATGTAGAAGAATGTACCAGGCCCCTGCACCTCACTAAACCCTGTGCACAGAAACGCACGTGCAAGCCAATAAGCCGGCAAGTAGTGATGGGCGAGCACGAAAATTCTCGGGTGCTCGTTACTCGGATCGAGCAAATTGGAATGCTCAGGTGCTCGACCCAAGCAACAAGCCCAATGTAAGTCTATGGGAAACCCAAGCTTTTTTGTCGCGCCCCCCCTGAGGTCTTTCTGGGATATTAAAATGTCAGAAATCTATGGGAACAGTGCACAAATGACATGGGAACATTATGGGGAAGATCCCTGGAAGCATTTCTGACTCCTAGGTCACTGCTGTGAACAATGTTGTCAGAGTGTTACGCCACTTTTACAGACGCACAATAAAACATATAAAAACGAAACCAAAATGGATTTTCCTGTGAAATATGTTAAGGAACATCCTTTCCAGGGTAATGATTTGTATGTAAGGCAAAATAAATAACCCCAAATAAAAATGTATCTCCACCACTTGGGCTATGAACACACTAAACGTTTATGATGCATTTTTCAACTTTAGCATTGCTTTCAACCAATACAAATGCATTCACAGAGAAATGTCCTTTTAACATTTAACAACCTTAGCTGGCCATGTGGTGTGTGTCACATCATCATATGAAAAAAGGCTGCACTCTATCATACTGAAGCATGACAACATAGAATACATTCTAATAGATAAAGCAAGGGAGACACAAAGCGCAATAAGGTCTTATCCGATAATAAGTTAGCACTTTTTAAATAGGAAGCTGCTCACCTGGTATTAGTTGGTTAAAACACTTGTAGGAGAGGCTGCCGCAGATCCACAGGTCGGTCGACGACCCGACAATACAATATACTGCAGAAAAGATGTGGATTCCAGTCCGCCCTGCCCAAATAATAAATTTCCAAGACGTAGTAGCAGTTAAGAAGTGGTTTAATCTACGCGTTTCAGGGTGAATACCACCCCTTCTTCAGGAAAATACCACATATAGCTACTGGTGTGTAATGTCCCCACGCATTGGAACTCTACACTGCAGATGTTGGAAAGGATTTGTGAGCAGAAAAGGGCAGTTGTTGACTACCAGCATCAACAAGGCCATCGGTATTCAGTTTAGACTCCACACATAAGACTCAGGAGTGGACATTGATGTCAGACATAAGTACCATCCTCCAAAACTTTGAGGACTCCACCAAGATGGTGAGTGGCGATGACGTCATAATTAGGGTCACCATCCCACTTCTCTTTATTCTAATAATAATAATAATCGTTATTTATATAGCGCCAACATATTCCGCAACGCTTTACAGTTTAACCGTTTCAAACACAACAGTCATAAGAAACGTTAACAATAATACAATAATTAAAGCTAAATAAAACGACCCTGCTCGTGAGAGCTTGCAATCTAGAATGAGGTGGGGAAGATACAAAGTACAGGTGTGTATTTACAATGATGTATTTAAAATGATCGTTCAGCCATCTTGAGGGAGTGGGGGATAGAAAGAGATAGTATATGGGCTACAGACACACACACATAAAATTACTTTGATTAGGGAACGTGATAGGCTGCTCTGGACAAATGTGTTTTGAGGGAGCGCCTAAAACTATGCAGGTTGTGACTGGTCCTAATTTCTTGGGGTAGAGCATTCCAGAGGATTGGCGCAATTCAGGCGAACTCTTTGAGTAGGGAGCGGGAGGTACAGATAAGTGCAGAGGTTAGTCGAAAGTCGTTTGCAGAGCGCAGCGATCGTCTAGGCCAACAGACAGAAATGAGGGAGGAGATGTGAGGGGGTGGCGCACTTTGAAGAGCTATGTGGATGAGAGCAAGTACTTTGAATTGGATCCTATAATGAATGGGCAGCCAATGTAACGACTGGCGAAGAGTGGACGCATCCGAGTACCAAATAGCAAGATGGACGACCCTGGCTCCTGCATTAAGGATGGACTGTTATGATTTGGTAGCTGAGGAGAGCAGGCAAAAAAGGAAATACACCAGAGAGGTTGGAATCTATGGGATTGCAGTACCCTGACTAACCACCACAACTAAAGGCAGCCGTGGAGCGTACCTACGTTGGTCCTAGACGCCTCGTCACAGCCTGAGAAGCTAACTACACCTAAAGACAGAAAGAGGAAAACTATCTGCCCCGGAGCAGATCCCCAAAGAACATAGAAAGCCCCCAAACATGTAATGGCAGTTAGACAAGAGGAAATACAGACACAGACAGAAAATAGTATGAGCAAACGTTGGGGCCCAAACTTCCTAAATAGAAAAGGATAGGAAGGACACTTACTGCAATCCCAAAAAACCCTGAAAAGTACCAACTCTACTAATTACAAAAACAACCTGAGATCACACGACCTCTACCACCTAAATTAGTTCTCTGGTGTAACAAAAACTAAACAGCAGCCACTGAAAAAACTGGAAAAGGCAAATGAACAAACAACAGTGGCCGAACTAAACTGAGAGGAGCACAAGCCCCCGGAGGGGACACGGCAGACCCCCACAGAAGTGCAGGAAAAAATGCAAAAAGCAAGCACAAAAAACTAAAAGAAGAAAATGTCTTATCTGTTAGAAGAAGATGCAGGCACGAAACAGCAAGCTACAAAGTGAACAGGAATCAAAGATGAGACCAGAACAATTGATCACCGGCAACCCTGATGGGAGGGAACCTCCCTTATATAAGACCAGTCAGTAACACCTGATCGCCAATCTTCACAATCTTCATTGGATGGTTCAGTACTGTTTGTAACCACCAGAGGGAGCTTCTGCTCAGAATTCATTTCTAGCACATTCACAGCAGTACCCCCCCCTTGAGGAGGGGTCACCGAACCCTCATTTGAGCAACCAGGTCGGTCAGGATGAGCTCTGTGATACGCACGGATGAGTCTCCTAGCATGGATGTCCGAAGCAAACACCCAAGAATTGTCCTCCTGACCATAACCTCTCCACTTAACCAAATACTGGAGTTTCCGTCTAGAAAAACGAGAATTCAATATTTTCTCAACCACATACTCCAGATTGCCCTCAACCAAAACAGGGTCAGGAGGCACAGCCATAGGAACCACTGGCTCGACAAACCTCTTCAATAAGGACTTGTGGAACACGTTATGGATCTTAAATGTCCCTGGAAGAAGTAAAAGAAAGGAAACAGGATTAAGAATCTCCATGATCTTATAAGGTCCAATGAACCTAGGCTTAAACTTAGGAGATGCAACTCTCATAGGGATATTTCTTGAGGACAACCAGACCAAGTCCCCCACTTCAAACCGAGGACCATCAGTCCTATGCCGGTTGGCAAACCGCTGGACCCTCTCCTGAGAGAGGGACAACCTCTCCACTACCTGGTCCCAAATCTGCTGCATACGCTCCACAACAGAGTCAACACCTGGACAGACAGAAGCCTCCGTCTGTCCTGAAGAAAATCGAGGGTGAAACCCAAAATTGCAGAAAAATGGAGACATCAAAGTGGCAGAGCTAGCCCTATTATTAAGAGCAAACTCAGCCAAAGGCAAAAAAGAGACCCAGTCATCCTGATCAGCAGACACAAAGCATCTTAGATAAGTCTCCAATGTCTGGTTTGTTCTCTCAGTTTGTCCATTGGTCTGAGGATGAAAAGCCGAGGAGAAAGACAATTGAACACCAAGTTTAGAACAAAAAGTCCTCCAAAATCTGGAAACAAACTGGACTCCTCTGTCCATATGAAATCCATAGAGATATGGGTCCATGGTCTCTTGGGCACAGGCAATGGCATCAACAAACCACTAGAGCGAGAGCAAGGCTTGGAGCGAGAGCAAGTCCCGCAGGACTGCACAAATTCCCTGACGTCACGAGACAAAGTAGGCCACCAAAAGGACCGACTAACCAAGTCTCTGATACCAAAAATTCCGGGATGACCGGCCAACGCGGAACAATGAATCTCAGACATCACACTCTTTTTCCACCGGTCTGGGACAAACAATTTCCCAATAGGGCAGCACTCGGGTTTATCCTCCTGACACCCTTCCAGAGCCAGTCTCAAATTGGGCGAGATGGCGGAAAGAACTACACCCTCTTTCAAAATAACAGCAGGATCAGACAACTCAGGAGAGTCCGCAAGGAAACTCCTCGAGAGGGCATCCGCCTTAACATTCTTAGTGCCAGGAAGAAAGGAAACCACAAAATTAAAACGTGTGAAAAACAAGGCCCACCTGGCCTGTCTAGGATTAAGTCGCTTAGCTGATTCCAGATAAACCAGATTCTTATGGTCCGTGAGGACCACCACCTGATGTTTGGCTCCCTCCAGCCAATGTCTCCACTCTTCAAAAGCCCACTTCATGGCCAATAACTCCCGATTACCCACGTCATAATTACGTTCAGTTGGAGAAAATTTTCGAGAGAAAAAGGCACAAGGGTTACTTTTAGAGGTCTCTGGATCTCTTTGGGACAAAACGGCACCTGCCCCAATTTCAGAGGCATCAACCTCCACCTGAAATGGCAGAGAAACATCAGGCTGCCGTAGAACAGGAGCAGAAGTGAATCTCTGCTTAAGTTCCTGAAACGCAGAGACTGCCTCAGGAGGCCAATTCACCACATCAGAACCCTTTTTGGTCAAATCAGTCAATGGTTTAACAATAACAGAGAAATTACCAATAAATTTACGATAAAAATTGGCAAAACCCAAGAATCTTTGAAGAGCCTTTAATGAAGTAGGTTGGACCCAATCACAGATGGCCTGAACCTTGACCGGGTCCATTTCAATAACAGATGGGGACAAAATGAATCCCAGAAATGAGATCCTCTGTACGCCAAAAAGACACTTTGATCCCTTCACATACAGAGCATTCTCTCTCAAAATCTGGAACACAGTCCGAACATGTTTCACATGAGAGTCCCAGTCATTGGAAAAAATCAAGATATCATCCAAATAAACAATCAGAAATTTATCCACAAAATCCCTGAAAATGTCATTCATGAAGGACTGGAAGACAGAAGGAGCATTAGTGAGCCCAAAGGGCATCACTAGGTACTCAAAATGCCCCTCTGGGGTATTAAATGCCGTCTTCTATTCATCCCCGTGCTTAATGCGAATAAGGTTATATGCCCCCTGAGGTCAAGCTTGGTAAACCAAGTAGCACTTTTCACCCTGGAAAACAGGTCAGAAATCAAGGGTAACGGATATTGATATTTCACAGTGATATTGTTCAAGAGACGATAATCAATACACGGCCTTAATGAACCATCCTTTTTGGCCACAAAGAAAAAACCGGCACCCAAGGGTGAAGAGGATGGTCTGATATGACCCTTCTCCAATGACTCCTTGATATAAGACCGCATAGCGTCATGTTCAGGTACAGACAAGTTAAAAAGGCGACCTTTAGGGAATTTACTACCAGGCACTAATTCAATAGCGCAGTCATAGCTCCTATGGGGGGGCAAGGATGCAGATTTACTTTCGCTAAACACATCAGAAAAATCAGTCAAAAAGTCAGGAACATCCTGAGCCTGGGGGGAGGCAGAAAAAACAGGAGTGTTGGTATTAACACATTGGCAGCCCCAACTGGTTACAGACACAGATTTCCAATCCAAAACAGGATTATGAGACTGTAACCAAGGGAAACCCAGTACGATAATGTCATGCAGATTATACAGCACCAAAAATTTGCAACTCTCCTGATGATCAGGTTCAACCCTCATTATCACCTGAGTAGAGAACTGAGGTTTATTCTCAGCCAAAGGGGTAGAATCGATCCCAGTAGGGGAATAGACTTCCGTAGGGGTATCAAGGGAAACCCACAACGTTTAGCAAAATCAAAATCCATCAGGTTAATAGCTGCTCCCGAATCAACGAAAGTCTGAGCAGAAAATGTGGACAGGGAGCAAATCAGGGTAACAGTCAACAAAAATTTAGTCTGAACACTACCAAGACAACTGAGCGTGCAAAACGTCTTCCCCGCTTAGGGCAGACTGAAATAGCATGAGAGGCATCACCACAGTAGAAACATAACCCATTGCGTTTTCGAAACTCATGACGCTGTGCCCCAGAAGCCACTGTATCACACTGCATGGGTTCAGAAGCTGGTTCACAAGGCAACACTATTCCACGCATACCTCTACGCTCACGCAAACGTCTGTCAATTTGAATCGCTAATGACATATAATCATTGAGACCAGAGGGGACAGGGAATCCCACCATAACTTCCTTTACATTCTCTGACGGACCCTTCCGAAAAAGGGCTGCCAAAGCATAGTCATTCCATTTGGTCAGGACTGCCCACCTTCGGAATCTCTGACAGTATAACTCAGCGTCCTCAAGCCACTGATTTAATGCCAACAAGGCTTTTTCAGCTTGATCAGTGACATTAGGCTCATCGTACAATAACCCCAGAGCCTGAAAAAATGCATCAACATTACTCAAAACAGGATCCCCAGGTGTCAGGGAAAAAGCCCAATCCTGAGGATCGCCGCGCAGGAGAGAGATGACAATTTGAACCTGCTGTGCTGCGTTCCCTGAGGACTTAGATTTCAAGGCAAAAAACAACTTACAGTTATTTTTGAAATTCAGAAATTTAGCTTGATCCCCTAAAAACAAATCTGGCATGGGAATCCTAGGTTCCACAACAGGCAACCTCGCAAGATAGGTAGCAATACTCCGAACCTCAGTGGCAAGCTGATCCACACAGCCAGACAACTGTGCAAACTCCATTGAGAGAAGAAAAAAAAAATCCTCCTCAGCTCCCAGAGATACAGAGGGAAAAAAAATGCAACAAACAGAAAAAAAAAAAAAAATCTCTGACAACTCTGACAACTTTTTTCTTTCCACAATATTTTTCCCTTCTGTGAGTACCATATAATTTTCAGTTTGGGCCTGTGATACTGTTATGATTTGGTAGCTGAGGAGAGCAGGCAAAAAAGGAAATACACCAGAGAGGTTGGAATCTATGGGATTGCAGTACCCTGACTAACCACCACAACTAAAGGCAGCCGTGGAGCGTACCTACGTTGGTCCTAGACGCCTCGTCACAGCCTGAGAAGCTAACTACACCTAAAGACAGAAAGAGGAAAACTATCTGCCCCGGAGCAGATCCCCAAAGAACATAGAAAGCCCCCAAACATGTAATGGCGGTTAGACAAGAGGAAATACTGACACAGACAGAAAATAGTATGAGCAAACGTTGGGGCCCAAACTTCCTAAATAGAAAAGGATAGGAAGGACACTTACTGCAATCCCAAAAAACCCTGAAAAGTACCAACTCTACTAATTACAAAAACACCTGAGATCACACGACCTCTACCACCTAAATTAGTTCTCTGGTATAACAAAAACTAAACAGCAGCCACTGAAAAAACTGGAAAAGGCAAATGAACAAACAACAGTGGCCGAACTAAACTGAGAGGAGCACAAGCCCCCGGAGGGGACCCGGAAGACCCCCACAGAAGTGCAGGACAAAATGCAAAAAGCGAGCACAAAAAACTAAAAGAAGAAAATGTCTTATCTGTTAGCAGAAGATGCAGGCACGAAACAGCAAGCTACAAAGTGAACAGGAATCAAAGATGAGACCAGAACAATTGATCACCGGCAACCCTGATGGGAGGGAACCTCCCTTATATAAGACCAGTCAGTAACACCTGATCGCCAATCTTCACAATCTTCATTGGATGGTTCAGTACTGTTTGTAACCACCAGAGGGAGCTTCTGCTCAGAATTCATTTCTAGCACATTCACAACGATGGACTGTAGAGGGGAAAGTCGAGTGAGGGAGCGTTAAACGCTCTCTGCTCACAATCCAAGAGGATGCATTTCTGGCAGAGAATGATGAGAAGGAGTAAGGAACCATACAGGGTGATTACACACAGCCCAGCCTCATCTCATCCCAATGTGGATTGGGTGACAATGAGGAAGAGGAAGAGGAAGAACAGGAGCTAGTTTCATGCGCTATAGACGATACTACAAGCACAACTGTCATACCATGTGTTCAGTGTGGATGGCCTGAGGACAGGGAGGAGGATAGGCAGGAGCAGGAGGAGTGCATGATCAGTCATCCTCTTGGACACGGAAGTCTTGCCTGTTAGCAGTCTAGCCTGCAAGGCTGAGTTTATGTTACGCTGCCTTTCCCGTGACCTTCGCATTCTCAAAATTTTGTGTGAGTGGCAATACTGATTGGTGACACTTTTCAACTGATGCTACAAGGAGAATTTTATATCTTTTATTCCAGAGGCAGACAGGTGTACTAAAATGTTGCAGTACCAGAGGGCCCTTCTTGCAGAATTATTTAAAAAATTCCCATCTGAAAACGCTGGCGGCAGATGTCACAGTTTGTGGGATAACCAAGGAGTACAGGTGAGAGAGACACAACTTCAATCCAGCAAAGGCAGTGAAATACTGGCAAATTTCTGGGATCTCATACCCTCCCACCGCCCTGGCGTGGCCGGAGAAGTGGTTCAACGTGGAGACCAGCCATGGCCATGCCTTGTAGCATGCCCAAGACTATGTTGGGGGTTTGAGATGGGTCCCCCATGTTGCACTAGAGAAGAAGAATACCTCTGTTCAGGGTTACGCTAAACCCTGTTGAACTTGTAGAACTTAACGTTAATTGCACTGAAGAAATGTTCTTGAAGAAAGTTTAACCCCTCTCTGACATCAGACGTACTATCCCGTCCATGAAACCCGTGCCAATCTGACCATGGACGGGATAGTACGTCATAGGCGATTAGCTGCGCTCCCATGCTGTGCACACTGTCACACCAGCAATCTGATAAAATACAGTGATGTCCCACCCTGGGACAAAGTAAAAAAGTAAAAAAAATAAAAATAAACATGTTTTAAAAAAAAATCCAAAATAAATAAAAAAAATATATATATATTCCCCAATAAATTCATTTCTTCCTGTAAATAAAAAAACAAAACAATAAAAGTACACATATTTGGTATCGCCGCATCCGTAATGACCCCCCCTATAAAACTGTCCCACTAGTTAACCCCTTTAGTGAACCCCTTAAAAAAAAAAAAAACAAAGCAAAAAATCAATGCTTTATCATCATACCGCCGAACAAAAAGTGGAATAACACGCGATCAAAAAGACGGATATAAATAAACATGGTACCGCTGAAAACGTCATCTTGTCCCGCAAAAAACGAGCCACCATACAGCATCATCAACAAAAAAATAAAAAAGTTATAGCTCGCAGAATAAAGCAATGCAAAAATAATTATTTTTCATATAAAATTGTTTTTATTCTATAAAAGCGCCAAAACATAAAAAAATGATATAAATGAGGTATCGCCGTAATCGTACTAACCCGAAGAATAAAACTGCTTTATCAATTTTACCACACGCGGAACGATAAAAACGCCCTCCCCAAAAGAAATTCATGAATTGCTGATTTTTGTTCATTCTAACCTCCCAAAAATCAAAATAAAAAGCGATCAAAAAATGTCACGTGCTCAAAAATGGTACCAATAAAAACGTCAACTCGTACCGCAAAAAATAAGACCTCACATGACTCTGTGGGCCAAAATATGCAAAAATTATAGCTCTCAAAATGTGGCGATGCAAAAAACTATTTTTTGCAATAAAAAGCGTCTTTTAGCGTGACAGCTGCCAATCATAAAAACCCGCTATAAATAGTAAATAAGACCCCCCTTTATCACCCCCTTAGTTAGGGAAAAATAATAAAATAAAAAAAATGTATTTATTTCCATTTTCCCATTAGGGTTAGGGTTAGGGTTTCGGCTAAAGTTAGGGTTAGGGTTGGCGCTAAAGTTAGGATAAGGGTTAGGGTTGGGATTAGGGGTGTGTTAGGGTTAGGTTTGTGGTTAGGGTTGGGACTAGGGTTAGGGGTGTGTTGGGGTTAGGGATGGAGTTAGAATTGGGGGGTTTCCGCTGTTTAGGCACATCAGGGGCTCTCCAAATGTGACATGGCGTCTGATCTCAATTCCAGCCAATTCTGCGTTGAAAAAGTCAAACGGTGCTCCTTCACTTCTGAGCTCTGCCATGCGTCCAAACAGTAGTTTATCCCCAATATGGGGTATCAGCGTACTCTGGACCCCAAGAGTTGTTGTGCAATTTGTCCTATTTCTTCTGTTACCCTTGGGAAAATAAACAACTGGGGGCGAAAATATCATTTTTGTAAAAAAAAAATTATTTTTTTGTTTTTACGGCTGTACATTATAAACTTCTGTGAAGCACTTGGGGCTTCATAGCGCTCACCACACATCTAGATAAGTTCCTTGTGGGGTCTATTTTCCAAAATGGGGTCACTTGTTGGGGATTTCCACTGTTTAGGTGCATCAGGGGCTCTCCAAATGCGACATGACGCCCCCAGACCATTCCATCAAAGTCTGCAATCCAAAACGTCACTACTTCCCTTCCGAGCCCCAACGTGTACCCATACAGTAGTTTTCTCCCACATATTGGGTATCAGCGTACTCAGGACAAATTGGACAACAACTTTTGGGGTCCAATTTCTCCTGTTACCCTTGTGAAAATAAAATATTGGGGCGAAAAAAATCATTTTTGCAAAAAAAAAAAAAGATTTTTTATTTTTACGGCTGTGCGTTATAAACTTCTGTGAAGCACTTCGGGTTCAAAGTGCTCACCACACATCTAGATAAGTTCCTTGTGGGGTCTATTTTCCAAAATGGGGTCACTTGTGGGGGGTTTCCACTGTTTAGGTGCATCAGGGGCTCTCCAAATGCGACATGACGCCCCCAGACCATGCCATCAAAGTCTGCAATCCAAAACGTCACTACTTCCCTTCGAGCCCCGACGTGTGCCCATACAGTAGTTTTCGCCCACATATTGGGTATCAGCGTACTCAGGACAAATTGGACAACAACTTTTGGGTTCTAATTTCTTCTGTTACCCTTGTGAAAATAAAATATTGGGGGCAAAAAAATCATTTTTGTTAAAAAAAAAAAGATTTTTTATTTTACGGCTGTACGTTATAAACTTTAGTGAAACACCTGGGGGTTCAAAGTTCTCACCACACATCTAGATAAGTTCCTTGAGGGGTCTAGTTTCCAAAATGGTGTCATTTATGGGGGTTTCCACTGTTTAGGCAGATCAGGAGCTCTCCAAACACGACATGGCGTCCAGCCAATTCTGCGTTGAAAAAGTCAGACAGCGCTCCTTCCTTTCCAAGCTCTGCCATGCACCCAAACAGTGGTTTACTCCCACATATGGGGTATCAGCGCACTCAGGACAAATTGCACAATAACTTTTGGAGTCTTGTTACCCTTGGAAAAATAAAAATTGGGGTGAAAAGATCATTTTTGTGGAAAAAATATGATTTTTTAATTTTACGGCTCTACGTTATAAACTTGTGTGAAGCACTTGAGGGTTCAAATTGCTCACCAAAGATCTAGATAAGTTCCTTAGGGGGTCTAGTTTCCCAAATGGGGTCATTTGTGGGGGGTTTCCACTGTTTAGGCACATCAGGGGCTCTCCAAATGCAGCATGGCATCCAAACTCAATTCCAGCCAATTTTGGTTGGAAAAAGTCAAATGGTGCTCCTTCCCTTCCGAGCTCTGCCGTGCGCCCAAACAGTGGTTCTCCCCCACATATGGGGTATCAGCGTACTCAGGACAAATTGGACAACAACTTATGTGGTCCAATTTCTCCTGTTACCCTTGGGAAAATAAAAATTAGTGACTAAAAGATAATTTTTGTGGGAAAAAAATAGGATTTTTTATTTTCATGCCCGGGCATTATAAACTTGTGTGAAGCACTTGGGGGTTCAAAGTGCTCACCAAAGATCTAGATAAGTTCCTTAGGGGGTCTAGTTTCCAAAATGGGTCACTTGTGGGGGATTTCCACTGTTTAGGCTCATCTGGGGCACTGCAAACGGAACATGACCCCCATCAACGTCTGCATTCCAAAACGTTACTACTTCCTTTCCAAGCCCTGCCGTGCGCCCAAACAGTTTCCTCCCCCCACATATGGGGTATCAGCGTACTCAGGACAAATTGGACAACAACTTTTGGGGTCCAATTTCCTTGGGAAAATTCAAAAATTTGGGACTAAAAAATCATTTTTGTGGAAAATTGTTTTGTTTTTTTTTCACACCTAGGCATTATAAACTTTTGTGAAACACTTGGGGGTTCAAAGTGCTCACAACAGATCTAGATAAGTACCTTAGGGGGTCTAGTTTCCAAAATGGTGTCACTTGTGGGGGTTTCCACTGTTTAGGCGCATCAGAGGTTCTCCAAGCGCGACATGGCGTCCAATCTCAATTCCAGCCAATTTTAGTTTGAAAAAGTCAAACGGCGCTCCTTCCCTTACGAGCTCTGCCGTGTGCCCAAACAGTGGTTTTCCCCCACATATTGGGTATTGGCGTACTCAGGAGAAATTGCATAACAACCTTATCTGTCCATTTTCTCCTTTTACCCTTGTGAAAATAAAAAAAAAGTTTGTAAAAGATCATTTTTGTGGCTAAAAAGTTAAATATTCATTTTTTCCTTCCACGTTGCTTTAGTTCCTGTGAAGCACCTGAAGGGTTAATAAACTTCTTGAATGTGGTTTTGAGTACCTTGAGGGGTGCAGTTTTTAGAATGGTGTCACTTTTGGGTATTTTCTGCCATATAGACCCCTCAAAGTGACTTCAAATGTGAGGTGGTCCCTAAAAAAAATGGCTTTGTAAATTTTGTTGTAAAAATGAGAAATCGCTGGTCAACTTTTAACCCTTATAACTTCCTAACAAAAAAAAATTTTGGTTCCAAAATTGTGCTGATGTAAAGTAGACATGAGGGAAATGTTATTTCTTAACTATTTTGTGTGACATATTTCTCTGTTTTAAGGGAATAAAAATTCAAAGTTTGAAAATTGCAAAATTTTAAAAATTTTCGCCATATTTGCATTTTTTAAAAAATAAACGCAAGTTATATCGAAGAAATTTTACTTCTAACGTGAAGTACAATATGTCACGAAAAAACAATCTCAGAATCGCGAATATCCGTTGAAGCGTTCCAGAGTTATAACCTCATAAAGAGACAGTGGTCAGAATTGTAAAAATTGGCCCTGTCATTAACGTGCAAACCACCCTTGGGGGTGAAGGGGTTAATAAGCACTTTAAAGTAAAATGTTTACCCGTATTAAATGCCAAAGAATGTTTTATTTAAAAGTAATGTCAGTATTGATGTTTTCTACCCTGTTTTATTATGCAATGTTTAAGAAAAAGTGCCTCCCAAAAAGGGAAGTTGCGTTTGATTATTTTACCTGTTGTGATGCATCACCCAAAATTTTGTATGTTTCTGTAACACCTGTGTTTTGCTCTGTTCCAGCCCACGGATGTGCTGTGTTTAACGGGGGGTATGTGGCACCCCTGAGGGTCCATTCACCACAGAGGTACTGCACAGCATCAGAGGTGTGGTACCCCACTCTCAGGTAAGGAGGGAGCACCACCCAGGACTCTATCACCTCCACCCAACACAGACTATTGCAGCAGGGGAACCCTGGACGTACCCTACGGGAGGATGGTCTCATCTCAAGCTGGGTAGTAAAGGGTGTTGGGGGTGTGGGTGTAGAAGGAAGGGGGTGGGAACGAAACTGTAGGGTCAGAACAGGAGGGGAGCTCAAGCTTTCCCCCAGACGCAGAAAGATAGTAGTAAGAAAGAGACAGAAGGAAGTTTCCGAAAGGACAGAAGGGGTCCTAGGGGCACGGGTAGTGAGCAATCCATCTGTGGGGCCCGATCCAGTAGTGACTAGTGGAGAAATCACCAGACTCAGCTAGCAAGCCGGAGGCAGGGGCACATCTAGGTGCTTCAGCTACAAGCCACAGTTATCTTCTCTGAAAAGGTAGCCATAAGGGAGCAAGGGGACTTAGAGAACGTCGCCTGACAAGGTCCGTGGCTACTGGCTTGGGACACTGACTGTGAGGTGCTGGACAGGAAGGGCGGGAAGTCAGCACAGTGAGACGGCCAGGAAAGGAACATATCGAAGGCAGTCCTGGTGCATCCTGATCTACCTGGGAGTTTGCTGGACCCCTCATCTGGAGGACACGGCACCAAGCCATCATCTGTGCACACAAGAACTGTGAGTATTGGAAATAGCACCCTGCTGTGTCCTCTGAATTATTTTTGCATCACCTGCCCTGCACCACATTCACCACCAACATCATCTTTAATTTCCTAACTGCCCTGGGACATAGCTCTGCCTGTGGAGGGCTGAACCAACTCTGCTGAATCAACAACTGTCCCAGTGGACTGAATCTGCAGCATCTGCTAACATTTTTATTGCCGAGTATCACAGGTGGCGTCACGAGCACTTTATTACAAACTCTTTATTTTTTCCTTTTTCATCATCATCCCCTTTTATTGGATGCCAAAGGCCACGGACTGGGTCACTGCTGCCATGACACTGCCCCTTTAAGAAGCGGCCTGGTACAGAGTATCGCCACTGTCCTGGTGGGCAATCCAATTGTGTTGGGGTTAGAGTTGTGTTGGGATTACGGTTACAGTTGTGGTTACAGTTGTGTTGGAGTTATGGTTGTGTTAGAGTTATGGTTGAGGTATTGGGGTTAGGGTGGTGTTGGGATTAGAGTTGGTGTTGGGGTTAAGGTTGTGGTTAGGGTTGGGAATAGGGTTAGGTGTGTGCGTTCAAGTTGGGGTTAGGGCTGTTTGATGGTTGGAGTTAGAATTGGGGGGTTTCCACTGTTTAGGCATATCAGGGGGTCTCAAATCGCGACATGGTGCCCACCATCGATTCCAGACAATTTTGCATTCAAAAAGTCAAACAGTGCTCCCTCCCTTCTGAGCCCTGCTATGCGCCCAAATAGTGGCTTGCCCACATGTACGGGGTATCGGCGTACTCAGGAGAAATTGCACAACAAATTTTGTGGTCCATTTTCTTCTGATACCCTTGTGAAAATAAAAAAGTTTGAGTCTAAAGTAAATTTTTTGTGAAAAAAGTTTTTTTCCTTCCACATTGCTTTAGTTCTCGTGAAGCACCTGAAAGGTTAATATACATCTTGAATGTGGTTTTGCGCACCTTGAGGGGTGCAGTTTTTAGAATGGTGTCACTTTTGGGTATTTTCTGTCATATTGACCCCCCAAACTCACTTCAAATGTGACGTGGTCCTTTCAGTTTTGTTGGAAAAATGAGAAATCGCTGGTCAAATTTTAACTGTTATACTCCTAACAAAAAAAAATTATGTTTCCAAAATTGTGCTGATGTAAAGTTGACATGCGGCAAATGTTATTTATTAACTATTTTGTGTGACACGACCCTCTGATTTAAGGGCACAAAAATTTAAATTTTCATAATTTTTGCCAAGTTTCCATTTTTTCAGAAATAAACACAAGTCATATCAAAGAAATTTTACCACTAGCACAATATGTACAATATGTCACGAAATACAGTCTCAGCATCAGTGGGATCCATTGAAGCATTCCAGAGCTATAACTTCATAAAGTGACAGTGGTCAGAATTGTAAAAATTTGGCTTGGTCATTAAGGTCAAAATTGTCCTCGGTCATTAAGGGGTTAAATTAACTTACATTTCTCCTTTGTTCATTCACTTTGCCTTACATTAATAACTAAAAATGAATTATTAACACTTCTTTTATTTTTTTATATCAATCGTAGTTTGCAGCACTCTTTTCACACCTGCCCTAAAGCTTTTTCTACTATATATAACAGTATATATATATATATATATATATGTTATGTTGCTCAGAAGTCCAGGCATATTTTACATAAATAAATATATATCTATATGTATAGATATATATGTGTGTGTGTGTATATATATTATGTACTACAGTATAACTATACACTATTGCATACTATTGTGGCAGTACATACGAATAGATAGATAGATAGATAGATAGATAGATAGATAGATAGATAGATAGATAGATAGATATGGGATAGATAGATAGATAGATAGATAGATAGATAGATAGATAGATATGGGATAGATAGATAGATAGATAGATAGATAGATAGATAGATAGATGATAGATAGATAGATAGATAGATAGGATAGATAGGGATAGATAGATAGATAGATGATGGATAGATAGATAGATAGATAGATAGATAGATAGATAGATAGATAGATAGATAGATAGATAGATAGATAGATAGATAGATAGATGAGATAGATAGATTGATAGATAGATAGATAGATAGATAGATAGATAGATAGAGTGTATATATATATATATATATATATATATATATGTACTCCAATAATCTGCAGGGACTTCTGAACAACATAACAGCTATAATGTGTCAGGAATGCCGGTGGCTGCTCCTCCAGAGGGCGAGGAAATACCGTGGCTTCATCAGAGACCTGGAGAGGGATTACTCTAAGTTTTATTTCATCAGAGAAAACACTGCAGGAGACCAGAGATGAATAGAAATACTCAGCAACATCATTAAACTATTCTGTCTGCTTCTTTTCAGGAATCATCAATTTCTTGCCATGATCACAAATTACTCCTTTAATAAATAAGTCAGCCTCTATCCAATATTCAGTACTGTGCATTTTATTTTACTTTGTTGTGCAAGTGACTATAATTACAAAACCATGGGCAATATGACTTTGCTTTGTTCTTATAATCTCATTTAACCTGTCAAGACCTCCCTGTTGGCCAAGTAAGCGAACTAAAATTTGTGATCAAACACACACACACACACAGTTGGTTAAACACATTGCTGCTTGCTGGATGCATTAGAAGAACCTACAGATTTCTTGATCAGTGCCGCTACTGCCTGGAGCAACAGTGCCCCATGTGGTAGTACAATATAATTACTGATTGACAGCCAATTCCAAAAGGAAAGAAATCTGTACATGTGAGATTAACATTTTGGAAAATATTTAATTACCAATTTAGTCTTGTCTTCTTATATCTTAAAACAAACAGTTCACATACTTATGTTACGTTTGGCTTTGGAAAAGCTTGTCTGTTAAGATTTTTAAGAATCCAAATTTCTGTCCTGTGGATTAAATACATATAGTTTTTGATATATGCAATTGCAAGCCTCTCACTTTATGTTAAGGTACCGGTAAGGCCCAGTTTAAACTTTCTGTTTCTGAAACATTTTTTGCTCATGTTATATCCATTGAGGTCAAAACTAACAAACCTCAAGTAATCTGAGTTTCTCAATTGATATTGATTGAAAGATCAATTATAAATTACAGATGTAAATTTTCATCAAGGACAAATATAACATTGAGACCGGCTACGTGTCTGCTAGAGGGTGTCCCAGAAGGATAGGGCCACCAGAAGTTGAAAAGTTTGTAAGTGGTACATTCTCTAAATGGGATATAGCCAGCAGTGGGGTGGCGCAGGGATATGTGTTGGGACCGATTCTTTTCTAACCTCTTTATTAATGACCTTGGGGATGTGATTGAGAGCAAAGTCATACCTCCCAACTTTTGAAGATGGGAAAGAGGGACGGAGGTTGCGGCGCACACAGCAAATTTTAGGCCGCGCCCCTGACCACACCCATTTCACAACTAATCACACCCATGTCCACGCCCCAACTACAGCCATTTAGCCTGCTGATCACACTGACTGGTACTGAGGGCACAGTGGCTGGCATTATGGGATCAGTGGCTGGTACTGTGGGCACACTGACTGGTACTGAGGAAAAGAAAGAAAAAGCAGAGTTTTAAAGTGCTCCTCGGGGCTCCGCCGTGTACTCCTGTGTCCACGGGGAAAGTAAGCTGCCAGCCGGGACAGCGGGGCAGACCCTCTCTCAAAATCGGGACTGTTGGGAGGTATGAATGCTCCCCACCATACACCTTGTACACGCACGGATCCGTACACCTCGCGCACACACGGCTCCGCTCCGTACACCTCGCGCACACACGGTTCCACTCCGTACACCTCGCACACACGGCTCTGCTACATCCACACTGTAAATCCCTCCTGCTCCTTCAAAATTGGGACTGTCCCGCTAGTTCTGTGGCAGTTGGGAGGTATGAATGCTCCCCACCATACACCTTGTACACGCACGGCTCCGCACACCTCATACACACACGGTTCCCCTCTGTACACCTCGCGCACACACGGCTCCGCTCCGTACACGGCTCCACTCCGTACACCTCGTGCACACACGGCTCCACTCCGTACACCTCGCGCACACATGGCACCACTCAGTACACACACGGCTTCACTCCGTAAACCTCGTACATACGCAGCCACACTCCGTAAACCTTGTACACATGTGGCTTTGCACCATACACCTCGTACACATGCAGTTCCGCTCCGTACACCTCATACACATGCGGTTCCGCTCCGTACACCTCGTACACACGCGGTTACGCTCCATACACACGCGGCTCCACTTCTCTACACCCCGTACACACACGGCTCTGCTCCGCTCTGTACACACACGGCTCAAGCACGGAGCCCTGTGTGTACGGAGATGAGCGGCTCAGCTCCGTACACTTCATAAACAATGCTCCGTTTTGTACGCCCGTACACACACAGCACTGCTACAGCCACCTCGTACACACACAGCTCCGCTCCATACACCTCGTACACATGCGGTTCCGCTCCGTACACTTCGTACACACGCGGTTACGCTCTATACACACGCGGCTCCACTTCTCTACACCCGTACACACACGGCTCTGCTCCGCTCCGTACACACACGGCTCTGCTCCAGTCCGTATACACTCAGCTCAAGCACGGAGCCCTGTGTGTACGGAGATCAGCGGCTCAGCTCCGTACACTTCGTACACACAAGGCTCCGTTTTGTATGCCCCGTACACACACTGCACTGCTACAGCCACCTCGTACACACACAGCTCTGCTCCATACACCTCGTACACACACGGCTCCGCTCCGTACACCTTGTACACACACGGCTACGCTCCATACACTTTTCACACACGGCTCCGCTCCGTACACCTCATACACACACGGCTCTGCTCCATACACCTCGTACACACACGGCTCTGCTCCATACACCTCGTACACACACGGCTCTGCTCCGTACACCTCGTACACACACGGCTTTGCTCCATACACTTTTCACACACGGCTCCGCCCCGTACACCTCATACACACACGGCTCTGCTACATCCACACTGTAAATCCCTCCTGACCCCTCACATAAACTTACCCTCAGCCAGCACCATGACAACCAGCACAGCTCAGCACAGCAGACTTGCACACGGAGGAGCCTGACCACGTGACACCCAACTCCTCCCCTCCTGTGACCTCATCACAGGTCCTGCTCCACAGAGGAGGAAAGCTCAGCAGGTCATTGCTCTGCTGTGAGAAGCAAAAGTGCAGCGGTGGAAGGCAACTATAGGGTGTATGGGGGGCGTGGCGGCTCATCTCACTGCGGGACACATAGTGTACCGCCGGGACAGCGGGAGGAGGGGGTCATAATCGGGACTGTCCCGGTCAATCTGGGACAGTTGGGAGGTATGCAAAGTGTCAGTTTTTGCTGCCAACACCAAACTATGTAGCAAACACTTGGCAAATGAGATTTAATGTTGATAAATGTAGAGTGATGCACCTAGGGTGAAGTAATCCTATTGCTGAATATACATTAAATGGGAGAATACTCGGGACTACAGAACAGGAGAACTTGGGCATTCTGGTTACAAGTAAGCTGAGCAGCAGTACTCAATGTCAAGCAGCAGCCGCAAAAGCAAGCAAGATTTTAGGGTGTATAACAAGAGCGATAAAATCTGTGATCCCAGCGTATTATTACCCCTTTATAAATCACTTGTGAGGCCACATCTAGAATACGGGATCCAGTTTTGGGCTCCACATTTTAAAAAGAACATTTAGAATTTAGTCAGTTCAGCGGGCAACTAGATTACTACGAGGGATGGAAGGCCCCTCACATGATGATAGGTTGGGCTTGTTTAGCTTAGAAAAAAGATTCCTCAGAGGAAATCTCATTTATATCTATAAATACATATATGGGCAATACAAAAGACTGGTGCATGACTTATTCTTTACAAGGACCATATTAAGGACCAGGGGGGCACTCATTACAGGTGGAAGAAAGGCAATTCCAGGAGCTAAATAGGAAAGGCTTCTTTACAGTTAGAGCAGTCAGACTGTGGAATGTCTGACCACAAGACGTCGTAATGGCAGACACAATAACTGCTTTTAAAAAGGAGCTGGATGATTTCCTCAATACATATAACCTTGCGGGTTATTGATAATTTAGAGATAAAATGTATAATTGGTGGAGAAAGGTTAAACTTGATGGACCTAGGTCTTTTTATAGCCTCTGTAACTATATGTATAATTGATGATGTGACCTGCTTCTAGTATTAGCAGAGTGAGTGGAGTATTATGAGCTGATAGTTTCCTACTTTAATTTCTTAGCTCATTTTTGGCCTCACTGGCTACTAAACAAAGGACTGGGCTACTGTTTCCCGTCCCATACAACCGTCGGAGCAGATATCCGCTGATTGTTGGGGTGTCGGCTGTCGGTTCCCCACCAATCTCATATTGATGACCTATTCTATAGAGAGGTCATCCGTTGTTTAGTCGTGGACAACCTCATTAAAGTTAGAATGTAGGAATAGAAATGTAATTTCATATGTAAAGTGCTAATCTGCACACAGAAGAATACATAAGAAAGCACACATAGTGAAAGTCTGGTGGTCTCCAAAGTATTCCTGGTAGGGCTCAGCCGGAGAGCGCTGCAGTCTGTAGTGTAAGGAGTAAATAGCTGAGAACGGTCCAGATGCTGCTGTGAGCGCTCAGGATACAAACACACCTGCGCTACCAGGCAAACAACCATTAGTCCCACACTATAACTCGCACTAATTACAAATTTGCGGCTGGTGAATTGCAATAATTGGCAAGTTAAAAGCAGGTTGTAATTCTGCAGATAAAGGAAGAGACAAATTGATGATAATGTCTATGTGTTTGCTTTAAACAAAAGCAAATAGACAGGAGGGGATGCACACATGGAGGCATGACATCTGCCGGGCACTTTACCAGGCCGGAGAGGATGGATCTCATTCTCTACGTTCATGTGGTTGGTATCAAAAGCATGAAATCTAATTCTGTAAGGGTTCATGTCATACAGCTGCGTCGTTACACCTCAACCTATCAATTATTTCCATGATTAATTCGTTGTCTACAGGTTTTATTAGATAGACCATCTCATAAGTTCTGCCTGAAGCATGTCTACAGGTTAGAGGGACCGTCCGTAGAAGATGTCCATGTGGCCACTATGGGGTCAATAAGATAGAGGAGCCGGATGTCAGTGGGCTGCTCCTTTTCACAGTGGCCTCAATAACAAAGTCTTTTAAAACAACGCTGGTTATTATTATCATTTGTGTAGATTCATGAAAAATAATATTGTTAGTAAAAACAGAACTTGGAAATAAAGTGTATTTTTGTCGCAAAATGGTTTTAAATATTTATAAGTCAATCAGTTATGAGTCATATGTTGCCTTATTTAAAGGGAATGTGTCATCAGAATGTGAATATAGTTTAAATCAGGATTTTAAAAAATTGTTGTCAAGTTTTTTTTTCAAATCACAAAATTAATAATCTTGCAATTTTCACACTGGCCACTGAGACTATGGTAGACTCACAATTTCCTGTATTTTCAGAAAAAGTTTACAGCACTTTCCTTATCATCAAAGACAGGATTACAATGACAAGTGACTGCTCTATAGACGGCAGATAACACATCATCCACCATTCACAATAGCCGAATCTAAGAGAATTATACCAATCACACTCTGATCAAACTCTGAGTGTGATCATAGTGTGACCTTGGATGAGAAGATGGAGAAAAAAAGTCTCCATCTTTTACATTGTGTCAGTCCATGGAAAATGAACTGTATTCAGATGTCATCCAAGTGCAGATCAATGCTTTCCACAGACTCATCGACTTGCAAGACCAAGAACAATCCTAATATCAGATAAAACTTGGGTATGCTGTGACATTTTTTCCCTGGACCGATTCTATTAGAGGAAAAAATTGGATATGTGTACGGTCCCAAAAAATAACACGGGGATGAGTGCTATCCGTCAAAACGATGGATAGTATTAGTCCGATTATTCCGGTTGTCTGCACGAGCCTTTACACACGCTCATTAGCTGCATAATACAAAAGTTAGTGTCAGTGTCTGTTCATTGTGGCTAATGTACATGTGAATTTGCTGAAACAAGTTAGATTCTAAGAAAGCGCCAGTGGCCATTTTGAAAATTGAAAGATTTCTCTTTTTTTATTTTGAATAAAAATTGTAATATGTATAAATATTACATATAAAAAACATAAATTTTATTTAACAATTTAACGACTGCCGATATGCATTAAAAGAGTGGTTGTTAAGGGTGCTTATTTCCTAACTGCTGTTTTAAAATGGCGATGAGTAATAAGGGAACAGCACCGCCCAGAGCATGACATGTGTATGACAATTGATACCCTACAGTATCGGCCCTGGCTGATTTTGCGACTGATCGGGGCCAATTAACCCCTTAAATACCACTGTCAATCGCAAAAGCGGTATATAAGTGGTTGCAAGGGAGTCACAAGACCCCCTTAGTAACTATCGGACCCCGGCGATGAGAATCGCGGGTCCCGATGGTTACCATGGTACCCTGAGGTATTGTGATGACTCCAGGGTATGGTGGCTTGTGAGATCCAGCAATAAGCTGAGTCTCACAGGCACAGTCAATGATACACTGACAGTCTCATAAGCTGCTGTACAGTGTATGAGCCTAGAGGCATGTGTTGAAAATAAAAATTATGCATGTCCTATGGTGGGACTAAGTAAAAAAAGTGAAAAAGGTAAATAAGTCAAAAAGTAAAAAAACACAAAAAAATGTGCACATAAATCACTAAAATTGGTTTTGCCACTTAAAACGCAGTGTTTGTAATAAAACAAAAGTAAACAAAAAAGTATATATAATTGATATCTCTGTGTCCTGAACAATCCGTTCTATAAAAATGGCACGTTATTGATTCTGTTTGCCGAACGCCGTAAAAAAAATAATAACAAAACATGCCAAAAATGTCATTTTTTTTCATCATACTGACTCACAAAAAAAATGAATAAAAAGAGATCAAAAAGTCATATGTAAAAAAAAAATGGTATAAAGGAAAATGAAAAAAAATATATAGCAATTCCAGTGTCGGCTGGACCAAATGTCAGACTGAATTCACCAAATTATAAATTAGAATAAGCAACAGTGAATATATAAAATATAACTTTTACTGATATACGTTAAAAAGTATAAGGTGCGTCACCCACTAAAAAATAGCTGTCAAGGAATGAGGGGTAATACATATACCCACAATGATTACCAGAAGGACAAACAACAGACAGCTATCAGGATTGGACAGATTGCCATCTAGGACAAGAAAATGGCAACTGAATGTCTAGGTGCTGCCAATTGGAGGAATACTCAATGTGGTCCTCCAAGGTATAAAAGGCAATCACCAGACAACACATATAAAACACATAATATATAAATGACAACAATAAAGTGAGAAAAGTAAGAAAATAGGAACAATCTCACCAATGTAGTGTCAAGGGGACGGGAGTTTCCAAGGCACCCAATGGTATGCGGAGGGTCCCTCGTGCGTCAATGGGAAGACAATCCCCTGTCATTCCCTGAGGAACTGATGCAAAACTATTCCCCAAACTCCCGCCCTTACAAGGGCAGTCCACAGCTTGCCCTACAAGAATAATCGCCCTGCACTTTCCCTATGAGGATGTCCCGACGCGTTTCATCTCAGTAGACTCATCAGGGGACTAGACTAAAGTGCCAAGGTACAGGGAAGCAAGACCCTACTGCTCTCAATGCTGTCTGCATAGGGCAAGAGGTGGCCAAAAGGGCGTATATATAACCTGTGATGTGTTCCATCACCTCCCACACAATAATCCAATAAGAAGCTCCGATTACCTTAAGTGTAATGGTGGTCAGTCCTGCCCAGCTGCAAAGAGAAGATGACATAGTGTGCAAACACATGGTGTAATATGATGGAACGCACGCCAAGAGTATTTCCTGGTCTGTGGAACGCAGGGGCTGAGACTGATGAGTCGTATTGCCTACCAGAGGCGCCACCCGATGATCAGGAACGCGTCAGAAGGACACAGAGAAAGGGGCTGACAATGCTCACTGAAACCACGCCCACCGAAACGCCCTGAGTGACGCTCCAGGGGGCGTGGCTTCCTCTCAGAAGAGCAACCCACACAAAAGAACCCTTGGACGGCGATATAAATAGACATGAAAGGCATAGTGAAACCAAACTGTAAAAACAGCGTAAATGAATGGCCATCACCACCGAAGGCAACCCACATTACCACAACAATCTTAAGCGGCGATATTTGTAGGCACGGTAGGGCCACATTAAACTCAGAGATGGTTTGGGTAACGCTATGAGGGGCGTGGTTAAATGATGGCCAGACAGTCTAAGAATAACCATGTGATATAGGGTGCACAACAATTGGATAGAGCAGACCACTTAAGGAAATATACATCTATTAGTAAAAAACAGATAATAAGACTAAACTGACTGTAAAAAAGATATATCATGAAAATTACAACTAGATATAGTATAAAGAAGGGTGCCAGTGGGCACACAATCTAACAAGTCAGTGTACATAAATAATAGCCCTCGTCCTAGGATCTAAAGGGCCAATTAAGCATGAAATTAATCATGTTTGATGCACATATAGATAATACCAGAACCAAAATTGGAAAGGAGTTTGATCATGAGAAATATATGCATATCCCAATATAAGGGTGACAATCAAGGTTATAGGCAAAATTATATACAGTACGGTGAGTCAAGAAAGGTAAACAGAACCAAAAAGGAATTAAATGAAGCAACCATAATTAATCTGGTCGTTCAAACCTTTGGGAATAATTGTGTCCAAGTAGAAGATCCACTTGGCTTCCCTTTGTAATATTAATTTGTCCCAATTGCCCCCCCTCGGGGGTTTCAGGACTCTATCAATGGCCATGAATCTGATGGTGTTAACTTTCCCTTCATGGAAGCCATTGACATGTCTTGAGATGGGAGTGTCTCTCCTGTGTGTGATGTCACCAACATGATCACCCACTCTCCTTTTAAATTCGCGAATAGTCTTACCCACGTATTCAAGTCCGCAAACACACGTGGCCTTATAGATGACTCCCTTAGTGCTGCGATTCATAAAGTAACGAATAGAATAATTCGTACCTGTGACGTTACTCACAAATGTTTTGCCAGAGTCAATATATTGGCAGGCCACACAGTGACCACATTTAAAGCAACCAGTCACATTACTGTGCAGCCATGTTTTGGTGGATGGAGCCGAAAAATGGCTGTGGACCAATCTGTCATTTAGAGATCGTGCTTTTCTATATGTGACCAAGGGGTGGTTGTCCAAAAAAGGAGAAATATCATTGTCCATACATAGAATGGACCAATGCTTCTTAATGATATCTCTAACCTGTGGAGAACCATTGTCAAAAGTGGTGATGAGTCTCAAAGTGTCATTATCCTGTTCATTTCTCTCCTTGATAGGATTAAGGAGTTCCAGGCGAGTACAGGACTTAGCGTGCTGGTATGCCTTTGTAAGGACATGTTGCGGATAACCTCTATCAAGGAACCTATCTCTCAATTCCCTAGCCTGAGATTCAAATGACGAGTTGCTGGAACAGTTCCTCCGTATTCTCAGGTATTGCCCCTTGGGAATACCCCTCTTAAGATGTACGGGGTGATGGCTATTCCAGTGCAACAGGGAGTTAGTTGACGTAGGTTTCCTATATGTAGAGGTCATCAATTCACCATTCTCATTCTTGACAATGAGGACGTCGAGGAACGGTAGAGTAGTTTCCTCAATCACGGATGTAAAATACAGCCCGATAGAATTGTGATTGAGGTTTGACACAAATCTGTTGAATTCATCAATAGAACCCCTCCATACAATTAGAATGTCATCTATGTATCGTGACCACAACTCGAAGCCGCGACACACAGACGAATCAGAATCCTCAGTATCAACCCACACGATAGTCTCCTCCCACCAGCCGAGGAGGAGATTGGCATAGGCCGGGGCACAGGGGCTACCCATTGCGGTCCCCCTCAATTGGTGGTAGATAGCATGGTCAAAGACAAAATAGTTGTGTGTTAGACAAAATTGAAGGAGCCTAAGAACAAACCGGTTATGTTCCTGGTATTGACAACCTCTCATGTTCAAAAAATAGCTAACTGCTTCCAAACCAAATTCATGTGGAATGGAAGAGTACAAGGCTTCCACGTCTATGCTTGCTAGAAAAGATTTGGGGCTGACAGATAAACCATCTAAACGGCGAAGGAGATCAGGTGTATCCTGTACAAAAGATTGCAACGAAGACACAAAGGGAGACAATATCTGATCTAAATAGATCCCAACATTTTGGCATAGACTCCCAACACCCGATACAATTGGGCGACCTTTTAAGGGATTAATACCCTTGTGTATTTTTGGTAAACAATAAAAGGTAGCAGTAACGGGATGATTTGGAAGTAAAAAATCAAACTCACTCTTTGAAATAATCTTATTGGTGAGTGCCTCAGACAGAATAATTTGTAATTCCTCACGATAAATGTTGGTCGGGTTGGACGCTAATTTTTCATAGGTGTTCTCATCTGACAAGATCGAGTGACACATCTGTTGGTACTGCTCGACCCCCATGACGACAACATTGCCACCCTTATCGGAGGGTTTAATCACAATGTTGTCGTCTCGTTCAAGTCCAACAATAGCTCCCATCTCTTGTTTTGAGCAGTTATAATTGCATGAAATACGACTAGTTGAAAGCTCAACCAGCTCTATAGTCACCAAATTAGAAAAATTATCAATGGCCGATAGATCACCAGAAGGTGGTGGCATTTTAGTACTTTTGACCTTCAAATTGGTGAAAGGGCCAAGACCAGAAATGTTAGGATTGACATCGGCGATAGAGTTAAGTAGCCTTACATCCGACAGCATGTCCTCGGGAATACCCAACTCAGAACTCACACGAAGATCCTGCTTTTGGAAGAACTTCTTCCACCTTACTTTACGTAAAAAGAGATTTAGATCTTTTATTGTCCTGAATAGATCAAAATCTGTATTGGGAACAAAAGAAAGACCCTTGCTCAGAACCGACATTTCACATTCATTAAGAGCCCTTTCTGACAAATTGATAATCTGAATACCCCCAAGACTGGAGGGAATGACTCCTCTTATTTCTTCATTTGTGGTGCCCGATTCCTGAGGGCATATACCTGATCTAAAAAATGCCCACTTGGAGTGGTGTCGGGTCTATCAGAGCTGTTACGTGTACCACGACCCCTACCCCTTCCCCTGTTCCTTCCTCTTGACGACCGACTCCTAGTCTCCGCCTCAGAGAAGTCGGTGTCAGTGGAAGAGAGTTCAGACTCTCTATCTAGGGGGGTGGTGCGTGTGTTTAGGACTAAATAAGCTTTATTGTCCTTAAAATCTTGAACATCACGTAAATATTGTTTGTGTTTCCTTTCTTTAAGATGATATTGAAAGCGTTCAATGTGAGTCTGGAGTTTTGTTTCTTTAGCCCCAAAATCAGTTTCTGAGGAAAACTTTTTAGTCACTTCGATATGTTCCTTCAATTTATCATTGAGTGCATTGAGAGTGGCCTTCTCCTCCTCCAATAGAATTTGCATGAAGCGAAGGGAACTCTCAGTGGCCTCACGTTCCCACACGTGCCTACAAATATCGCCGCTTAAGATTGTTGTGGTTATGTGGGTTGCCTTCGGTGGTGATGGCCATTCATTTACGCTGTTTTTACAGTTTGGTTTCACTATGCCTTTCATGTCTATTTATATCGCCGTCCAAGGGTTCTTTTGTGTGGGTTGCTCTTCTGAGAGGAAGCCACGCCCCCTGGAGCGTCACTCAGGGCGTTTCGGTGGGCGTGGTTTCAGTGAGCATTGTCAGCCCCTTTCTCTGCGTCCTTCTGACGCGTTCCTGATCATCGGGTGGCGCCTCTGGTAGGCAATACGACTCATCAGTCTCAGCCCCTGCGTTCCACAGACCAGGAAATACTCTTGGTGTGCGTTCCATCATATTACACCATGTGTTTGCTCACTATGTCATCTTCTCTTTGCAGCTGGGCAGGACTGACCACCATTACACTTAAGGTAATCGGAGCTTCTTATTGGATTATTTTGTGGGAGGTGATGGAACACATCACAGGTTATATATACGCCCTTTTGGCCACCTCTTGCCCTATGCAGACAGCATTGAGAGCAGTAGGGTCTTGCTTCCCTGTACCTTGGCACTTTAGTCTAGTCCCCTGATGAGTCTACTGAGATGAAACGCGTCGGGACATCCTCATAGGGAAAGTGCAGGGCGATTATTCTTGTAGGGCAAGCTGTGGACTGCCCTTGTAAGGGCGGGAGTTTGGGGAATAGTTTTGCATCAGTTCCTCAGGGAATGACAGGGGATTGTCTTCCCATTGACGCACGAGGGACCCTCCGCATACCATTGGGTGCCTTGGAAACTCCCGTCCCCTTGACACTACATTGGTGAGATTGTTCCTATTTTCTTACTTTTCTCACTTTATTGTTGTCATTTATATATTATGTGTTTTATATGTGTTGTCTGGTGATTGCCTTTTATACCTTGGAGGACCACATTGAGTATTCCTCCAATTGGCAGCACCTAGACATTCAGTTGCCATTTTCTTGTCCTAGATGGCAATCTGTCCAATCCTGATAGCTGTCTGTTGTTTGTCCTTCTGGTAATCATTGTGGGTATATGTATTACCCCTCATTCCTTGACAGCTATTTTTTAGTGGGTGACGCACCTTATACTTTTTAACGTATATCAGTAAAAGTTATATTTTATATATTCACTGTTGCTTATTCTAATTTATAATTTGGTGAATTCAGTCTGACATTTGGTCCAGCCGACACTGGAATTGCTATATATTTTTTTGTAATTCTTTACAAGGTAATGGCAGATTTGTGTCAAACCTCAATCACAATTCTATCGGGCTGTATTTTACATCCGTGATTGAAGAAACTACTCTACCGTTCCTCGACGTCCTCATTGTCAAGAATGAGAATGGTGAATTGATGACCTTTACATATAGGAAACCTACGTCAACTAACTCCCTGTTGCACTGGAATAGCCATCACCCCGTACATCTTAAGAGGGGTATTCCCAAGGGGCAATACCTGAGAATACGGAGGAACTGTTCCAGCAACTCGTCATTTGAATCTCAGGCTAGGGAATTGAGAGATAGGTTCCTTGATAGAGGTTATCCGCAACATGTCCTTACAAAGGCATACCAGCACGCTAAGTCCTGTACTCGCCTGGAACTCCTTAATCCTATCAAGGAGAGAAATGAACAGGATAATGACACTTTGAGACTCATCACCACTTTTGACAATGGTTCTCCACAGGTTAGAGATATCATTAAGAAGCATTGGTCCATCCTATGTATGGACAATGATATTTCTCCTTTTTTGGACAACCACCCCTTGGTCACATATAGAAAAGTACGATCTCTAAATGACAGATTGGTCCACAGCCATTTTTCGGCTCCATCCACCAAAACATGGCTGCACAGTAATGTGACTGGTTGCTTTAAATGTGGTCACTGTGTGGCCTGCCAATATATTGACTCTGGCAAAACATTTGTGAGTAACGTCACAGGTACGAATTATTCTATTCGTTACTTTATGAATTGCAGCACTAAGGGAGTCATCTATAAGGCCACGTGTGTTTGCGGACTTGAATACGTGGGTAAGACTATTCGCGAATTTAAAAGGAGAGTGGGTGATCATGTTGGTGACATCACACACAGGAGAGACACTCCCATCTCAAGACATGTCAATGGCTTCCATGAAGGGAAAGTTAACACCATCAGATTCATGGCCATTGATAGAGTCCTGAAACCCCCGAGGGGGGGCAATTGGGACAAATTAATATTACAAAGGGAAGCCAAGTGGATCTTCTACTTGGACACAATTATTCCCAAAGGTTTGAACGACCAGATTAATTATGGTTGCTTCATTTAATTCCTTTTTGGTTCTGTTTACCTTTCTTGACTCACCGTACTGTATATAATTTTGCCTATAACCTTGATTGTCACCCTTATATTGGGATATGCATATATTTCTCATGATCAAACTCCTTTCCAATTTTGGTTCTGGTATTATCTATATGTGCATCAAACATGATTAATTTCATGCTTAATTGGCCCTTTAGATCCTAGGACGAGGGCTATTATTTATGTACACTGACTTGTTAGATTGTGTGCCCACTGGCACCCTTCTTTATACTATATCTAGTTGTAATTTTCATGATATATCTTTTTTACAGTCAGTTTAGTCTTATTATCTGTCTTTTACTAATAGATGTATATTTCCTTAAGTGGTCTGCTCTATCCAATTGTTGTGCACCCTATATCACATGGTTATTCTTAGACTGTCTGGCCATCATTTAACCACGCCCCTCATAGCGTTACCCAAACCATCTCTGAGTTTAATGTGGCCCTACCGTGCCTACAAATATCGCCGCTTAAGATTGTTGTGGTAATGTGGGTTGCCTTCGGTGGTGATGGCCATTCATTTACGCTGTTTTTACAGTTTGGTTTCACTATGCCTTTCATGTCTATTTATATCGCCGTCCAAGGGTTCTTTTGTGTGGGTTGCTCTTCTGAGAGGAAGCCACGCCCCCTGGAGCGTCACTCAGGGCGTTTCGGTGGGCGTGGTTTCAGTGAGCATTGTCAGCCCCTTTCTCTGCGTCCTTCTGACGCGTTCCTGATCATCGGGTGGCGCCTCTGGTAGGCAATACGACTCATCAGTCTCAGCCCCTGCGTTCCACAGACCAGGAAATACTCTTGGCGTGCGTTCCATCATATTACACCATGTGTTTGCACACTATGTCATCTTCTCTTTGCAGCTGGGCAGGACTGACCACCATTACACTTAAGGTAATCGGAGCTTCTTATTGGATTATTGTGTGGGAGGTGATGGAACACATCACAGGTTATATATACGCCCTTTTGGCCACCTCTTGCCCTATGCAGACAGCATTGAGAGCAGTAGGGTCTTGCTTCCCTGTACCTTGGCACTTTAGTCTAGTCCCCTGATGAGTCTACTGAGATGAAACGCGTCGGGACATCCTCATAGGGAAAGTGCAGGGCGATTATTCTTGTAGGGCAAGCTGTGGACTGCCCTTGTAAGGGCGGGAGTTTGGGGAATAGTTTTGCATCAGTTCCTCAGGGAATGACAGGGGATTGTCTTCCCATTGACGCACGAGGGACCCTCCGCATACCATTGGGTGCCTTGGAAACTCCCGTCCCCTTGACACTACATTGGTGAGATTGTTCCTATTTTCTGACTTTTCTCACTTTATTGTTGTCATTTATATATTATGTGTTTTATATGTGTTGTCTGGTGATTGCCTTTTATACCTTGGAGGACCACATTGAGTATTCCTCCAATTGGCAGCACCTAGACATTCAGTTGCCATTTTCTTGTCCTAGATGGCAATCTGTCCAATCCTGATAGCTGTCTGTTGTTTGTCCTTCTGGTAATCATTGTGGGTATATGTATTACCCCTCATTCCTTGACAGCTATTTTTTAGTGGGTGACGCACCTTATACTTTTTAACGTATATCAGTAAAAGTTATATTTTATATATTCACTGTTGCTTATTCTAATTTATAATTTGGTGAATTCAGTCTGACATTTGGTCCAGCCGACACTGGAATTGCTATATATTTTTTTGTAATTCTTTACAAGGTAATGGCAGGTTTTCTTTCGGTGGGTCTCAACACAGACAATTGGTTAACAGAGGCCAAAGAGGTTTTTTCTGAGCACACCTTCACTCAGAAGAAATATCTCCCCACGTTTAATGTAGCCTTCAAAGAGTTACAGCAGGTATACAGAGATCAAATCACCTCTTGGTGGGAGGTCCAGAGCTTAGAGAGCTACCTTAGGGCAAAAATCGTCCCACGTGGCTTGAGAATTAATCTCACAGCAGGCAGTAGACATAAAAACCCTACCTTCATCCATAAGTGGGAACGTGAGGCCACTGAGAGTTCCCTTCGCTTCATGCAAATTCTATTGGAGGAGGAGAAGGCCACTCTCAATGCACTCAATGATAAATTGAAGGAACATATCGAAGTGACTAAAACGTTTTCCTCAGAAACTGATTTTGGGGCTAAAGAAACAAAACTCCAGACTCACATTGAACGCTTTCAATATCATCTTAAAGAAAGGAAACACAAACAATATTTACGTGATGTTCAAGATTTTAAGGACAATAAAGCTTATTTAGTCCTAAACACACGCACCACCCCCCTAGATAGAGAGTCTGAACTCTCTTCCACTGACACCGACTTCTCTGAGGCGGAGACTAGGAGTCGGTCGTCAAGAGGAAGGAACAGGGGAAGGGGTAGGGGTCGTGGTACACGTAACAGCTCTGATAGACCCGACACCACTCCAAGTGGGCATTTTTTAGATCAGGTATATGCCCTCAGGAATCGGGCACCACAAATGAAGAAATAAGAGGAGTCATTCCCTCCAGTCTTGGGGGTATTCAGATTATCAATTTGTCAGAAAGGGCTCTTAATGAATGTTAAATGTCGGTTCTGAGCAAGGGTCTTTCTTTTGTTCCCAATACAGATTTTGATCTATTCAGGACAATAAAAGATCTAAATCTCTTTTTACGTAAAGTAAGGTGGAAGAAGTTCTTCCAAAAGCAGGATCTTCGTGTGAGTTCTGAGTTGGGTATTCCCGAGGACATGCTGTCGGATGTAAGGCTACTTAACTCTATCGCCGATGTCAATCCTAACATTTCTGGTCTTGGCCCTTTCACCAATTTGAAGGTCAAAAGTACTAAAATGCCACCACCTTCTGGTGATCTATCGGCCATTGATATTTTTTCTAATTTGGTGACTATAGATCTGGTTGAGCTTTCAACTAGTCGTATTTCATGCAATTATAACTGCTCAAAACAAGAGATGGGAGCTATTGTTGGACTTGAATGAGACGACAACATTGTGATTAAACCCTCCGATAAGGGTGGCAATGTTGTCGTCATGGGGGTCGAGCAGTACCAACAGATGTGTCACTCGATCTTGTCAGATGAGAACACCTATGAAAAATTAGCGTCCAACCCGACCAACATTTATCGTGAGGAATTACAAATTATTCTGTCTGAGGCACTCACCAATAAGATTATTTCAAAGAGTGAGTTTGATTTTTTACTTCCAAATCATCCCGTTACTGCTACCTTTTATTGTTTACCAAAAATACACAAGGGTATTAATCCCTTAAAAGGTCGCCCAATTGTATCGGGTGTTGGGAGTCTATGCCAAAATGTTGGGATCTATTTAGATCAGATATTGTCTCCCTTTGTGTCTTCGTTGCAATCTTTCGTACAGGATACACCTGATCTCCTTCGCCGTTTAGATGGTTTATCTGTCAGCCCCGAATCTTTTCTAGCAAGCATAGACGTGGAAGCCTTGTACTCTTCCATTCCACATGAATTTGGTTTGGAAGCAGTTAGCTATTTTTTGAACATGAGAGGTTGTCAATACCAGGAACATAACCGGTTTGTTCTTAGGCTCCTTCAATTTTGTCTAACACACAACTATTTTGTCTTTGACCATGCTATCTACCACCAATTGAGGGGGACCGCAATGGGTAGCCCCTGTGCCCCGGCCTATGCCAATCTCCTCCTCGGCTGGTGGGAGGAGACTATCGTGTGGGTTGAT